>OZ023332.1:36131929-36549429 GCA_964007535.1 Brachyptera risi
CAGTTTATAAGCGGTAAACGTGGGATATCGAGGTTGACCATAATGATGATATGGTTTGGTTGACTTGGCCCGGTGTTAAAGGGTAGTGGGCGGTGGAGGAGGAGGAGGATGAGGAGGGGGGGGGGGGGGAGCTTGGGAGGCTGGAGCTGATGGAGGTATTGATCTGCCGGTAGCTGCGAGATCCCTTGTTTGCACAGTCGGCGCTTGAGCGGAACACCGACCCAGGTAGGCCTTGGAACAAGAAGCTCGGTGCCACCAATATTATAAGCTATTAGTCCAGCATCTTTGCTGACCTTGACGAACAAACGTGGACCATTACGGATCTCTTTTGGCCAGTCAGCAGAAACCTATCTGGCTGTATATACAAAGTTTCATGATTGAAATAAGACTTGAACATGGTATGTAGATGGCTTGAAATATCGAGATGGAATAAGAAGAGCTGCATCTTCAACAGAAATCAACACAATCACAAAGTCTGAACACCAATACTTACCTAAACCATCAGTTTAGTTGATCGTTGAGCTGTGAGCGAACGCATAACGTCGGCAGAAAAGTTTGCTAGCTAACCACTGCAGTTTTAAATGATGAACTAATGTGACAGGGGCTGTATAACAATGTTGTCGATTCAAGCGATGCGTTTATAAGTTCTTTCTAAAATCATATTGTAAGGTGTACTCATTTTTTAAAAGAAATAGTATATTCTACAGACCAAAAAAACATATTTAGGCCTGTGGAATATTCACATCGTCAATTATGAAAAGAGAAACGTGGTAGAATTAAATATTAGAAAGATTCTATGACAGCACTTGAACATATAATAATGTCATAGAACCACGAACATAAAAATATAAGTAGTATCGTGAACTTGAAATAAACTATGACGTAAAAGCAATCCAATATATATTACTTAAAACTAATATGAATTATGATAATATAGCTGAACCTTAAAATTGGGTATTCATTAAAGGAAACAAGTAACAACTAGTGGAAAGTCTAAAAGTTCCTACTTTCTCTTTATTTTACGATTTATTTGTGCATTTATATTTCCATTTATATTTATATTTATTCAATTTGTGCATTTTGTATAATGATCAATTTTACATCTGCTGTCAAGGGAAAGAAGTAATCATTGCCCAAGAGACTTAGTTCAAAGTGGAAGATATCAACATTCGTGTGTTTATACTGAAAGACTTTTATCTACGGCGAAAAATTATGGTCACAGACAGCGCAGTCCTGGTGTTGAAGACCATTAGTTTTAAATAATCAAAATGGGGTGGTAAGATCACCCTTGTGGTGCCCCGTCCAAACGATCCTATCTTCCATCCATAGCTTAATTGGGGAACAATGATTTTTTATCAAGTTTCGATGTTATTAAAAAAAAAAAAAATTACGATTTCTGTGTGTGATAACATACATAAGTTACAATCCAGAAGTGTATATTGTAATTACCTGTGTTCCTCGCTCAATAGAATTTTTATATCTCATACCGTGTAAAAGTTATCACCAAAAACCTAATATTTCGTTAAATCGAATTCCATTGACTCTTAAGGATCCTTTGCTCTAAATGGTCAAGTGAGGAGGTGAAGGACAACTTGAAGCGCGGCTCTCCTGCGGAATAGATGTATAATCAAAGTTGATATTTTAAAAGTAGCAAAATAACATGAACCCTTCGTTGATTGGTGGTGTTTATGGGCGCTCAACATCTGGGTTATCAGTGCGGAAAGCGCCTCCATGTAGCTTTGCCCATTCTTCGTATCTTCAAACTATGCTTTGATAATGGATTTTTTACCAGTAGATTTAAAGAAGTTATTGTACCAATTGACAATGAAAATCAACAAACACCTGTATATTTATTTATTTGTAAATATCCCTTACGATTTGACTATCGTATATCGTGAGATGGAATTTTATAGATATTCGTAGATAGAAATTTCTTACGACTCATTTATCTGAACTTTCAAAAGTTTTGAGCTAGTGTAACATTGTATCATCTTATCAGCAAACTAATTTGGGTTTAGACCGAATTGTACACTAGTGAAGTGATATATAGCATCTAAAACTTGGCATCTTACAGGTAAACTACATAAATCTGTATGTGATGAACAAAAGTCATTGGTCGTGTTCATACATTTAGCTTTATACAGCATTGGACATTGTTGACCACTCTTTATCAATGAAACAATAAGTTGTGCAAATTGGAGATCGTAGAGCTGGCAGAAATTATTTGAAATTTATTTGAATGGAAGGAAAGATCTTGTTGAATTGTGAAACTCTAAAAATAAGGAGTGAATATTAACATGTGGATTACCACAGGGTACAGTATTAGGACCAGTCTCATTTATTATTCATATCAATAACCTATGTAATCTTAATTAAAATGAAAGAGATTGTAACGTTTATACAAGTTATACTTTTCAAGACACAAAATTAGAACCAGGTTTTAATGCAGTGAATGAATCAATCTATAGCACGTGCATCTTTGTGGTTAACTGTTGATCTTTTGACACCCAACAAATCTAGACGGAATCTAAACTCTTTTCTATGGATTCATAACCCCAATTGGGTCCGGATTTTATATAACAACTGAACAATCGTCAATTGGAAAATCAAATATATGTGATTGTTATGTCAAATAGAATCAAGCCAGAAGATAAAACACATTGAAATATAATTATGGGCATTTATCGTTGAAAATAGTGTTCACCGTAGAAAGTGAGATGAATTAGTCCGTCTCCATTTTGTACGCCCAATGTTTAGATTTTCATCAACGCCATTTTCTCCGGGTCATAATCCCGCCATTTCCTCTCACAGTTCCATTCTTCGCCATTTCATTCGACTATCGAATTGTGGGTGATTCCAACACTTCGAGTCTACATAAAAAATCTATTGGATAAGTGGACATTGGCCACACTTGGAAATTTCCAGGACTTGATTTTAATACTGATAAGTTGAACAACTACCTATGAAGGTAGCGCCACTCATAGAACAAAGCAAATCAATTTGAATAATATCTCCAGAAAATTGTCTCCAATATTTTATTTTATTCCACCTCACAACATTCATCCTCCCAGTCTGGATATAGTTACATTACATGAGGTACGATGATGTAGTCTTGAGATTAACATGTTTCACCTGTAAACTATCCATCATCATGAAACAAAACAGAGAAAACTGTGAGCAGATTCCCTGTCCACACATCAATCATGCTAATGAGTCACGCACGCTTCACACTCTCGCTTGCGCCGGCAATGAAGATGACACAGCCTCATCACAGGTCCATTGTAGTCGGTAGCCAAGCCTAGCGCATTGTTCCATTCACCCCTCCAGATCTCAACCCTCGCCGATCACACGAGAAATAGCCCCTGGCAGCCATCTGTCAGCTGTTCCAAACAATACCACGACCTGACATCTAGCGGCCAATCCGACAAGTTTCACAAGTCTTCTTGGTAGATTATTTCGTAACAATTTAATTAATTATGTCATCTTAGGTGACGTTGCCGCATCTCTGAGTGAAGACAAAGAATCTTATTCTTAAGTCTAAGATTTACGATAAATAATATAAATATGAAGGAAATAATTTAGCTTTAAAATGTAGTTTAGTGTGTGTATACCAAAGATATCGCGTGTAGCGCTGCGTCTCGGCATTCTTCTGAACTAGAGGCATCGCGACGCTCCGACTGACAGATTCGACGCTCAGGAGCTGACTTGGGACGCAACACAAACGGTAAGATAAATCTTGACATAAAATAGATAATAAAATAGCAGGGTTAAACGAGGCAATTGGTGAATGATAGCTTTTAGAAGTATTGCATGGTTTGTTAATTTGAAGGTTATTGTCCGTCTTATTGACCAATTAAATCACAGCATCATTATGTGTGTGTGTACTGTCAGAGAGAGATACAATAGGATCGAAGGAAACGCGATACATGGTACCACTGACGGAGGAGGAATGAGAGCTCACAACATTCTCGAGTGTAACTCGTACGTGGTTTTTTCACTATATTGTATATATAGACTGTCTTGAGAAAATATTATTGTGATTTTATTTCCTTTTTAAACTGAAGATTTGAGTGGAAGTGCTCGTTTTTTGAAGAACCAAAATTCAAAATATAAATAAGATTCATAGGAACATAAACTGACAACATTTCATACAAATACAATTACATGACAATTCTAAATATATTTGAAATTTCTAATGATATGAAATGATATTCGATTTATTTTTTCAAATTTAAAAAACGCAAGCATAAAATAATTATTGATAATAGATAATATGTGAACATCATAATCCGCGGTGTCGCCACCAAGCGGTTAGCAACCGCAGCTCTTGGTCGCTCGAGTAGACCAACATCATCATTCCACGAGAACACTTTAATTGGTTTCGTGTGTGAGCGAGAAGTAATATTACCAAACAACGATCATTTTTTCATCATTCTCTTGCACAAAATACAGAACATCCTAATTATGAATGATGATGTTGCTTTATTATCACTTAATTGATTACTTTAATCAAATGTGTGGTCGGAAATATTTGACATACTTGCAAAGAACTGAAAAATGCAATTTTTTAATCACTTTAGGTTAAATGTGTACGTAATCAATCATTCAAAAAACATCAACATCAAACATTCAAAAATTACAAAAATTACACAAACATGGGCCGACCGATGTAATTATCTTGCAGTACATTCAAGTTTGGATTTTAGATGAGAAAATATGTATTGACTGTAGTAATTCATTATATATAGGCCTATTAACAATCTGCTTTGAGTTCAATCTTATAAATGGCACCAGGATATATACATATATATATATATATATATATATATATATATATATATATATATATATATATATATATATATATATATATATATATATGTATAAATATGTATATATATATATATATATATATATATATATATATATATATATATATATATATATATATGTATATATATATATATACATATATATATATATATATATATATATATATATATATATATATATATATATATGTATATATATATATATACATATATATATATATATATATATATATATATATATATATATATATATATATATATATATACATATCTAATTGATTCGGAATTGACGTTCCATATTATGTTACTTTTTGAATCATCAAAATGTATATGTCCCTTGGAATAAAATAAAATGATAATATTATATAACTGCAAGGAATAGGCAATAAACGCATCAAACAGCTCTGATTTGTATGTTTCAATGTACTGGAAAATGATGGATGGGAAATAAACATTGCATCAAGTACACGGTAGCAGCACCACAAATTGATTTTCAATTACAATATAGATTAATAATTTCTGGATTGATATAATAAAAAAAAACAGCTTCATCGATGAGAATTCCCACATAGAATATCTTGTCAACTTATAAACAAACAAAAAATTCATTTTAGTAGGATACCAGTAATCCAGAAATTGTTTTATCAGATAATATTTTGAGATATACAATAATTCATTACAGTATACTTCTTTGTGAATGATAAATTTTTATTTTTTATTTATATTCATTACGAGCTTGTTTATTGTCATTTGTATGCTGGCTGCAGTTGCAGTGGATTCACTTTGCACCTCATTGTTGAAAGTTGATAATTTACTCGAGTAGTCTGCGATAAAAACCCTAATGATAATTTCATAATTGTGACAGTGGAGAGTGAATTGTAAATAGACCTATAGGCTTCTGTCAAGTGACGTCACCCATTGTTGAAAGAGTCAGACAACAATGTCCACCAGTTGGAATTGACCAATCAGAATATTTGGTAGTCCACCAGTTGGCTGTATTGCTATGGTAACTATTGTTTGTCATTTGTTACGTGACAGAAGCCTATACAAAATGGTGATAAGGGTAGGGAAGAGGGAGAGGGAAGAAGGTATTTGAACCTTGGAAATTGATAACTATTCCAAGTGCAGGCATTGAACAAATGTCAAAATGTGAGTTCATAAATGATCGCAAGATAATAATAATGGAAATAAATTATATTGATCGTTTTTACATCACACTTTTTTTTGTAGATGGAGATGAAACAGAAAATTTTCTAAAGGGCCCATTCTATACAATATTTCATCCAATATTATCAATATATATTCTCCAAAACACACACACACAAGTATCAACTTCCTGTTCCATCCATATCAATGATATCGTTTGGTTTATCAGACATTACCACACTTATTTCTATGTTATTGAATAAATGTTCAAGTATTGAAACCAAAACATCAGATAAGAAGAGAAATTTAATCAAACTCATTGTATATTTTTTCAAATTAATAAATATATGTATAATATATATATAAGTATATATATATATATATATATATATATATATATATATATATATATATATATATGTATATATATATATATATATATATATATATATATATATATATATATATATATATATATATATATATATGTATATATATATATATATATATATATATATATATATATATATATATATATATATATATATATATATATATATGTATATATGTATATATATATATATATATATATATATATATATATATATATATATGAATATATATATATATATATATATATATATATATATATATATATATATATATATATATATTTAAATATATATATATATTTATATTTATATATATATATATATATATATATATATATATATATATATATATATATATTCAAATATATATATTCATATGTATATGAATGTATTTTCTATTCTGAACATTGGTCTTGAATAAAATAAGTATTGGTGGAAGGGCCGGGTTTGTAAGAAATAGCGTTATCTCCTCATAAGAATAAAGACATGCATTATAACTGTTCATCGGTTTACTAAACTAATGAAACATGTTTGGAAACATTTTTTCATAAACATTCGTAGAATTAAAAATTTGAATGTGGTAAATATTCTAATAGCCTGCATGTGGTATCTCGACAGTTGAAGGTTCGAACCAACCGTGCGCCAGTGTTGTGCGTTGGGAGAGACGGTCGATCGGAACATTCATCTCTTGTGGATACAAGTGTGTACATTTAGACATGTGAATATGACCATTCATAAAATCATTTTGGAAAGAGAAATATATTTGCGCAACTTCTATGAAATAATTCAAAAACATAATTGTCTTGTAGTTTGGAGCTTAAGTAATATTATTAATATTTTGAAAATGGTTCAATTCAGTCAATTATCTATCTAAAATGTAGAAATGACAACCGTTCACTTTCTTGTCGTCAAGGTGGTATCGTCATGGACAGTGGCCTAAACTTCCCCTTCACCTTGGACGGTTCTACCAGTGGCGTGGTGCTCGGGGGTGAGGCGGCGGCGGCGCAAGGTCCTGGACGACGTACACCACTGGGAGCAGTCGGTCTTGGTGGCTTCTATTTTCCAGGGCCTTCTTCCTGTCCTTCTGACGAGAACCGACCAGAGTCCACTGGATCGCACACCAATCAACAGAATAACCTACAGCACAATCCACACAGGTCAGTCAGTAATGCAGTACTCTCCATTTTCCCCCCTCATCATTAAACGTCATGGGAATTTTTCTGCAAGTCTGTTAAAAATGGGACTAAAAGTGACCAACGGGAACTCAAAGATTTGTGACGTCATGATTCAGTTACCGACCCGTGCAAAGTTCTGGTAAAGTAGCAGTATGCAGATCCAGGGCCGTATTAGGACATTTGGCGCCCCTAGGCCCAAAATGTTTTGACGCCCCCCCTCCCCCCTCAAGTATAGTAATTAATTTAGAATTGCACACCAGCTCAGAAATATGACAAACACTATATAGGTTCTTATTTAGTAGGACATTTTTAATTATTTTGTTGAGCTATGACTACGACCTATCAATGAAAAGGAGCATTGTATAAACTTTGGCCGTCACTAAATAATAATATGCTAAAATAATAATATTGAAATTGGTTAAGACAATAATATTATAAAGATTATATTGCAGGCCTACACTAGAAGAAAACAGTAGCACTACAGAATATTGTTTTTAATGATCTCATGCATTAGTTGGTATCTAAAATGTGAATATATATTATATACAAATATACGATTTAAAAACTATATATATTCAATTATTATTTAATTCTTGAGAGACTGATGCCCCTTGAGATTTTGCCACCCTAGGCCCGGGTCTCGTGGGCCAACAACAACAACAACAACGCCCGCCACGAGCTACGATATACCCGAGTCCAGTTCCACATAGACATTGTCTTCATAAACCATAACGTATACTATTATTATTGTTGTTGACAGATCCCTACAACAGCGACCAAATCTCGGACCATCTGTCGGTCATGGCAAATCAAAAAACCGTCAAGGTAAAACCGTCCGCCTTAATATCAACGCCCGAGAACGACGTCGCATGCACGACCTCAACGATGCTCTAGACGAACTCCGCAGTGTCATCCCCTACGCTCATTCCCCATCAGTCAGGAAGTTGTCAAAGATAGCAACTCTTCTACTCGCCAAGAACTATATCCTGATGCAAGCAAACGCCCTCGACGAACTCCGCCGACTGATCACTTATCTTCAGGCGCAGGGGTCGAGTGGAGCAGGACTCTCGTCAGGATCTGGCTACGACATGAGCCAGGGATTCCCCGCTACGCCTACCGCTACCAAACTACAACAAGAAGCTCTGGCCTCCGTGGGTCACGTTACTCCATCCGCAGGTAGTTCGACGACATCGTGAGGTGTTTGACGGCATCGTGAGGTGTTCGACGACGTCGTCCTGAGTGGTCCAATGACGTCCTGAAATGCTCAAGGTCATTCTGAGTTGCTCAGCGTCATCCTGAGGTGCTTAAGAGTGTATGGGAGTCGATTGATCGAAATGTCAGATTTTTGGTGATGACTTTGAAAGGGTGTGAACGTTCCGGTATGAGATATCACAATTCTAATGTAGAAAAAACACAGATAATTTTAATACTTTCAAAATGATGTGAAATAAAATCAGGCCTACTAACTGTGAATTCTAATATTCTGACAGGTATATTTAGCTAAGGCCCGGTATTACCACGGCCAGTTAGTATTTATCTGAGAGTTGGTGAAAAGAAATAGCATAGGTAACCATGGTGATAACAAGTTTGAACTGTCAGATAAAGGCTAACTGGACTTGATAATACCGGGCCTAAGCAATGTTTTTAAGCTGCGCGTAGGGTCTATATCTGTGAAAAAAATGCGATATACTTTCAATAGTTTCTACTTACATCGTCTTGAAAGTATTGAAAACATGTGTGTTATCCCCATATTAGAATTTTGATATTTCATACAATTCAAAAGTTATCGACAAACACTGATATTTCGCTAAATGGAATTCATGGAAAAGTGCTCAATAACATTCTGAGGAACTCAGTGCCATGCTAAACGTCTCGACTACATAACCGTACTTAAGATTTAGTGTATGGCATCATGAAGCTAAAGCTCGTCCTGAGACGCTCAGCGATGTCCTGAGACGCTCAGCGATGTCCTGAGACGCTCAGCGATGTCCTGAGACGCTCAGCGATGTCCTGAGACGCTCAGCGATGTCCTGAGACGCTCAGCGATGTCCTGAGACGCTCAGCGATGCCCTGAGACGCTCAGCGATGCCCTGAGACGCTCAGCGATGCCCTGAAGACTGCAACAATTTCTGGTGCCGTTTTAGAAAGCAACCAGGACCCTTATACCTAATAAACCACTTGGCTAGGCGTAGCTAGCTTCAAGAGGCTAGGACTTTGATTGGTTAATGTACACTAAAAATTATACCAACAATGACAATATATTATAGAAACAAATTCACGGTCTCTTGGACAGAATAATTCATCACATTTCGAAGCCCACCTCATAAGCTGGACTAGAATTTTGTGCTAACAATAATGGAAATACACAGAGACCAGACGTGTTGCCATGCCAGGTAGCTCTCCTAGTAAGCATTAACCAATCAAAGTCCTAACCTCTTGGAGCTAGCCATTCCTGGCACGAAATTTATTACGTAAGGGTTCAGCCTCTCTGTGACGCGAGTAAGTAACTGTATATAGCAGGCACGGTCCTTCGATTTGTACTCAGCCCTATTATTCTTCACTAACCGATCAACTGTTAGCCAGAAAAAGTTGCAGGCACGCTGTTAGTGTTGAAAAGTGGAACTAGAGAGAAGTCACGAAACAAAGCGCGCGCATATTTTCAACAATGACATTGATTAAAATATCACATTGTTGACTGGTCTCTTGTAACCATTAGTCGAGCATATTGGTATTTAGGAGCGCATTCAATTGTTACTTTTTGTGTCGAATAGAAACAGATTATGGTTTTTAGTGATTCTTGCGGTAAATTTTTCGATATTTCAGACGATAAAGGTACGCCGATAATAATGCTTACTCTTATAGTCTATAATATAGATTATAAATATTGGTTGTGCCTAATTATTATTTACAATGAATTTAAAAAGCGGCTCTTTTCACCACGTATATACTTTGAATATATTATTATCAACATCGAAAAGCTAGACACAAAGTAATTGTTGCCAATTAAGGTTGAGGATGACAGGGTAGGATCGTTCTGACGGGGCAATGCAAGGGCGAAAGATAATTAATTATATAATGTAACTCATTCAACCAATGGCCATCACTGTTTTAAATACAGCGATGGTCAGTGTTTTTTGACGAACTGTTAATATTATCGTTTATTTGATGATAATATCGATAATAAACAAATTCTAAGATTATTTTGTGTTGTGCATGGAGAAGAATTTTCGTTCTCCTTATATTCTCGTCATCATCTTTCCTGCGATTCTTCTTATTCTTTTGTATACATGATTCTTACACTATTCGCGAATTAGAATAACTAAATGATAGAAATAACTTGAATAATTTTATATTCATTATTTCAAGTTTGACGACCTCATGTCCACGTATGGCGTACATGAAAATGTAAGAGCCGGCTTCACCAAGAGCATAATGATTAGTGTATCAAGCAATAATGAACTAATTAACTTCTTACCACCCTTCGTTATACGTATGTTATTTTCGTACCTTGATCAATAATTAACTAACTAATATTTAATTAAATCAGCTGGAGAAAACAGGCTCCAAGGCCCAGTATTGCCAAGTCCAGTTAGCCGTCATAGATTGATGAATTGAAATAGAATTGATGTATGTGAAAAGAAATAACAAGGGTAACCATGGTGATAACAACTTTAAACTGCCAGTTATATATAGTAACTCCCACGTTGTTTATTCTGGCACTATAAGGCCAATAAAATAGCAACGTGGGAGTAACTCTAACTGGCAGATAAAAGTTGTTATTACCATGTTCGCATGTGATATTTGTTTACTCTAACTCTCAGATAAGTGCTAACTGGACTTGGTAATAACGGGCCTTATAGTCTTAGCTGAACCTTTCTACGGCTGAACTACTTGGGGACCGCGTGCCTGCTTCTATACTGGACAGCGCATCAAATATCTTAGTGGCAGTGATTCATAACGATTGGGTCAAAGACCTCATTATCTACCTTCGTAACGGCGTTAGATAATAAGGTCTTTGTTTGGGTTATTCATATGCCTGTTGACCATGGTAACCATCAGAAAATAATCAATTCTCCAGTAGCCAACCTTCTTGTGTCACCTAAACTGAACATTTGAATTAGCGAACCGGATGCGTTTTTGAGCACTGGGCCTACACCAACAATGACACTGAAAACTGAGAGAGAGAGAGAGAGAGAGAGAGAGAGAGAGAGAGAGAGAGAGAGAGAGAGAGAGAGAGAGGACATGTCGTGTTTAATTGATTAAAAAAAAAGTGATTGTAATATAAGCAATGTAACAGAACGCTATGTGTAGAAAACGAGTGTAAACTGAAGTTTTGAAGGAATTATTGACGACATTTATTGAAGAGCTGTGAGCGTATAGGAAAACGCAACGTATACACGCGTTGTGAGATGAGCGAGATATATTTTATGTATAATGTTCTTGAAAGTTATAAACACAACTTGTTTTCAAGTCATAATAAGCTCCCCGATGCACTAATTGATATCATTTCACTCTCATAATTGATGGCCTTGCAGCCTGTAGATTTTTATTGACAAACTTCGTCAATCTCAGTATATGTTATTTTTCCAATATAATTAATTGAAAATGTGTTATAAGTATTCCTTTAAATTTGGTAAAAATATTCATCGGAATAATATGAAAATTCAGTGAGAATTTCATTTTCATCTTGTACGTAGGAAATTTATAAGAAATTATAATTTCACTCGATGCTATTTTTATGAGGATTTTCCAAAGTTTCCAATTTTTTTCTGAAATGTCCGTAGAACCAATTTTGCTCGAAAATGAGAAATCCCAACCTATTATGGTAGGCCTACAACACCAATGCGGAGAGAAAATTTCAAGTCGATTGGATACTTTTCCTGGCCTGTATGCCACGTACACAATTACAAGCATTAAAAAAAAAAAACGAAGCCCGATTTTTTTCGATATGTGGAATGGAAGTCTTCGCTACGCTCATCTAAAACGGAACCAAAACATCACTTTTCTTAAGCAAATCGGACCGAACTAATAAATATCGTCAACAATTCCTTCAAAAAAACACTAAAACGAGAGATAGTGCTGCTTCCTGTTGACAAAATACCTACAACAGACGCAAGCAGTTTACAAGCAGTTTATTATGCAAAGTGTTTGCAATAAGCAACTCGTCTTTTTATTCTCCTTGTATAGAATTAAGAGTTTTAAAAATGGTTTTGTAATAATTGTTTTCATGTCGCGAAACTAATATTGAGTGAAAAAATATAGTAACACAATTGTATAAAACTTCTGCACTTCAATTAGTGGTTCATTTCGAGGGGTGAACAAATATAGTAAATTTGGTGTACACATAATTTCAGATTTCAAGAGATTTTAGATAGATTTCACGGGATTTCAAAAAGATTTCAAGAGATTCCAGGAATATTTTATGAGAAGTGTGTACACCAGATTTCAGGAGTTGTTAACTCCTTGGTTTATTTATATAAACTTACCTATTTTAATTCAAATTACAGTTATTCAGGATTGCTTCTTGTTCCTCACGCAAAATGTATAATCATCTGCCTGCTAACAACCCAGCTCACAGACTGCCAGCTAACTACCAGCTAACTACCATCTAACAAACTACCAGTTAACAACCAGCTAAGTGCGAATTAAGCTGCTACTGGGCTGTAGCACCATGTGAAAAGGAGTCGCGAGCGATGTTGACGATTATTGATTGCTTAACGACCCCACCAACAGCAAGGTTATACGGGGGTACGAATGAGCAGGTGATTTTGAATATATGAAGTGATGATTAGTGAGAGGATATTTGTCAAAAACCCCTTTTATGCCAAAACGCCTTATATGCGGGACTCGAACCCACGCCCGACGGTGACTAGTTTCTATACAGCGGTGCCTCAGCTGACCGAGCTACCGAGGGTGGTAGCGAGGGATGTTGAATTTTGAATTGTTGCCGGGATAAGAGAGACAGTTTAATTTGCTTAGCTATTGATTTACGAATGGAAATTTAGTTCGCGCAACCAGCGTTATTCAAGAGCGCATGGAAGTAGTTTTAACGGAATATCAGATTTTTGTGATAACTTTTGAATGGTATGAGATATCAAAATTCTTATACGAAAAATACAGATATTTTCATTACCTTTTCAAGGTAATAAATAAAACCTAATCCGCAACCTATCTTATCGCATAATTTCCACGAGTTTGTAGCTGAAAAATACAATTTTCAGTTAATTACATTTTCATAGGTATATATATATATATATATATATATATATATATATATATATATATATATATATAACTACATGTGGATATTATTATAACTGAAAAATACCACCTCGTCGGGGAAGGGGGTCCGGGGTTCGTTTCCCCGACGAGGTGGTACTTTTCAGTGATGATAATATCCATCATATCAACATCACGTGCTGTACGTTTCAACAGAAAGTCATGTACTCATATATATATATATATATATATATATATATATATATATATATATATATATATATATATATATATATATATTTTTTTTTTTTTTTTTTTTTTTCTCCAAGTCATTTGTTAAGGGTTTATACATTTAAAAACGTACACTGTGTAAATGTTGTCTTGAATAGTCAAATGATATAAAAATGTCAAATAAAAATAGAACTCGAAGGAGCATACTAAAATGTATGCTTTAAAAAATCATCAATAGAGTAAAATGAGTGTTCAGTAAGAACCTCTTCAAGTAGTTGTGTACAAATATGGTTTTCCTTAGTGCGTTCAAGTGCCTCTTGTCGACCGGGGTTCGATTCCCGCCATGGTCGACCATCCTGACAGGTTGTTTTTCGTGGTTTCCCTCTGTCGTTCAGGTTGATACTGGGATGGTTCCTTAACAATAGGCCACGACTCCTCCCAACATCCAAAACACCTAATAAAGTAACCCTCATCTCATCATCCCATCATCTCATTCATCATCCACCGACGCCAATAGATCGTAGCCATCAGTACAGTGCGTCGTTAAAACCCAAAACCCAAATGGAGTACTACAATGCTATAGGCCTATACAATGCCATCAGTACCTTACCCACTCTTATCTACATCTATAGTTCACAAGGGAATCCGCTAAATCGTGACAGTCAATCGAGACCTTTGGCTCTGAGCTGACCGCAAGAAACCACAAATACCGTCCATGTTATTAGTATGGGAGTTATTGGAGAACCTTCTTTATATTAGGATAAAGTATGTTGGTGCCACTATACATCGTGGACGAAAGATAGGCCTATACTATATCTTTCATCCATGGAATTACCTACGTGGCAGTAGCTCTAACCGGTAGTTAAAATTTGTTATCATTATGTTAACTCGTGCTATTTGCTATCACTATAACTCTCGGAATTAGACTAACTGCACTTGATAATATACCGGCCCTAAGAGTCATTTCAGTGATAATTCAAACACGCATAAACCTTGATTGTAAACGTTGGCCTTGAAATGGTAAACAAAAGTATACATGCATTTCACAGATAATGACAGGCAAATCTAGTCAAGGTATAGAGAACGAGCACACAGTAGTGGAAGTGCAGGAAAACAAATTGTACTGATGGAATTCAAAGGTATACGGTACTGAAAAGGTTACTGATCAGGTATAAATGACAGATTTGAACCGTTGGTTCTAGTATTAGAAAATAGTCCTAATATTTTTGGTACATATAATTAGTATAGGCCTAACCTATATCAATAAATTTGGTTCTACTTCATTTTTTGCATTAATTGATATCTTATACTGTTTTATTTAAAAAAGTTACATTCTGAAACAAATCGGTGGAGGTGCCATTTGTACATATAAGTGAGATCAATAATTACATGAGCGATAGCGAAGACCTCTATGCCACTCTTGGAGCTTTGTCCAAGTTTTCATCATTTTTTTTCTATTCTCATGTTTGTTCGTAAGCACTGCACAGGTCGCACGGTTTGACTGATTAAAATTAAATATTTTCTGTTCACGTGACATATTCAACCTAGAAGTGTATAGTTTTGGGGTCATACCGGTTGAATCATTTCTGAAAAATATCATCTCGATATTTCCAAAATCTCCAAAAGATTTGTCTTGGCGGGAAAAATTAAATTCTCTTTGAATGTGAAGACATTAATGATACACATTATTACAATTTTGTACGCAATTCGAACCAGCCGTTTTGAGGAAAATAATTCAAATTTTTTCAATCAAAATAGAAATAGAAATAATATAACCATTGCTGAGATTCACGACTTTCTAGATTCGATTCTATAGGAGTCGAGGTGTATAGAGTTTTCGATTTTAGTTCATATAAAGGTATCGCTCATCTAACAACGCATAATTATGCTGCGCTTGCCTAGTTCTGATTCACAAAATTATTGTCTGCTCAACGACCCCACCAACAACTACGTTATTCGAGGGTACGAATAATCTGTGATGAATGATGTTCCAAGACGTTTCAAAAGAATATTGAAAATATTTGTAGACCATCTAATTCTAAACTATGACAATATTGGACTCACTATCTTGTCAGTTGGATCCCAATGCAAACCTTCGGCCACCAGAGACCCACAATGTTAGTCCTACTGAATATAATAATGTTATTAATTATATTATGCAGTGAGTGACTAGATTTCGATTACATTTTATGCGAACAATTCTCGCTAATCTTGTAAGTATAACGCACATGCTGCATTTGCCTAGTATTCATTTAATTGGGTGAGCGATCGCGAAAAAATCCATACGGTCCGAATAAGATTTATCTCATTTTTGTCGGTAATTTTTTCTTAGAAATTGTAATTTTGGAAATATTCAGTTATAAGAGAATGAAAATTTTGTTTAAACGAAAAAATCATCGTGACATTGTGAGGACAACAATGACGGATATGATTGACGAATGTTATGAAAATCGGATGACCGGTTATCAAGGTGTGTAGATTTCTATCAGATTTCATAGAATAATCTGCGTTTGTTTATACGAGTTATTTGACTAGTTTATTAGTTCAGTTGATAATCAGTAAAATAATCAAAATTCAAACACTAATTAAAAATTGTTTCCCTGGAAATTTTTCGGAAATTTTTTCTTGAGAACAGTTTCTTAAAATAATATCCCCAAAAGTGTGAACTTTCTGGGCATTGCATTCGGATCTGCATTGCGAGTCGGCCACACTCACACATCTACGCCAACAATGAAATAGCGTTTTCCCAACAAGTGGTGATAGTTGCCGTGCTCAGATGGCAGCACTGTAACAATATCTAGCGCTTTGGTGTGTGAAATGTGGACTACAAGACGAGTTCGACCCGAGCAGTGACGATGGTGGTCGACTCTACGAGCGTACAGGAACCTGCAGTATTCAGACAGACTACGTTGTCTCAACTGCCAGTATGTTGTCATTAGCTATCTGTGAATAATTCAGTGCCAAGTGGTAAGAACAAACAACTTATTCACATTAGAATATTTAATTATAAGAGAGCTTGCTTGTATTTATTCAAGATAGTAGAATGTATGGCGGTCAGAAGTAGACAGGAGCCAACAGTTGAAAGTAGAGCGCGGGGGAATGCTTATCAGTGACTCTGACGTCATTTAGGCCACTACTTTGGTAAGATTGAAAATAGAATGTGGAATTCCATTATTATAAATTTTTATTTATACTGAAATAAAATAAAACGTCTAGTTTTCTCAGTTGTCAAATAGTAGTGTATTTACGTGAATTATCCCAAATTTGATATTTTCAATGCATCAATAAAAAAAACAAAATGAAAATAAAAAAATATATTGCTTTAAAAAAAAATGTCAAGCCGTTTTTTAAAGCGGGAAAATGAAATTGCCCCCTAGAGTTGCGATAATCAATGCTAGTGCAGTTGAGATGTCTTTATTGTGGTTTGTGGCAGTAGCATTGTTGCCTGACGGTTGTGCGCATGTTGTAAATAATTCAGTCCTAATATTTCATACAATGCTACGCCTCCTCTCGGCGAATCAATGGGAGGTTGCCGTTACCGTGGTAACTACTACAGCAAGCCCGTTACCAAGGCGACAAACTAGGTTCGCTTGCTCGCTCACACTCACTAATTTTCTCTCAAGTCTCAAGACTCCCTTCCCAAACCACCCCTCAAAACTAACCCCGCCCCTCCCGGCCAACAATTCCAAATCTAAATTTCAAAAGGTTTTTGAGATATTATATTATATACGCTATCCGCGGGTGAAAAAGGCACGAACCACCCGCGCGCTAGCGGTGTATGATATGGGGAACGGTCGCTCGGAACATTCGTCTTTCGTCAACACTAGTATAGTAGGATCAATAATCGGGCGAGCTGCTACGAACCTAGCCGAGTGAATACGAGTTTGCACGAACCTAGCCGAATGGAACCACTCGAGTTCACTATGAGAACGTCCGACAGTCAGTCGCTTGGGAATATAAGTAGATTGAAATAGATTTGAGAGGAAAGAGAGAGAGCAACATGCTCTGAGCAGCTAGGACATTATGACTTACAATATTAGAATTTGAACATTAAATACTTTGCTCGAGTATTTCAGCTTTTAAGGTGCCATTATGTATTTATTATTTATATTAAGGAACCTAAAATGTTGTTAGGTAGACCACTATATACGATACTTATTTATTGTACGGTCAGTTATTTTCCAAGGAAGGGACATTTTATTTTCTAAATGTTCGGTCGACAACATTCTTTTTTATTTATTATTACTATTAATCAAAGCTAATTTTAGATTGAAGCTCTGAAATGATATTAAATAATATTTGTTTTCATTTTGTATTCATAATGATTTGCACAACAGAACAAATATTGAGAATGAATATAGAAAACTCGTGACGTGTTTTTATTCAAGTCGGACTTGCTACCGCGAAAATTTGGAGGCTCCGATCGACCGTCTTGCTTATGCACAGGCGTTGACGGTCGGGAGAGTCGACCCACGAACATGCGTGCAAGGAAATGTATATCGATTAACCTTTTCCATGAATTGACAAATATAATTATTAGCTACAGTAATTATCGGTATTTCGCGTGTAAAATGATGTGCGATTCCATAGGGATTACACGTAAGTAGGTCACTCGTTCCCAGAACGGCAGCCTGGATTTCTAACACTTGACTTGTATCCACGAAAGGAGAAGGTACGGTACCAACCAGAAATTGTGAAAACTTCTGTAACTATAGAAAAACTTACTACACTGTGCAGGTTTCAAACATTTCAAGTGATTTTGAAAGATGTGAGTTGTGAAAGTCGTAAATCTCGTTGTAGAAAATCATTGACTCTAAAAAAACACAGCTTTACCACCAGTATAACAACGGTGATATTTGATTTGTGTTATGTTGGTACTTGGTAGACGACCTTATTCTTTCCTGAATACAAGTATAACTGATGTTTTGTGTCAAAGATATATCGGAACAGACTGGTTTTTGGAAACAAATCACTTCATTGCATTTTCAAGTGGGTTTAGTTAGGGGTATTAATTGCTGGAAGTATGCTTACCCACATAAACTATATAATTATCATGTCGATATATATATATATATATATATATATATATATATATATATATATATATATTTATATATTTATATATATATATATATATATATATATATATATTCATATATATATATATATATATATATATATATATATATATATATATATATATATATATATATATATTTATATATTTATATATGAAGATTCAGGATTTTTACACCTGATATAATTTTAGAGAAAATATTTTCAAAATTATAACTGTTGTCAATGGATTAAAACTTGAATACATTTTCAATTCTTTGTTGTACTGGTAGCCTACTGGTATGTTTCTCATGAACATATCATATTGTGTTATTATTGATTTGTACTCACTTTAAATAGGAATTGTTTCAAGTTGTCCAAATGGTTACTTATATAAAAGTTGTCCTAGTGCACCGCAATGGCAAAAAAAATAAAAATAATAATAATTTTTTTCAAAGATGTTTATTAATTTTGTCAATTCAATAATAATAAGGGAATATCACTGACCCAATTCTACCTACTCAAACTGACTCTTCCAAATTGACCATTATATTGGATTGTGTTCCAAATATATGGGCTTTATTGGACTCTGAGTTTCATCTTGCATTTCATCAGAGAAAAAATAAAAATTTCATTTTATTTTCAAATCACATTAGCCCTAGCATTTTCATAATCTTTGTTGCACACACTCCTAGGAACATGACAATCATAAAAAAAAAAAATCCCCAGCAGCAGAGTTTTCTAAAACAAAGGTTGTTAAGTCTAATTGCGCATTTAAAAAAAGTTCGCTGATTTTGAATTTTATAAATTATCATTGTAAATACTAAATTGTATCATTAGTGTGAATGATAAATTATCAAACTGTGAAGGTATAATTTCTTTGGCAAAATTAAAGTTCAGTCTTAGGCTAATATTGTTTGCTTATTTGATAGAACATGCCACTCACAGTGTTACAGTGTTGCCTATTCTTACTTGTTACAGCTATGCTTGATGATGAATGATAATGAAGACACGACTGCCAATTGTTCACCCTTGATTCCCAAGTGTATGGACTCCGGCCATCTGCCGCACAACCTGATGGGTAGCCGCTCCAGTCAGCAGCTGGCCTCTCGCCCAGGCCTGGAAGAAGAGAGCTCGGGTGGCGGGGAAGAAAGTCAAGTCGAGCCAAACGATCGTTCGGACGGTAGCGATTCAGGTCTCGGCTCCGATTTGCCAGACGAACGAAACTTACAAGTAGAATCGAGCAGGTCTGCCGCGTGTGGTGCGAACAAATCGTTAGAAACGGCCAGTTCGAGTGCGTTAGAAATCTCTCTGAATAAACCTAGAGTTAATAACAACGTTGAACATTCTGATCAGTTGAATCTAAGTATTAACGCTGGCTCGTCTCAAGCGTCGAGCAGTACGTCGCTGCAGCTCTGTCGCCCGAGTAGAAGCAGTCTGAAGCGACATGCGGACGATAACTCCGAGGCGCCGCAGACAAAGAGGAAGAGGTCGATAACTTTTGACAAAGTTACCGTGTACTACTTTCCGAGAGTGCAAGGCTTTACTTGTGTGCCCTCACAGGTAACTGAATCTGGCAATTAGATATCCATCTCACATATTCCAGTCTTGAGTGTTTAGCGGCATTGAATAAAAAGCCGCTACCACTCAGGCTAAATTTGATAATCAGAGAAACTAGCAATTGATATTTTAAATGAAGGTGTACAAGAAATAATATATTTTACACAAATGACTTGTCAAATTCAAAGCCAAAAAAATGTTTGTTTTGCTTGTTTTATTATCATATCCAATAAATCTTATTAGACCTACATACCATACATTTATTTTCAGTACCAGTACCTGAATAGTGAATATTTTAATGGTAATATGTAGGTAATGAGATTTGATATGGTGCTTGATTTTTTCAAAATTTCAAGAAAAGATCCATAACTTTTCTCTCCCAGTTGGCCTCTGGTCACTTGGTGGTGGTTGGAGATGCATTTCCAGTGTACGATTTATGTTGGAAGACGATAGTTCTGGAATAACTTGTTGAACGGTCATTTGCCATTTTTTTTATTGCTTCTTACTATTCAACAATAAATAAAATTTTACTGCATGATGTGTGTATAAATTGAGTTGTTTTCAATCCAGGGTGGTTCTACGCTTGGCATGGCTCAGGAGCACGCGTATTCGCAACACTTCTCGCTCTTGGAACACGGTCTAGAACAGCGTCGACTTCACCGCCAGATGTTGCTCCAGCTTCGCAATGAGCGACTCAACGCCCGAGCCGGGACAACCTCGTCGAGCGACGAGTCCGAGAGCGAGGAGGAACCGAGCGATGCGGGATCCGAGTCAGACTTGGACCTGGATGCGTATTACTTCTTACAGGTAATTATCTCCGGCGGAAAACTGGTTCCAGTGGTACAAGTTTGTACCCTTCCACAATTACTATAAAACTGGTTATGAGAATTAATTAACACCATCCCAATTGAATATTTCATTTAATTAAATTGGAAGTGTAAATAGCTTGGATTATATTTTAATTATTAGATTACAAATGAATAATGAACTGAAATTATGAAAAAATGGTTAAAATACTACAGTGAAACTTTGATCTGGTGTTTTTCAATAAACTCTGAAGAAAACAATATTGCAGGACACCGTTATGAAATGTAGAGAACACGAAGAGACATTTTTCAGTTGCACTGTGAATTAAATTTATTAATTGTAAAAGTGATCTTTCAAATGATCGAAAACCATCTCATTTCTTTTCTCACAGATCTTATCTATTAAATTACTTCAAATGCATGGTAATGAAGATTCTACAAAACTATTCTTCATTTCTCTAGCATTTTGTAGTTTTTTTTTTTTTTTTCATTGTCAAGCTGGTAGTATATCTTATAACACTGAATAATGCTGATCCCGTAAATTGTCTCTAACGCCAGTCATCATATTGGATGCTTGTAGCCAGTACCAACGCGACAGAGGCGAGTAATGCTTCGAGCCGCTGGGATCCGTAAGATCGACACCATGGAGAAGGACGAGTGTCGAGACATTCGCTCGTCTCGGGAGTTCTGTGGCTGCGGTTGTAAGGGATACTGCGATCCCGACACATGCACGTGTTCACAGGTACGTAGTTTTTAGATACTAACGTACTGCTTGTAGTCTAATGTCAGTAAGAATATTGCGTGTATAATTTACAGCTACCGGTAACCGGTTCGTGAATAGTTTTATGATGATTTTGTGTAAACTATGTTGCGCATATTCATTATTACGTGGATTAAAGTCTTCTTTTGTCTTCTTTCTTTTGTTCTTTTGTCTCATTGATGAAAAGATGAGTGAGGTTCAGTCAGTTGACTGCTCATCTACAGAACCTGTGATAGATATAAATTACATAGGCGCATCTAATATTTTATGATTAGGCCTATATATTTTATATAATCATATACATTATATATTATATCCGTATACACGGTATAGGTATAGGCCTGTAAATGTTTGTTTCAAATTATAGTTTTTTTGTCATAAGTCCGAGGATTAGGCCTACTTTGTTACAAAAAACAATTCAGATCTACCGATATGTAAATTCGAACTAAGCATATTCTACTGAGTATTCAGTATACATAAAATAAAAATGATATGCTCAAACGAAACTCAATGTTTGCAGGCGGGCATCAAGTGCCAGGTTGACCGTTTGAACTTCCCGTGCGGCTGCTCGAGAGACAGTTGCGCCAACTCGAGCGGCAGGATCGAATTCAATCCCGTACGCGTACGGACCCATTTCATTCACACGCTGATGCGTTTAGAACTGGAGAAGAAGCACAGGATGGAGCCTGATGATGCACAAGGCCAAGGCCATTGGGGTGAGATTGACCTGCAGCCATAACTTGACTCATTTACCGCATTTAATGTAAACAATCCTACCTTTCATCTTTAGACTTGATTGAGGAACAATATTTTTATGTAAAGTTTTGATGTTAATAAAAGATGAAAAACTTAATCTAATAATCAGCATTCAGACTAATTTTTCAGCAGATTATTATTATTGTTTGCCTAACGTCTTCACCAACAGCTTGGTTATTTGGGTGTATGAATGTGCAGGCAATGATGAAACTATCAAGTGATGATGATTGAAATTAAGCTAAAATTAAATTGAAATAGGTGGTCAATTGAAAATTTTGAAACGATAATCAAGTTCATTATAATATTTATGGATTGCAGAATCTAGTTGGTTTTAGATGAATTAAATATTAAATAAATAATAAAAATGACGAATAAATAAAGCAGCCATCCATGTTGACAACAGTCAATCGGTGATCATCCATCACAATTCCATATACTTGAACAATAATTTCGTTGGTGCTGGCTGTTTTCAGGTGACCGTGACGTTCCACAACAAAAGTGAGCGTACGGCCACATTGAAATTCTGCAGCCCCAATTTTTATCGTTGAATCGAATGGTAGGCATCGCCATACACAGACTTTGGCTCGATTTTGATTTTGGTATGGCAAGTTTTCTTTGAATTGAGGGAATTAATTACTGTGTAATACTCGATTGTATCTTCATTTGACAAACTACTTTGGCTGACAACTTTGAGAGACGGCCAGAAAAAACTAAGCATCAAAATGACATCAAAATTTAATGATGGCCATTTTTCAATATCATCCATCGAACTGAATAAACTATTTGGGTCTTATGCTAATATTACTCAATAGTCGATATTTTTTGTTCAGCCAACAACTTTTCAAATTACCCTCGTAAGTTGAAAAACAATATTTATAAATCTTGAATACTGTACAGACAATGAAGAGTTTTGTGTGTGTTGTGAGAAAAAATGTAGTTCTTTTATTTTAATGATTAATTTTTAATATATTAGCAGACAAAATAGACATATATTAATATATTAGAGACAATTGAACTAGCATCAGTTACTGCTATGTGTGAATATGAGGCTACATGAACCATCTATTCTGTTGCTAGGTGATCAAGATCGGTTACTACTGCCTGCTGCACAGCCTGCCAATATGAGTGAGAGCGTTACTTCTAACCCCAAGTTCAACGGCAGCTTGTTACGCGACGTCTCGCTCGGCTCGGGAGTTGAAGTGGAGTCGTGCGTCCACGCTGGAAGCTTTACTAACCTCCATTACGGTGCCCCTGGAGAGGGACCTGGTTTACGTAACATCCCGCCAACCAGTCAGGAGCCTATAGACGTGTATCCGTATCGGAACGCTTGTTACGCGGAAGATAACCCCGAGGGTCTGAACAGCCGTCAATTTGCTCTTTTACCCAACTCTATGGCATTACGCTCACATAATGTGTGTACCACTTCGGGTTATCCCCTACTTCCTACCCACTCGACTACAACTACGCCAGATGGTTATAGTCAAGTGGATAGTTCCCAGTATTCCGGCTTTCCTGGATTCCCCTCCGGTTTCAATCCGTACTGCTCCGTGTATAGCCACGAATTTGAACGTAGAGAGAGCGACGTTTACTCGAATACGACGGAGGTCTTGTCTGCCAGTAGCAGTCGCTACACGAATCTCCACACTGTCTGCCCCATGAGCAATAAACTTGAGCCCTTCTCAGAGCTTCTTCAAGCGCGGTACACCGCTGACATGACCAACGATGATGCTATCTCGGGACCGTCGGCTACGTTAACTAGTGTCACCGCGGAACCTAATGACCTCGAGGCAGTGACTGCTGAAACTCCAACACTTCTCACCGCTGCATCAACGTCGGAAGACTCTGATGACTTGAATGAGAACTTTGGTGAAATAATAAAAAAGACAATGGTGGAGACAGTAGCATCTTAAGAATGTATAATATTTATGGTTAAATCTTTTAGAGTTTCTTGTACAACGTTGCATAATGTTTTATTTATTTTTTATTTACAAATTACGATGATATATTTTACATTTCTATTATATTGTAAATTGACAGATATTGTATTAATATGTGTGTGTTGTCAAGTTTTAGAGAATTTTAGACATTGTTTTATTAAATGTTGTGTAATCAATGAACGATGGATCAATTTTAGTTGAATTATTGTCTACTTTAGCACTAGTTTTACTACCAGACTTGGTTTCCTGTGAGAAAGTTCATCAGTAGCTTTTGTTCTCTACTTTGTATATTTTACTGAGGGATGCCTGAAGAGCATGTACTGTACAGGAATAATATATACTCGGTTGTGTGACATGGGCTTGGGTGTTGAACCTTACCTGAACCCCTGACCATATTTGCTACCATCCATTCAAAAGTACCCCCAAGCTCACGTCACATGACCCAAGTTTATTTTATATGGTTTTCGTTCTTGAATGAATTAATATTGTTTGCTTAACGACCCCACCAACAGCTAGGTTATACGGGGATACGAGTGAGCAGGTGAAAATGAAACTATAATGTGATGGTGAGTGAATGGACGTTTACAAAAACCCATGCCTTATGCGGGACTCGAACCCACGCCCAACGGTGACTTCAGTTTCTGAAGCGGTGCCTCAGCTGACCGAGCTATCGAGGGTGGCGGTTTTTGTTCTTCAGCGGCTCCGTATGAGTATGGTGTATCTCTATACTGTTATTATTGGACTATTTTAAAATGCTGTGTTGAAGTAAACATAGAATCATTTTGAGAATTTCAGTCGTTCTTTACTGACAATCGTAACATTTAAAGGAAGTTTTTTCAAATCTCCACAAACAATAGGTGCTCGAGTTATTGTAGTTGCAGAATGTGAATATTTAGTGTTGGATATTGGTTTGATTCGTGTTAGGTACTTTTGTATTTACATCACGTTTTTCTTCGTACTGGTATTTGTTTGTAGCTTTGAGACGAAACAAATTGATATATAGACAACAGGGCGCTTGACAAACATGATCGCCTTGCTGATTACACAAGTACGCTTTCGTGGGAGTCAATTTGTATTTACTTGAGCATATGTATGATATAAACTAGGCAAACGCAACATAAGCGCTGTAAGATGAGCGAGATATCTGAATAAGGTTCAAAAGTCGTTAAAGTAGCTCTACCCTTGCTACTTTATCGATTCTGGTATTCTACACACATTGATGTATAAAGAAAATCCTTCATTGTTGGACAAATATCGAATCTAGAAAGCAGTGAATTTCAGCACCCAAATCTTCATTTATTTCCATAATATATTTATGATTAATAAAAACAATCAATTTAATTATTTTCTTCAAAACGGCTGGTTAGAATTGCATACATAATCGTGATAATGTGTATCATGCATGTGTACACATTCACAGAAAATTTTATTTTATTTTTCAAAATTTTCTTGCCCAGCCTAATCTTATTGGGTTTTTAGAAACTTTGAGATGATAGTTGTCAAAATTGGTTCCACCGATTCATACCAAAAACTATACAGTTCTAAGTTGGATAAGCTTGCGTGTAAAAAAAAAGTTTTATGTCGATCAGTCAACCCCTGCAACCTGTGCAGTGCCTACAAACAAAACAAAAAAACACAGACAAAGCCCTATATGAGTGGGATGGAATCTTCGCTTACGCTCATCTAATTATGATAGAAACACTAAAGAGTGTGTTGCCCAGTTGAATAATCCAATTGAGTCAAAAATTGAAAAATTATTGAATACTCAAAAATGAATAAGGTCTAATTATTATTATTATTGATAATAGACTGGTATTCACGAGATATTAATTCTTTCTTGTCTCTTGCCGTCTTCAATTTAGACATTGTCATTGATATACGGTTCTAATCCGTGTATGTTTGACGCATTTTAAAAATTGACCGAAATTGATAAAGTCTTGTGCAATTATTTGGGAATTTTATTTTTGAGCAGTTGAGCATGGTAGAGTTCATGGGTGATAGAATTACCGAAGTTCAGGCTTGTTGTGACCCTTATGGAAATTGCCACCCAATTTACATTTCCCAGATGTTTCATTGGAACTATTTTTGACAGTGATCTATCTGAACACTAAAATTGCTAGTTTTCTATGATAAATATGTAGCTACAAACAGAAAAGCTTTACTGATGTTGACCTACAATTGGCTAGTGTTCAGATCAGGCCTAGATGTAAGACACAGCAAAGCATTCCACATTCATGGGAGTAACCTCTCACGGTGAATTTCATGAGAACTTTGATATCCTCCATGAATTGATTGATGATTTTTTTAATACACGATGAAGAGTCGTATCATTTGGAACGAAACTTGTTCAAGTCATGCCATTCTGTGATTGGTTGACTATTTGTCCCAGAGTGTCCTTGTTTTGCGTGAAATTCCCCGGTAGGGTTGGCTCTCATTCGCAAGCTATCTCGACTTTGGCTAAGATTAAATAGAGACTATGTTAAACCAAGTGGAAAAATTACAATCTTAAAAAATTCACCTGCAAGGCTGCCCATTACCCTCCCCCCCACTCAGGTGTTAATAAGGTTTTCTGTAATTGTTTTCCTTTTCTTTAAAATGGTCGCCTTTTTCTATAAACTAGCCAGCAGCATATTATATTATCATCTTGATATAATTCAATTTTTTTCATTTATCATTAAAACTTCATCAGTAAATCACTAATTGTTTGACATATTCAAGGCGGGAGCAAACCCATGAAAAGGAAAATAAGTGACATCTTACAGAAATAAATACCGTTGCTCGAGGAAATTGACAGCCGATTTAGATTCAAGGTTATAAACTAAAATAAGTGTTCAATATAGGCTAACAATAAGGTGTGGTAGTATCGAGATATTTTATTCAGTTTACATTGTTTGAAATCAACAAAGTCGTTATTCTAATTCTTCTACTACATTACGAGTGAACTAAGCGCATCATCTCTCCTAAATATTCTAGCTAAATAAAAACAATAAAACTAGGCTACAACAAATTATGGGCATTAAGTACGTGCTACAACATCAAGATGGTAGAAATGCAAAGACACATAAGTTGTAACAGTATGACGACTGGTGGCAACGAGAACAGTGAAACAAGAAGTACCTATGTCCTGGTAGCATGCAGTATAGGCTGTGTCACGGCTCATTCAGCAACAGTACAAACATACAAATATCCAACTTCAGATTGATTGAAATACGTATGGTACATGAGTATATTCAGAAATCAAAAATAAAACCATTCTTGTTTGTAATTTTGGGTGTGACCTTGATGGGATCATTCCCAACACATTTCCAAACTTGAATCAAGCACTAACTTCTGCTTAAATCACTTAGGGCCCAGTATTACCAAGTCCAGTTAGGGTAGTATTTATCTGAGTGAGAGTTGGTGAAAACAAATACCACAGGTAACCACAGTGATAACAAGTTTGAACTGTCAGATAAAGGCTAACTCGACTTGGTAATACCGGGCCTTACAATGACAATCGAGAGAATATGAAATGCATTCCGTTTCACTTTCAAAGATCATTTTGATCACACTCTATACATACATAGACTGTACACGATAGAAATAAGAACCCTTCTTATAGTGAAAATGTCTTCCATTGGGATCAGATAATCCACCTGTTACTCTAGTAATGTAATGCCAATAGAAGTATCAATATCTGGTCAAGTTTCATCTTGTGTTTTCTACCACAGCATGCACAAAGAACACACCGTAGTTCTTGATTGATGTTTTTTCCTACTTCAACTTATTACTAGCATCGTAGACCTTGTTTAACAATGATTACTAACGGAGATTAAGCCAACAAATGTACTTGTCATAACGTTTATTTGTGTCTGAAGTCAACACGCATAGTGTAAATAAAGTTTTAGGCGCTGAAACGGAAGTTGAAACATGTGCGTATCAACCATCAACTTGGCTACCAAGTTATGATTCTCTAGCCTCGACTGTCATCTCTCCCCAGATTCATTAATACTGTACTTGTATTTGCACAGAATGGTCAATTACTTATCGTTAAAACAGTTCAAATCGAATAGAGTATATATATAAAAAAAGAAGAATAGTTCAAGTAAAGTGTTTGCATACTACATATCTGGTTCAACTTGATAATTTTCAATACAAATTGTGTACCAAATTTAAAATTCAATGATCATATTTACCTAACTAGGCCTAGGTTTTTGTTCAATTTCCCATGTAAATATCAAATATCGTGTTACCGGTACCATAATTGTGTAGGACGAAACCCATCATATTTATATTAGAGAATAATGCCCATCTGACTGATTGTCAGCCTGCCTGCAACTGACTGATCTCTAGTGGTCTTGCTCGGACACTTCAAACGCCTTGAGTTGATGGTACACAATGAGAATGTGAATGATCTGGTTTTTTGTTTTTAAATCACAAATAAAAAAACTGTAACAAGAATCTAGTTTTTCTATTCTGGTGCAGCAAAATACATATATACGGTAGTAGCAACTAGCAACGCATAAACCGATAGGCGATAGCCATATCAGTTTGACTACCTGAATGTATACATGTTCAAAGACAGTGCAATGAAGACTACCACATGTGTGTCTCGCGTATCTCGCTGATAATGTGTCCAGCGCGTTGAAGAGCCTTCAGCATGTCGGCAGCTTCTTTACGCCGCTGCGCAATGTGTTCAGACTCATTCAGAAGCTCTTCAGCCTGATCAGACTTGTACAGGTGAGTCACCAGCTCCGACTGAAGGTTGTCCTTGACGTAATTCACCAAGAAGTGCATCACCGCTTTCGGTACGCTGTCTTGGATCGACTTGCGCACAATGTAGAAGTAGGATTTAATCAAACGCTCAATAACATCGCAATCACGTGATTCTCTTTCCGAGAGTTTCCTACTCGTTTGACTCGGTACCTCGGGCAACAGGTTAACTGGCTTCTGAGGGCTGAGTACGCTCTTGCCTTCTACTTGATGTGTTGGAGTGGGTAGAGGGGAGTTATCTGATGATCGGAAACCTTGGCTAGGACCGTTGAATCGCTGCAGTGTTTGGTTCTTGGGCATGTCTCTGTTATATTCAGTTGGAGAATGTTGTGACGACGATGGATTACCTTTGTTGGCCATCCTCAGTTGTCGTTCATCTTCTTCCACTGATTTCAGTAATGAAGACACAAGAGCTGCATCTTTGTGGAAGTCAGGATGTTTAGTATTGATGTACGCTAGTTCGATGGCAACTAAATTCTCTATCATTGAATTGGTAGTGGGAAGTCTTCTACGAAGCAGAAGTGTTACGACGTCAACGATTCGCTCGTGCAGTTTTGGAAAACGTAACATTTCCTGTTGTACTTCTGTACCACAATGTTGTATAATCCGTTGCATTTCCTCGTGCACCAATTCCACACACCGCTGTGATGGTTCTTCTAGTCGCCGTATCTGACGCTTGACTAGTAACTCGAATGAAACTTCAGGGATAAAAAGAGCTGGCCGAGTGCCGGTGGCATTTCGAATTGCTGTTAGGATGTCGATTTTAGTGAGACCAGCTAACGGGTGTATCGAATCCAAAGTGCGACCAAACGTTTCGTGAAAGATATAACAAATACGGGCGCCACCACACAATTCTGTGGTTTCAATATTGCGAGATGTACCTTCCACGGTTGCACAATATGCAGATGCAAACTTTGTAATGATTTGCAGGAGAGTTTGACTCTTATCAGATACGTCATCTCCATAAGAATTTAGTAGAGATTGAAACTGAGCAACCATGACATTGACTCGTGTCTTTAAATCGGGTAGACAGTCTCGAATGTGGTGCATGAGTAGTCGATTCAGAGTTTTAGCAAGGTATGGAGTTCCATTTCGAGCCGCGAGTGTGGGGTACTTTTTCTGAAGGAAAGCTGCTTCGTCTCTCAACGCGTCATTGATGACTTTTCTGTCAATAATATCTTGTTGTGATCTATTGACTACGCCAATAATACCTAGTTTCACGGGTATTACTCTGCCGCACAATATGTCTATGGCGTCAGTTCCTGCGTCCATGAGATCTAGCTTGGTGACGACGGCCAGAGTTCGACGACCGTCCGGGTCACACTCCTTAGCTATCTTTAGACTCTCACTGGTCGCCATATCAGTGTTAGCTGTAGTTACAGCTAAGATGATCGAATTCGGGTTGCCAATATATTTCAGTACAAGGTCACCGATTTGTTCTTCAATATCTTCAGGCTGGTCACCAACGGGTACCTTCGTTATGCCAGGCAAATCTACTAATGTTAGATTCACAACTTTGGTCGAGTATATTTTCAAACTTATTGGCTCTGGACAGATGCCTTTATTACTACCTGCCATGCGACTTGTCTCGTTTTCAATCTCCACTCGGATTTCATCAAAATTGTTGAAAATTTTTCCCTTGGTGTGCAAGAATTTGCCCCATTCATCTAAATTGAGAGTTCCCTCCTCGGCCGAGCGTCGTTGATCTTCTTTGGGGCAGTAGATGAGCTGCAGCAGTAATGGTCGCCGCGTGACAACCCCAGTACCTCTGGGCAGAAACGAGCGACCCACTAGGCTCTCGATAACGGAGCTTTTGCCAGAACTTTGCGTGCCAACAACCACAATCTGCGGTAGCTGGATCGAATCGGCTCCCACGGTGTTGAAAACATCTTGAAGCTTGTTTATCACGGGGATTAGCGCTTCCATTTTTCAATGGTTTTCAACCTGGAATAAAAACAGTACCGGTATTGTTAGGGAAATTATCACACAGGCTTAGGTTTCCATACAGATAAATTTGTTTGTATCGTAGGCCTACACTAGAACACTAGGCTTACTCAGTAAGAACACCTCTTCAGAATTCATACAACAATTAAAATTACAAAAAATTGAGTCTAGCGGTAAATTTTGAAATAATATCACCTTGGACTAAATTTTTCTACAATTTGTGTTTTTTTCATCTTCTATATGGACTCACTGAAACATACTAAAATATAGAGTCTATTCATAGGCACTTATATTCATAGGCACTACACTCATTTGAGTTGCATCTACTGGCAAGATTTACTGGTAGGCCTACAAAATATTGAAGAGGGCCTTTTTAATACATTTTCACCAGTCGATAACTTGGCACGTTAGGATAGTTTGAATGGAGCACCACAAGGGCAATCTTACCATCCCAAATAGAATATATATATATGGTTAATTTTTTGTGACTTCAACACAAGCCAGTCCGATATAAAATTAATTTATTTTCCGCTACCGGTATAGCCCTACGTTTTTGTAGGCCTAAGCCTATACATATAAAACGATGACGGAGCACTCAACTTGAAATTAAATTGTACAATAATGTGCAAATAATGTAGGCCTAGGAGTTACGGCATTGAGTTTGTCGACAAACTCAATGGTTGTCGGTATCAAGTTTGTGGAAAAGGCCTACCGGTACACTACAAACTTGATGGTTACTGGTCTGGCAGTAGTTAGGCCTAGGAAGATATAATCATTGATGTTTGAAATACACCCTTAATTTGCAATAAATTTGTGAACATCTATAGGCATAGGCCCAAAGGTTAACCATACAGAAGCTCCAAGGTTACAAGGCCTACGCTACACCTACCACAAGTTTGGTCTCAAATCTGCTGAATAACATAAATTCCATGGCAACATCAATTAGAAACATCTAAAACCTTATAGGGATTAGGCCTAGGCTAGGGTTAGGTAGGTCCATTTCTTTTCTAGGGCTAGGCCTACCATATATCTAGGCACTAACTTCAAGTACAATTTCAAAAGCTGAAAGTTGTTGCTGTGACTTCAAAATATTAAATAGGCCCAGGCTTAAGACTTGGCCTTAGCTAACAGTATAGGCCTAGGACCTAGACATATAGGCCTATTCAAGATTGCTAAGACCTTGAGCCTATAAAATACATTTTAGTTTGATGCCTAGGCCTAGCCCTAGGCCTAGGACTACGCCCTAACATAGGCCCTACTCGAACGCATACGTCTGGACCTAGCCCCCGCCTAGGCCCCTAGATCAATTCCTAACCTTACCTTTAACTCTGGCAAACTTCCACTAGGCCCTAGGCTTAAATATAGGCCCAAGTAGATTCTGCTGTTCTAAGGGAAGGAGGAGCAGGCAAGGGGAATTGGACGATTTGAATTTTGACGTCATTCACAGTAATATTGCAGTAAATTTGACTTGTTCCCTAATCTGGACAATTATCCATAACTTGACTTACCACACACAAGTCTCAGGACAATGAAGATTGATAATTGATAATGATAATGTAGGCCTACAACACCAATTTTAAGTCATTGATCAAAATAGGCAGTTAGGCCTACTGTTTTGAGATTCGAGTTTCGAGTTTTAGACACTGCTCATCGGCCATTTGCTCTGTACAGTGCTGCCACTGGTAGCGAAGTAAAAAGCTAGAACTAGGACAGGTCACCCACCACCATTCCACAAAGCTTAGCACCTTTGCTGATCACTAGCAGTCATTTTGTATTTTTCGTTATCTGTATTCTAGGCCTAGGGCGTCTTAGATACGTCTTATCCGTGTGTTTGTGTATATTATTGTGATCATCATAAAGACTCGTGAATGCAGCTACGTTGATTTCTCTTCCGTATTATGTAGTGCGCCGACCAATGTCGATAAGCTAGGCCCTATTGTGTTGTTGCTTTAGCGACAGTGTACACTAGGCCTAGACCTATCCTGAATAATATGCCCCATCTTAGCCCTAGCTAATAAGCCTAAATCTAGGCCTATTCAATGCTAGCCTAATTGAATTATAGCTAAGGGTGTTGTGATACGGCAGTACTAGTGAAAATTGTGGATGGCGGTGTTCGTCGTAAATTTCTAAGGCCTTAATGTCAAGTGTTTAATTGGGCGTAAGCCTACGGGAGTGGAATGGCGGATAGGCCTCGGCCTGTGTTTCGTTGAGTTGTTTGAGCTAGTTTGAAAGATTTGAGAACTGATATCCGCGGTATTCATATGCCAGACCTAGATTACGAAGAATCTAGCCTGGTGTTTCAATGTTCGTCCAAGATAAATAAAGCATTTAGGCCCAATTGTAGTGTGAGTGTAGGCCTAATCCCTTGGTCTATAGGCCTACAATGTGTTCCCGAATGTGTTTATGGATTGTGTGGGGGTGGACATTGGCGATTGTCGTGCGCGCGGGACACGGGGGCAGCGGCATGACATCGCGTGTAACAGATCGTGACAGCCTCCCTCATCATGGTCGTTGCGAGCCTATTACTATACCATTCTGCATGGACATTAAATATAATGAAACAATTATGCCTAATTTAATGAATCATCAAAAGCAGGAAGATGCTGGGTTAGAAGTGCACCAGTTCTTTCCACTTGTGAAAATAAAATGTAGCCCAGACCTTCAGTTTTTTCTATGTTCAGTGTATGCCCCAGTATGCACTATTCTTGACCACGCATTACCTCCTTGTCGATCACTCTGTCAATCATCCAGACAAGGCTGTGAATCTCTAATGAATAATTTTGGCTTCAATTGGCCTGATGAACTTGACTGCAATAAGTTTCCTGTGTCTAGTAGTGGTACAGAATTGTGTGTGGGTGAGAACAACACTGCTGAAGCAAGTGGTCCTCAGGAAGGTCAAAGTGTTGGAGGGTCGTCAGCAAATACAGGCTACTCTGGTGGTGGTTTTCGTACCGGTGCAGTAAACTCTGGAACAAATGTTCCGACCAATGGCAATTCTGGCTCGTTTGGTGCTGGATTCCGTGGTGTAAGCTCTGGTCGGAATAATCCTCCTTTTTCTCATATACCAGATGGAGCTAGAGATTATGGCTTTGTATGTCCACTGCAGTTTAAAGTGCCAAAAGGTTTAGATTATTCATTAAAGGTGGGCGATAAAATTGAGCAAGACTGTGGTGCTCCGTGTGATGGAATGTTCTTTAGTGATGATGAACGACAGTTTGCTCGTATATGGGTTGGAGTTTGGTCTATATTATGTGCTGCATCGTGTCTATTTACCGTCCTTACATTTCTCATTGACACGGATCGGTTTCGATATCCTGAACGACCCATCATCTTTCTCTCCGTGTGCTATTTAATGGTTGCTCTAGCGTATACCATCGGGTTCATTGCCAAAGATTCGATCGCGTGCAGGGAACCGTTCCCCGCACCCGTCCAACTACCGCGCCTTCAGATGGTGTCCACAATTAGCCAGGGCACCAAACATGAGTGGTGCACAATACTCTTCATGGTGCTCTACTTCTTTAGTATGGCTTCTTCCATATGGTGGGTGATCCTCACACTCACATGGTTCCTGGCTGCTGGGTTGAAGTGGGGACATGAGGCCATTGAAGCTAATTCTCAGTATTTCCATCTGGCTGCATGGGCTGTACCAGCAATCAAAACCATCACTATCTTGGCCATGGGCAAAGTAGAAGGTATGTACCGTAAACCATTCAAACTATTACTTTGTTGAATATAGTAAGCCGTATCGATCACTTTTAGGGTTGTGTCGAGTTAACTTTCTCGACTTTCAAGTTTTCTTTCTTTTTAGTTTGGGTTAGGTAGGGCAGTGTATTATAAAGTCAATGGGTAGGATGAGGTTTGGTGGGAATTGGATTGGACATCAAGACTAATTTTAAGGTTCAAACCCCATTCTATTGCTGCGCCTTTCTTTATATTTGGTGTATTTACCTACCTGTATATTGTACACTTCCACTAACCATCGCTTAATCCACTAACTATCAATTTGTAACACTGGACCTACCGGTAATGAATTACGGTATTATAAGTAGGCCTAATAATAATGAAAGTAATGAATTTTAAGCCAATGATTGCTAATTTGCTTACCCTAATCACTAGGTAGCTCAATATCTATAATATTGAATAGCTTCAATATCATGAATCTACGAAATATAAATATTGAAATTATTGAGAGTTTGAGACTGAAACTTGGTAAGAAATATAAATATTGAAACTAGTCTCAAGCTGAATTTCCATGAGAGCTTTCTTTGCTAGGTAAACTTTTTTTTTAAGTCGCCACGGTGATAAAACGACCAATCAGAGACGAGAGCGACGCAATTTCTGATTGTTGACCTCGCTTCAACTCCACCGCCTTGCAAAAGCGAAACGCAAATCGCGTACATGGAAGGCCAGCAGCCTCCATTGAGACTATTTTCACTGCCCAGAAGTCCTGTTGCACCTGTTGCTTATATGAATCATCTTATGAGCTAATTGAGCAGGCCTAGGCCTAATTGGTTTAACCTGTTTCTCTTTTTAGGCCCAATGAAGAAATGTGAATGATCACAGTTCATATTTTTTGGCTGATCCGGTTTCTTTACACATACCAGTACTTGTAACTTTGGAAAATGTGTGAGCCTATGATACTTGTGCTTGAATTCTTAAATTCCATCAAAATTTGAATTGGCTTACAAAAAAGGAAAACATATTTTCAATCATTTTCCAAATTTAAGATCGGCCTACAAAATTTCAAAATGTTTTTTCAAAAGTAGTAGGCCTAGGCTTACTTTTGATGTAAATTGTCATGAATTTTTTTGTTTAAATTTTTCTCCCAAAAAATCAGTTTTTGTTGTATAATTCACTCTTAGCAATACTGTAATGATTCATTTGCTGAACCACCAATGGTGTAACTGCAGTGCATTTGCTCAGAGAATTGTCAAGGCTAGGAAAAATACAGTTATAACTTAACAGACCATGGACTAGACCTACAGCTGTCAAAACTCATGTTATCAGTTTTATTCATTAATATAGCAGCAGCTAAATAGTAAACATAATTGTGAAATAGTATATGCACCAGTATACATAATAATGCCCAGTAGGTACCGGTACTCCTTTGTAGGCCTACAGCCTACTGTCCTATTCGAAAAGTCCTTTGGAAATGTCATCTGAAAAGTAGGCAAATGAGAAGAGATGTTGGAAATTTTTACTGAGCATTTTCATTGAAAATTTCCATTGAAAATTTCAATAAATTGGCATTTGAAATTTTCTATTGAAAACTTCACAGCAATTTGTTGCTGAAGTTGTCAACCAATCTTTCTTTGGGACACGCTTATTAATTATTATGTCAAGTAAAATTGGTAATATGTTGCGGACAGACAAATTATCTTTTTCCAGAATCTTTGCTATACCGGTAGCTCAACTAATTAGGCCTAGTCAGAATATAGACCTAGAAATTGAATGAAAACAACTGTAGCCTGATTCTCTTTTCATTTTATCTCCAATACGTCACTTTTTAATCAGAATATAAAACACCTTGCATAACAATACTGATATGATTTAACCCTTGAAAAGACACATTATTTTGTTTTTATTTGTGGAGAATGCAGTCACAGGCAATTTATGCAAATGTAGGGCTGCACAGCGCGCGCGAGATGAATGAAAACTTTCAAGAAACTAATTATAGGGCCCACCACTGTTGTACCATAGGCCTACACGAACGATAATGTAGCATAACTGTTGAATTCGTTTGGTTCGGGATTGGTTGGTTATATTAGTTCGATTAGGTTACCCCGTCCCGCCATGCTATTATTTTGTGGCCCGCTAACTGGAGGAAAAATTCTCAGAATTTTCATAACATATCCCAATAATGTCACGTGAAATTGTTTTATTATTTTTGGCCCGTTTCAATTGTTTATTTTCTTCGAAAAATTAGTAATAAAACCAAACGATATTGCGCACGTCTTTCTGCAGAAGGTTCAGTGTGACTAGCATGGATAGGCCTACCATGTGACAGTAGGCCTATCCAATTTTGCCAACTGTCATAATTACTGTTTCAGGTTTAGTTTTCATTTCTCATTATTTAAAGATTATGTCGATCTTGATTTTCTTTTGGCACTAGGGCTATATATTTTGCGAAGGAATACACGCTACGCTATAACTTTGGGTTAAAAATACTTCCAAGATGATGAAAGAAACGAGGGGTAAACAACTAGTAAATTTGGTGTACACCTGTTTTCAGATTTGACGGGATTTTAGGGAGATTTCATGGATAGTTCAAGGGATTTTAGGAAGATTCATGACAAGTGTACACCAGATTTCAGGAGTTGTTAACCCCTCGGAAAGAAATTTAAATGGGCTGAAAATTTGCTGCCTGTCCGGCGGCCCCGTATGTACGAGATCCCCTATATGTATATTTTTATTTCTAATAATTCTCCCCCCCCACTCCAATCAAAGTTCCTACGCGTCTGCCTGTGAGGCCCACGAACCACTACAAAATGGATAAAATGGCCCTTATTATAGAAAGGTTGTGCATCACTGATCTAGATTGATTGAGGTTGTTCACTACGGCGTCCGCATTGTTTACAATGTTCTTGGTTCTCGCGGTAAATAAGGCAGACTTGCCATAAGGGGACCCGGACTTGGCTATAAGCCATCTGTGTGAAGCCAGTCATGTTTATATTATATACCTTTTTCTCAAGAATGGTCCGTTCAAAGTACATATTGATTGTTTTTGCATGTTGTTTAGACCTCTGTCATGACTCGAAACTGAACTGATCCGAATTAAAAGAAAAAAATCAACCCTTTTTTAACATTTTTCTTCCAAAAATTAGACGTTTGATAGGATTTATGACATTTTGTTTGGTTTGTTATATTTTTAAAACTGATATTTCGTCCAATCATTTATTCCCTCGCTTCAAGTTTATATAATATGTGTATGAATCATTTGATGAATTTTGAACAAATTTGGTTAAAGCAATCCTGAGATAAAGGCACAATCATATTAAAAATTATTATTTTGAAATAACTGGCATTAAAAAGTGGTGATATTTAGGCGTAGCAGGCTTAAGCCTATATGCAACAGCACTGGCTGCACTGTGCGTCTAACTGAAAATAATTCCTAAACCCCAAAAAAAAAAAATATATATATATAAATATATATATATATATATATATATATATATATATATTTATATGTATATATATACATATATATATTTATATATATATATATATATATATATATATATATATATATATATATATATATATATATATATATATATATATATATATATATATATATATATATATAACATTATTATTACTAATTTGTGTTCCAACAAATTATATCCATATATTTGTCACACTTCAGAAAAAAAATATGGAAAAAATGAAGAAATGATAAAGCGTGATCTAGTTACCGTAAGCAACTTCGTGTCGGTTATATGTGTGTATATTATCGTGTTTTTGAAATGGGGTGGCAACTGGAGCCAGTTACAGGAAACTGGTTCGTCTCTGCACATGTGATCTAGCCGAGAAAGGGTGGGTGAGCGTCTGGCACTTGTCAGCTAGGGGTCTACAGGGTGGGATCAGTCGTCTCGCATTTACTAGGACCACACATTCTTCTTTCGTCTGTCCCTACACCGTAGGTCTAGACAGAATACAGATCCAAAGTTGAATGAGTAATGCCAAGATGACGCTAGTCGAAAACAAATCGTATTATTTTCTTTCTGATAAAACCGTTCCATTCTGATATTTCGAAATATAATTCTCTAACGGTATCTCCTTTTTTATTCGTCATACATTGAATACCAGTACATCATTACATGAAACATTCATCATAAAATCCTTCAAAGCCAAAAATGCTGGCTTGACTATAGGGGTAAGATAACATATTTGAACATAACGTGTTTCACTTACACTGGAATCAAAATCAAAGATTAATGAATACACACAAGAATATAGTTTGACATAGCTTGAAAGTGGTACATCACTGTTTCTCATTATGAGGGTACGTCCAAGTGAAAAAAAGAAGAGAAAACGATGATTTTACATGTGATTTTTACACACATATATATATATATATATATATATATATATATATATATATATATATATTATTATATATATATATATTATACATATATATATATTTTATATATTTATATATATATATATATATATATATATATATATATATATATATATATGTACATATATATATATATATATATATATATATATATATATATATATATATATATATATATATATATAATTTAAAATAATAAGTTTTCGTGTTAGATTTACGAGTGACGTCAATTTTTCTGGTAAAGAAAACACTATATTTGCGCCTATTACTTTCTCATTAGTCATGATTGTGATTGATTAATTAGGCGTATTATTTGTCTCCTACAATCGTGCTTTAAATATTTATATTTTCGAGCGGGGTAGGGACCCGGGTGGGAGTAAACTTTTTTCATTGGTGTGAAGCAATAAGCAATAAGGAACAGAATCTTTTTTTAAATAATAATTACACATAGCCTATAAATACCCGTGTTCGTCAAAAAGTGTGAATTCACTTATTATAGACCCACATTGATACCGGTAGTCAATGTTTCAAAGCGAGGGGTAAACAACTACCGGTAGTACATTTGTCTAGGGCCTACACCTGATTTCAGATTTCAAGAGATTTTAGGGAGATTTCACGATATTTCAAGAAGTTTTCAAGGATTTCGAGAAGATTTCAAGAGATTTCAGGAAGATTTCATAAAAAGTGTACACCAGATTTCAGGCGTTGTTAACTCCTCGTTTCAAAGTGAATGTTGCAACTTTAGACCTAAGTACTGGAACATTTCTCAAAAATAAATGTAGGCCTGATGAAACTACTGATATCGTCGACTTTGATTAGCTAGAATCATTACTCAAATATATTTATGGGTATGCCCCTACCTACTTGAGCACAGCTGTGTACATAGTTATTTTGACTTGAACACTAATAGTTGGGTAGATTTGGTGAAAATTTTCAATTCATTGAAAATTTTCAATGCAAATTTATTGTAATTTTCAATGAAAATTTTCAGAAAATTTCGTACTCTTTGAAAATTTTCTGTGAATCTAATGGAATTAAATGAATTAATCTAATTCATCCGTGACCCCATTGGTATATTTTCAGTGATTTTAAAAATAAAATCATTGGGTTTCATTCAATTTGAACATTGCAAATTTTCAACATCTTTACTCATTTACTTCTCAATTAGGTCATTTTCAAAGGACTTTTCAAAAGAGGACAGTACAATTGAGTACCAGTACTAGCCTCACATACGTGTGATTGCTGAGAAGTCAACATATTTAGTGAGAATCTATCAATGCATGTTCACAAACTTCAAATTAGGTCAGTTATTATTTCATGTAGACCCTACTCATTTAGGGCCTTGGCAATTTTGTAAGCGAATGCACTGTTATACCGGCACCTTCAATGTGGTGGTTCAACAAATTGTTCCAGTAGGGGGGCCCCTATCACTAAGAGTGAATTCAAACTCGAGTTTCTTCTGTGACGACTTATATGCCATAAAAAATGATGAAAAAAATTCAAGCTCGTGGAAATTCTCAACGAAAAAAAATTTCATTAAAATTTACATCACTAGACCTAGGTAGATTAGTGAAATAATTAGGGGTTTAGTGATAGAATTATATAAATTCTACCGCATGTTCACAAAAAATGGCCAAACAAAATATGGGCTACGAAGGATGGCTAATTTTTCAACTATTTGGGGGTGATGGGGGTGGATCAAATTTGTTTGTTTTTTTAAATTCACGTAGTGGTTCAGACATTTTTTTCTTCTGAATTAATTCAACTTTGAATATATTGTAAAAAAATGATTGGAAACAAAAAAATATCTGAAAATGACCAATTGATTGACTTTTGACTCTGACCTCTGACTCTTTAGGATTTAGTGATAAATAGCCTTCATATGAATTCTATCATATGCTCAGGAATGGACTAGAGAGTGCGGCAAATTGCACATTGTTTGGGTGGGGGTATCAATTGGGAAGTGAGCCTTTCTTCAGTTATTTTTATTGGCAGAGTGGTTGGGTGAAAACATTTTTCTTCTTGTAATATGTTATGAATCTACCGGTAGGCCTATGTTGAAAATATTGTATGTTGTGAAAAATCAATTATTTTGCCAGGTACCTGAAAATTACTAATCAATTGACGACTCGAAATGGGCGTGGCTTTACCAATCTGCCTTCTAGATCTATATCACTTCATTTAGAGACACCGTGATTGAATATTTGAATTTCACTTCAGTTCTAACAGCCCCATCGATTGGATGTAATGATTTGTGACGTCAATGGAGCGGAGAATGCGTGTCGTCAATAATATTGGCCTCTTTATATATTATCTCTCTTTATAGAGAATGTACTGGAAAACTATATACACACCTTGGTTCTCAAATTTCAAAGCCTTCTTTATTCATTTATTCATTCATGTCATTTAATTATCACTAGGCAAATTTGCGTTATGTATTTCTGCGTTGATGGATGAGCTACTTATATCAACAGATATCTTTGGATTGGTTATTTATATATATATATACACCTTGAGATCCAAACAATTATGTCACTGCCATCATATTTCCCAATCAATTTCTATGATAATAAAGAAGGCTTTGTTTTAATCGTTTCCAATTGATGGTGACACCTGTTGCTTGGATTCAATTGGTTTCTTAATAGCTTTGAGTGATTTAAAAAAATTGAATTATATATTTTTTCACATCAAAACGGCTGATTTGATTGTATTGAAAGTTCGGAATGAGGTGTATAATAATAATAATTGAAATTCCATGAGAATTTGAATTCTCTCGAAGGAAATATTTTTGACGAATTTTTTCCTCTGGGTTATTCTTATAAATGGGATTTTTGAAAATTTTGAAATAATGTTTCTCAGAAGTGGTTCAACCGATTGCGCCTCAAAACTATACAGTATCGAGTTAGATAAGGACACTTGAATTGTATGCCAAGTTTCAACTGCTTTTCAATTTTCGTTTGACCTGTGGAGCGCGAACCAAAAAAAAAAGGCACTTCTTTTCGGGTATGGTGAAATTGAATCTTTGCTTCGCTCATCCAATAACTCATAGCCTTTCAACCTGTAGATTTTCATTGACAAACTTTATTCTCACTAATGTGTGGTTTTCGTATGTATTCATTGAATTCCTGAATCATATTTCTATAAACTCACTAGAAATATGTACAATATCATCATTCTGCAGAAATTTCATAACAAATGGATGATTTTCCAAATTTCCACCCCCGCCACCCCCAAATGGTTGTGAAATTCGCCGTCCTCCGTAGCCTCTTTCGTTGAGCTATTTTTTTCTAAGCAGGTGGTAGAATTTATGTTCATATCAGCAAACCCCAATGAGTGAGGTCATACGTTATAGGTCAAAGGTCAATCAATTTGTCATTTTCCGTACAATAATTAATTGTTTACCCCAGAAATTATTTTTCAAAATACATTCATAGTATCATGTGAGAAAAATAATCAAAATTTGTTAAACCACCATGCCAATAAAAAATATCAATCATGGCCCGCCCCTAAATTTCAACCTCCAAATGGTTGCAAAATTTGCCATTCTCCATAGCCTATTTTGTCAAGAATTTTTTCTGAGCACGTTGCAGAATTTATATGTTTCTATTACTATACCCCTGATTGCTCCTTATATTCAGCATAATCTATCTAACTTTAAGACACAGTTATGAAATAGCATCAAAGTAGGCCTTCAAATATAGCCATTGCAAATTGGTAACAATATTTAATGGAGCATCAAATCTTGGATTATGTAGAATTTTGACATGGTATTCATTTATTTCTAGTTCAGTATTGAAAGCCAATCTGTTTTTAAATTCCTAGGGCCTATGGAAAAAGGACCATATCTATCAAAACATAATTTGAAAATGTTGAATGAATGAATAATTCAAAATGTGTGTGTGACATTTCTTGTGAACAGCCTATAAGTAGTCACCAGCTCTTGCATGAACTTTTACTAAAAGTGTTGGGATAGATATTAATTTATTTAGCAAAGTTGCTAATGTGTGTACATGGTACAGTTACATTAAATACATCAAATTCATTAAATACAAATTCAACTGGTAGTAATGTAAACAGTTCACATGGACAGTGTACGCTACAACAATGGTTAGGATTCTGCAATTTTTTTTTTTAAATGAATAGAATGGAATTTTATTTACACTCTTGAGAGACAAATAACAGTTGAATAGGTACTGTGTTCCCAGAACTTTGTGAGAAGATACGAATGATGATTGTAATATTTATTAATATAATAATGTAATTTGTCAAGATTGAATAGCTAGATAAATGGGAAGAAAGAAACATACTTTTTGATGGAGAAATATTCATTATTTAACAAAAATATGATTTTAAGACACAATCTAATCAAATTACCACCATAGGTAGGCTTACTGCCTGCCTGCACTGATATTCATTACCGGTATTCAATCCAGGGGTTATATTAGTGCGCAGTTGACCCTAATATGCGCAGTTCTAAACTTCAAAAATGTAGCTCTTAATTTCAATTTGCGCAGTTGTAAAATTTAGTCTAGATGTATAACAATGCACTTATCATAGGCCCTACTAATAACACTAATACTGTAATGAACTTGGTTGAAGCAACAGCCTTATAACTACATATTCCCAAATAGTAACAAGATACTTTAAAAAACAAAGTTTTTAAAAAAATGACCTGCGGGGCTGTAGTGGGAGGGCCCTCTCCCCCTCCCCGTGCCCCCCATTATCTGTGCGGGACCTACCTCTTCACATAATTGATTTTTCCATATCTGCAATTCTAAATCTTCACCAATATCACCACTGATTCAATCATTTGTATTTTTTTTATTCAATACAATAAATGATAATGAACAGAAAATAAGATTCTATGCAGTTATGATTTCAAAGGGACATCTAGTTTTATATCGGTACTTGTCTCCACGAAATGAGGCTGCCTACCAACATGAACACAAATATCATTGACAACCGCATTTTTTTGAAAGATTTCAGATTTTAGATTGAAAGAATCAAAAACATAAAGCTACATTGTTAAAAAATGTCTAATGCTCAAAGCTGCAGTGAGTTTCTTCAGATTATCAATCGTTTGGTTAGTAGGCCTAGATAGCCTTCCTCTTTCGAAGTTACAAGAATGCCTTGTTTCGTTGTAAACACTACTTGACATGATCGGTGGAAGTTTTTTTTTTTCAAATAATATCAAAATCTTGACACAGCCATTGTTTCCCTATACAGGCAAAGTTTAGAATTGTTTGAACGGGACACCACGAGGGCGATCTTCCCACCTCAAAACGTTTCTAACCTCTTTTCGTCTGCATTCCAGGTGACATCCTCACTGGCGTGTGCAACGTCGGCCTGTGGGACGTCGAAGCGCTCCGAGGTTTCGTGCTCGCGCCTCTGTTTGTCTACCTCGTCCTGGGCACCATCTTCCTCCTGGCCGGCTTCGTCTCCCTGTTCCGCATCCGCACGGTCATGAAGCACGACGGCACGAAGACGGACAAGCTCGAGAAGCTGATGATCCGCATCGGCGTGTTCTCCGTGCTCTACACGGTGCCGGCCCTGATTGTGTTGGCGTGCCTCTTCTACGAGCAGGTCAGCTACGACAGCTGGATGCTGACGTGGAACATGGACATGTGTTCACGGCCGGGACATCACAGCAAGTACTCGATACCGTGCCCGATCGGCGAGCGGACCCGCGATCTCGGCAGGAAGCCTGACTTCGAAGTGTTCATGATCAAGTATTTGATGGCGCTCATCGTCGGCATCACGTCCAGCTTCTGGATATGGTCTGGTAAAACGTTGCAGAGCTGGAAGGAATTCTTTTACAGGATTCGCGGCAGACGAGTAGAAGCTTACGTCTGATAGCTGTCCAGATTGAACGCTTGGCGATTTATTTACGTTCGATCGATGTGCCTGTTTAGCGATCACTACGTGTCTATTAGGCGATACTTTTTCGTGCTGCCATCGTGGAAAATAGATTTTTCATTTTGACGACTACAAAATATCTGTTTTCAGTTATTTGTCGTTTAGCTTCCCTAGGTTGATTTATTGATTAACGTTCAATCGAAACAGGCTAATATATTGTGTATTTGCGTTGCATGGCCTATGATTGAATGTGAGGAGTATGAACTATGCTTACTCCAGTATCATGTGGTCAACATGTGCAATCTATTCGGTGTAGTAAATCTATGTGAGCTAGTCTTGTGAGCTTTATTATCCAATTACTAGCCTTGAGACATAATATTGCTATTAGAGTCAAGAGGAGCGTAATCGGACAGTTGCTGGATAATAGTCAACATTTTTGATGAATATTGTACTCTATTTACAACTTTTCGTTGATAGTTTTTGAAGAAAAATTAGATTTATTTTCCAAAATGGTGGCAAGTAAACTGTAGTCTGAATCACAAGTTGGCAACCTATTGGTGAGCCTACATGTACAAACCGTCACACATTTTTACAAATATAGACCTATGCTCCCAGTGACAGCTAGAACAATGTAGATATTATAATATAGTGTGGTAAATATACTCTCTCATCATCTGATATTAACCTTTTAACTTCTGTCATAGTCTATAAAGAATATTCAGTAATAATAAGTTGAATTTTATGTTTCTCAATAACAGCTGTGTTCATGTAAATAAACTAAGCAAATGCAGTATGCCTTGTAAGATGAGCGAGATAGTTACACACCTCAGCTTTGAAACTATCAAGTCCAGTTCTCACTGCCTTCGTTACGCAGCTCTAATTAATTGTACCTGTTGATAATTTTAATTGATATTTGACCTAGGAAAAATTCTTCTTTTTAAAACGGCGAGTACTACGCTAGGTAATGATGGGTTGATGACGCATATACGTGCCAAGTTTCGTCACAATTTGTTTTTCATTCGATCTGTGGAGCACAAACAAAAAAGAAGATTTGTTCTAAGTACGATAAAATTGAGTCTTTGCTTACGCTCATTGAATTCAAATAGTGCTCTCTCAGTATGCCAATTATTTTTGAATAAACGTTCCGTTGAAAATAACCCGAACATGAATTGAACATGATTGTGAAACAAATGCAATACTAGTATGTATGGAAATAATATTGAGTGGTTATAACTCAAGTAGTGCAGTTATCGTATGGTCACCTCGTGCATTTAAGTGGTATGAAATTACCACAAATTTATACATTACCAATTGAATTACTAAATTAATTACTGTACATTACTTTTTATTTGCTTCGTTGTAGATCAACTCAGTGGCTTGGTATGTCATAGACCCATGAGACGGCACTTTGCTGATACATATTACTTTAAGGCCCATTTACAATGTAATGCCAACTCAAACTTGTACGTAGTCGTTAACTTTTGTCAAATTAATATTTGAAGTCCCTATTCACAATAGACGGGAACGTTTCCATACACGTGAAAAACAAACCAATCACAACTTTCAAGTTTAACCGCCTGAACATAGAAATGACTGCCGATGTCAGCTTCTGCCACACTGCTGACGATGCTAATTTCTACGCACTTGGCTTGGTTTTGATTTGGCTTCTTGATTGGTTGATTCTCACGTTTGGCGTTAACTAGTACGGTAACATAAAAGCTTGGAAGCTTCCAGTGAACGTCTTACAACAATAGGGGGTATTGTGGATAGGCAAGTCAGTTTGCATAGGGTCAACATTCTGTAAGTTGATGCTCAGAAAGTTGAATGTTGAGTTGGCATTGCATTTTGAATGGGTCTTCAGTTTTTTCACTAGGTACCCTGAATAATATGTAGGAATAATTGGTCAATCAAAATTTATTTCTGATTCATTATTCAAACTTTTGGTCATTTCAAACATTAAAATTATTGTACTGTAACTCACTACATTTTCGAGACAATGTATTATTTAGGCCTAAACAGCATAATTTTCAAGTGGTAGTTTATGACTTGTACATCTGAGTGACTGTTGTTGATAAACCTCATAAATTCAGTAATGTATAGAAAATGTATAGTTGAATGTGTAGGTGTATGTTGAATGTATAGAAAATTCTACGTAGTACTTAAACTTGAAAATGTTGAAAACTTATACAGTAGAACCTCTTTAGTAGGTCCCTCGTTAGTGCATTTTTCTCCTTAGTAAGCTTTATTTTTTGATCCCATCTATAAGCTCTTACATGTTGAATAGTATCTTTAGTAAGTTTTTCACTTTAGTAAGTCTTTTCAGTGTGGTCCCCTGAAAAACGTACTGAAGAGGTTCCACTGTACTGATTTTTTTTGTTGTATTGTAAATGAAAATATTTGTGACCATATTTTGTATGCAATTAATAATTAAAACGAAGAGTAACATGCTGCCTCTTGCATAGTAATACTCATTATTTTGCAATGTTTTGTAGCCTACTTAAATAGGCCTATTGTACATAATGATGAAAATGAATCTTGGCGTATTTTTATAAATAATATGTATTTTAAGTTATATATATATATATATATACATATATATATACACATGTAGTATTACTGAATTTCTATACATGTTACGTGTGCCTTGGATTGTATGTTGTATGCTAGCACAAGCTCACATGAACTAGCTGACCGTATATATAGTTACGTTATTAGAATAACGCAGCTAGCATATTGTTAGTTTTTAAGAATGATGTAATTAATTTATTTTTGTTCTTTTGTCAAAGCTGCATTATAAGATTTTATATGCACTTGAGGAATATAATGTAACCAGTTTTTGTAAGCCTAATGACTCATTTAAAACAATAAATATATCTAAGTTAGTGTAAAACAAAGTTTCTACTTTCTTCCTTGATGAATTTCCCAGCTCATATATTCACTTGAAGAAATAACTCAAGGCATAGAATGGAAAGATTGGAATGCAGTGCTGCTTGATCCATTTGGCCAGCTAGGCCCAGTGCCTAGGGCCTCCTAACCTTTTAGGGCATTCAATATTTTGGTTGAAAAAATAAATACATGAACCATATAGATGCTATTGCCAATAAGAAAAAACTGCACATTTAATTTAATGTATTTATGTATTCAGAGATGCATTTGTACATTTAGCCACCCTAGGTAGCTCAGTCAGCTGAGGCACCGCTTCAGGAACTGAAGTCACCATTGGGGGTGGGTTCGAGTCCCGCATAAGGCATAGGTTTTTGTAAACGTCCTTTCACTTATCACATCATAGCTTCATAATCACCTGCTCATTCGAACTCCCGTATAACCTAGCTGTTGGTAGGGTCGTTTAGCAAACAATAATCAATCAATCAATCAATCATTCGTACATTTACAGGTGTAGTATGCTTTCATACTTTCTAAACTTGCTAGACTTGCTTTCTAAACTTTCAGTTCAGCATTTGAATATATACTGCCAAATAGCATTTTTGTCACATTATCACATAACATAATTTTCTATTGAAAGTAAGCCGGTCATTTCGTGCCCCGACCATCGTTTATCAAAGATAATTATTAATAATTTTTAATGAAAAAGCCATATAGATATAGGCTTATAGCCTATAGGAAATGAGTTTTTGTCTTTTTTACTAGTCGATCGGTGAGAGGTGTGCTGGTAGCTTCATAGTTTTTAAACATCACTAGCCATAGCTGCGAATGTTGAAGTAGCTGAAGTGTCGTAATGTCAACATCACTAATTATTTTGTTCTCGTCATTTCCCTTCGTCCGTGCTTTCTAGTTTCTAACTAGGCCCAAGTATTTTCGTTCTTGTGGATAAAAAATGATTGTATCCACTTCAACGACCTTTAGTCTAGCTAGGTATTGCCCGTAGTTCAAGATATTTTCTGACGAATGTGTACGTAGCACATTATCACATAGTTCGAACAGGTAGAATATACCTAGTAGACGGAGACTGGATTCATTTTTAAAAGAACATGTGCAGTTTGCAGCACATACTAGCTAGTATGTTACTTGCTTATAAGTCGTAAAAGGTTGATTAATGGAGGATGCGCCGCTACACCGAAAAACTTGTACAAAAAAAATGCGGCGATACATCGAAAAAACGATCACCGAGAAACTTGGAAAAAAGAAGAGGATGCGGCGATACACCAAAAATGATGTACACTGAAAAGATTGTACACCGAAAAATGTTATTTCAGAGGGTTACTGTACTGGGTGACCTGAGTATAAAGACGATTCAGGGTGGAGCTATGGTGATGTATTTGACTTGTGGGGGGGACTATTCTCGTCCAAACAAAAATAAAATACCATCGTGTATGAAAATATCGTTCTTTTCGGCAGATCGCCGCATTATCATTTGAAATTCGGCCATGTCTTTTAGCATAGGAGGTATGGAAACTGGCCGGCAAGGATATGCTTAGATTAAACATCCAACAATGCATATGTTGTGTTTTTCTAGTGATTTATAAATAACATTGACCTAAAAATACCATCTAACATACAAAAAATAATACACAAAATAACACCTAATTATATATAATTTAATTAATTTTAATGATAACTGAACTAGGATTGTCAATATTACTGCAAAGTAAAATGTGACTTAAAGAAGACAAACGCCTAACCGAGTGGTTATAATCGCTATTCAAATCCCACACAACACTACTTCAATTCTGCCCTTTTTATTCTGTCCCACCCTCTGATAGGATTCTCTGATTGATCTCCCCCCCCCCCCCCCCTCCCACTCCTTTGTACAGTCGTAATTTTCTTCCACGTGGTTTGGTATCGTCATTTGGTACGCAGTCGGCGAAGTGTAATAGAATATGAAAATCTTTGGCAGTCTGAGAGTAATAGTGTCATATTATAAGGGTAAACCTAGGACCTTTTAGTTCAATCGTTGCTACCAGAGAGCCTATTTTACACAACGACTTGAACTGTTGATTTCCCACAATACCAGTTACACCACCTAGCACCACCCTAAAAACTCTACAGCCTCTATCTACGTAATCTTGATTACCGGAATTATGATAATGTAATGTCTGTAATCTGTATGCTGTTCAAGTGATTAATAGACTAAATTCACAAGACAATTTCACTTACCTTCAAACAATCTGCAACAGTAAGTAAGTGAGTAACATCAACACCGAAGGGCTTAAAATTCAACACCTGAATCATCCACTCAAGCCATGCAATGGAGCCAACGTTACAACAAAAATCTCACATCAGCCAATTTCAGCATGTTCGTGGATTTATATTTTCAATTTGAATTGTGATGATAATTTTTTGTAACTTTAATTACACATTTAGTTAAGAAAAAAACATCGCTTTGAAAGGAAACAAATTATCATGATTTCAACGACCGAGGGAAACAACGAATCAGAATGCTCAATCATGGTCTCGACTCTCGACTATGATGCAAACTTCGGCATGAGTATTTTTTCTATATAAAGATGTAATAAACTTGATCAAGTTATTCATATTCAACCACATACCGGTAACAGCTAGGCCTATATATTATTTTTACAACTCAATATTGTATCATTATATATATTTCTGTACAATTTTGATTACAATTTGAATTATTGGAAAGGGAGGTGCCATTGGTTTGAATGTAAGACAAACTCGATATTTTGTTGTAGTTACAATACTGTTGGTTCTTTCTGACTTTCAATTTTGATTGACACTTTTCAGGTCTTTTTGGGAAGAGTTTTTTTTTCAAACAGGTAATTGTTTTCGTCAGTTCACCGATCCCTATGAAATTTAATTTGAATTTAAAAATGATATTAAAATATTTCGTCCCAAGTACGGTCATTGAAATGAAAAAGTATTACTGTATGCAATAATGACCACATGCCCGGTGAATAAAATCAGGTAAAGTTAAGCGTTTATCCCCGTCTCAGAATGGTAAACTCTATTATTATTTTGTCGCTAAAAAACATAACAATCCAGTTGTAGTTTGACCGTTGAATATTTTATTTCAATACTTACAAGATTTTTATAATTGAATGGAAATTAATTACACATAATATAATGGCAGAGTATAAAAAAATCATAATTTAATCTACTCTAAGTACAAGACCCATTGCGTCAGTGCCAATAGACGTATGCATTAGGCAGTTGGATGGTAGCACTGGTGAAAACCAGTCAGCTATGTGCCAAAGAGAGAACACATAGAAGCATGAAGTGCACGTACACAGGTTGTCAAACCAACACAACAATAACGAGTATTAAATAATAAATATCACAAATTAAGATGTCAAGTGCTAATAAAATAATATGGTGGCCAGATAAAAACATGTGATACATGGTTTATAACAAATTTGATGCTAGAAAGAATTTGAACAAGATCCTAATATTATATTTAAAAGTTTGAAAATGTGTATTTGTTCATTGAAACTACCGGTATAATGGTATTGTAATATTCTAGGTTTATGTTGCAGTACTGCACTAAGTTGAAAGAAAGGATACTATTTCTTCTATACTGATGATCAATATTAGGCCAGTATAGAGCACTGATGAACATGCACTGTTCTGAAACAGTCTGAAACAGTGCAGTTGCCTGTGTGCTTTAGCAGCTTAGTTGTCGATCAGCAGAAAATCATTAAAAATTATCAGTAGGAAGCGGCAATATAGCGTATCTAGGTCTTAGCTTATATAGAGGCATACAGAGATGCGAAATATGCTACGAAGTCAAAACAATATTGAAATTAAGACCTAAACATTATTGAAAAATCATCAGATACAATATTGCACAGAAATTGTTCATAAAAAGGTTCAATGTTACCACTGACCATGTATAAGAATATTCATTTATATCAAATACAATTTATTAAAATAAGTAATGTGAAGTCGCTGTATAAAATACGCCTGTTCTAAACCACTTCAGAGCTTTTTCCAGAGCCTGAACGAGTCATGTCAGGCTGAACTAGTCGTACTCGTGTCAGGCTGAACTAATCGTCTCAGCCTGAACGAGTTGGATCAGCCTGCACAAGTCGTGTCAAACCTGAACAAGACTCCAGATAGGAGTCGGATGTGCCTAACAACCGTGTCAAAAGAGTCAACACTCGAACCATTCATTCAATCTACATTCTTCTATTCAGACTGTTTCTGCCAGCTTCCGGATCCTTCCAAGTGACCGAAGACCTGCCGACATTGCCCATCCTGACCGAATTATTCCGTGAATCCCCGTCTTCCGATAGGATGTCTGCGGGATCGTACGCCCGGTTGACCTCTCCGCGCTGTTCAAACACGCTCTTGATGTTGATGCCCGCGTTGGACGTTCGATGACTGCGCGGCGGTGCCATGTTGTTGTTGCCGCTGATCACCGAACCCGTCATGCCGTACTCGTTGCTAGCGCCCAGCGTCTTCATCTGAGACTTGCGGCGTTCTGCCATGACGGAGTTGCGACGTACTTCCAGCGCTTTGATCGTCTCCTTGCGCAATGTCAATTTGCGACCCAGTACAGGGGTTCCTGCGAAAACACAAATTTATTCATCATACTGAATGTGTTTTTGAAAATAAATTAACAATACTGGTGATAATAGTTAGAATAAGGATGAGAGGTTCAAATTTTGAAGCTGCCTACAAAAATAGTTTGATAATACAACAATAAAGATAGTATTTGTCTTGTGAATCAGCCAAGGTCACAGTGGTTCGACTCGTGAAGTTCCAGACACACAATTTCATTGTCCTTTGCTTGTGCACGCCGCTGCTGTGTACTGTCTTCCTGGCTCAAAAAGGCTAAGAGGCTAAAACTGTGGCATTGTTTAATGTTGACCTTAATTCAATATAGTATAGTCTGTATTTTTGAAGGAACAGAAAAAAATTCAGGTTTAGGCCTACATTACAAGTTGGGTAAACTCGTATAGTTACCAAGTATTATATTAGCCAACTATCAGTTGAAGTCTGAAAATAATACACGTAACCAAGGGCAATAACAAGTTTATCATTTACTTATCGCTCAATTCACCAACTATCATTCGTACAACCGAACCTTGATCACTTCATTATTACTCTATCAATTCCATTTAATCGACAATGATCTTGATTTAGCAAAAAAACAAAAATTGGCTCTAATTTGATCGAAACAATATTTTCAATGTCTATGAAATAAATTCATCATATCTATTCATCTTACGTCATGCATTACAACTTCAACAGGTGTACTGTCCTCTTGAAAAAAGCATAAATTAGGTAGTTCTAATTTGTAATGAGTACTGTTTTTCAGATTTTCAAAATATCTCTGTTCCTACCAAATTATAATCAACAAACTTTTAGCTGAATCACCTGCCACACGCTCTCGGCAGTGATCTAAAGAAAGCAAAGAGTGCTGCGTTACCTGGCTCCTTGCCCTCAGCGGCCAAGTTGAAGAATCGCTTCTTGAAAGCGACGTCCAACGTTCCGATCGTTCGTGTCTTCTGCTTCTGTTTCTCCAGGTTGTGAATGGTCTTACGACGTTCGACCTTGTCCGTGCTCGAACCGGAGTACGCGTCGTCTCCGTCGATGCCGCGCAACCGCTGAAGATCTCGAGCGATTTGCACGAAATTCTTGTCTATTATTGCATCGTTCGTCATATCTTCGGGCTAGAAAGGAGAACATGTCTTTCAGTTGTTGCAATCACAAAAACTTGCAAAGCATCTCAATCTTTTCATTGCTACATTGCGATAAGTGTTTTATTGGTGTCATTTTGAATTATAAAAACATTTTGTTGTATTGATATTGAAAAATAAGTATTGCATTCTACAGTCCATGCATTTATTTTCACCAATGATATATATCACATAATGATTTCTGGAAAACCACGACTATGTGTCTGCCAGGTATCTGTCAACAAATATCTTTCCACAAAGTCGCCCTCCCCTTCACTTGAGTCATTTTGTTGCAAAACAACCCTTCTAATTGTCAACAAATTGAAGAAAATGGTAATTTTATTGAAGTTCGAACTGTATTGCATATTGAATATCATATCACAATTCAGAATTTTAATCGCAATTTTGCACGCAAAATCTCTTTTTCCTCTGGTGTCTCTTTGTGATTGTGTTTTTCTCTTTATATGCGTTCATGACAAATCACCCCAATGATCTTTGTAGATGTGTTTGAGGATATCTTACCTTCTTCGAGCAGTACATGTTGAGCTCGGTAGAGGCCAGGATGTGGGACAGCGTACCGAACCGATGGAACAACATGGCAGTGAACTGGATGAACAAGATCAAGGCGAAGAAGAATACGAACACCAAGCCTATAGGCTCCAAGTGGAGGTACTCTTTACTAATCAGCACCTTAAACGACACACACATATACTCGGATTAACCAGGTATCTAAGACAATGACAACATACTATTTTATCACGTTTAAAATTAGGCTTAGCTAGGGCCTAATTACTGGAACAAAGTGTTCAGAAAATTAATCTATCATCAGAAGTGGTATCAGATACCAGCTGGTCATGGTTTACATTTTTAGAAATTGTAACTCAACAAATTACTTATGGATTTTGTGTAAATTCAGTATATAATGAATTGAGTACGTAAGACTAATAGTTTACCGCTCGCTCATGTGTTTGAAATGTTCTCTTAGACACTATAACTTGGTACATTATCATAGTTGGTATTATGAAAACATTTCTAGTATGTACAAAATGTAATGTGCAGAATGTATAGTAAAAGTACAGTATCACAGTATTATGGAACATAACAAACATAAAGTGTGCAATTATTAAATTCAAAGTACTGTGAACTAGCATTACTTATGAATGGATTAGTATACACTAAATAATTAATACATCAATAACTTGATAAATTATAATTTACAAACAAGAAATGAAAATAATTTTATATTACAGTGACTTTCTAGTGATAATAAGTCTAGTCTGATAGTGGGGTAACAATGAACAAAGTATGGGCTGAAAACTATTATTTACATATCGGTAAATAAAAAAAGACTACAGTGAAACCTCGATGCATCATTCCATTTCCATTGTTTTCCTGCTTCTATCGTAAATTCTGCCTCGCCAAAAGTCCCATCTATATGAATAATGTTGAATTTTCCTTTTTGAAAAAATTCATGATAGATTTTCATGGGTTTTACTGCATTATTGTTTTTTCCTGTTCCTTGTAAAACGATAGATAGAAGTCTCACTGCATTTCAACTCATCTTGGTTCATACTAAAATTAAGATTGTGTTTACATGTGTAAGAGTCCCGAGTTAATCACTTATCCACCAGGGAAAGTTAATCACATCTAGACAAGACTTGTAGGCTGCCAGAGAGCATCCACCTCTCTGGTGTATTGTACAGTCATATACCTGGTTGCACATATCGAATAAGACGCCACAAAATGAATAGAAAACGATCATAAAAAGTATGTGTACACTATATATAGATAAAGAAGAATTATATATGTACATATTGAATAAAATCAATTATATCAATTTAAATGAAAGTAGATGATTAAAACAACAATATTTTGTGAATGATTCGATCTGTGTCCATGGACTGGTAATGATATTTTATGTGTGAATATTATGTAAATGTAATAAAGAAATGATAACTAAGAGATTGAAGCATCTCCTGAATATATATTTTTTTATGTTTCTGACCTTGAATCGTTTGTATTTATTACATTTTCATTAAAGAATAGGCCCACATGAGATCCCTTGTTGAATTTAATCTTCTTATGTTTATGTACCCAAAAGTACTTCAAAACAATGACCATTTTCTGAACCAATTAAGTGAAATCAGAAAGATTTGAAATAGCAACACTCAAAATATTGACCAAACTTGCTAAAGGTCAGTAAGCCCACATGCTGGCAGAACAGTTTTTGCACAACTTATGTCGCGCGTTATTTTAGTGTCGGTTTATTCAATGATTGCACCCAAGTATTACCAACACGTGAAGACACAAACACAAAACATGCACAAGAAACATTGAATAGACACACGCGCGCGCAGGTACGGGCAGCAACAGGACTTCATCTCGGCCATGCAGCTGCTGGGTTCAACGCTGGGGACAAAACTGGACTCCAATTCTTGATTATGTGATGAATGACTTTGAATGCTTTGGAATGATTTCTATCCAAGTGATTTGTGTACATTATGTAATGAAATAATTTTGTGAAAATATTTTACAATGATGTCGGAGTTGTTTTAAGAAGGCGTAGCTATGCGAATGGTCTAAGTATCGTCTCGCTCAAATGGTCTACCGATATATATCTGTACACTTCATTGTCTTATAATTTAAAAAGTACCAGTACCAATATTTTCAACAAGTTTCGTTTCACTTTATGAATGAAATGAAATGACTTCTATTTCATCACATTCTATTATTTAAATTGGTTCACGGTTGGTTTAGAATTAATTAATTGAGTTAATTCACATGAAAAAGACAAGTATATTATTCAAAGAATGTGCTTTGAAGGTATTTAGAGTTGAAGGTGTTATGTGTCCAGGTTATAGTCTGTGAGACATGATGTTATTATTCAAGAACAGAGATGATTATACACACGTGAGTTAGATTGAAATGTGTTTGTTTTGCTGTATATACATACGCAGCCACCTGCTTCAGTTGTGTATTGGACTATGTGCTTGGCTGTACTCCACAATGGAACGAATGTCAGGCCATTATAGCTGCTCGTAGTTTATAGCTCGCTCAAATACGGTCTCATAGAGCGTAGCTTGCTTGAGCACCGTTATAGTGTTCGAAGGTCATTCACATACTCGTATTCACAAAAGAATGAGGATCTGATTGTTTGAACAAGTTCTCCATTTCACACCACTAGCACACAGGCGGATTGCTCCTTCATCTTTTGTGGATATAAGTATAGTGCCCATACGAGCCACGAGCGCTGTAACGGTCTATGAGTTCTACAAACCAAATTAATGAACTTGTACCAACTTCACAGGTGACTGAATATTATAAATAATTCAAGATACATTTTGTGATAGTTATATTGACTATTTATTGACGCAAATCATGACGGAACATGAAGTGTTACAGTTTTCCGTTATTTGATCCTCGATGATCATATTTTCTTCAAACCGGAGCTATTTGTTCTCATATGAAAACCGAAGATAGAACATCTTCGACTGTAGATCAAGTTATCCTTTTGTTCATCTTGCTTTTGTCTTTTGAAACATGATTGGTTTTAGTGACATCAGTTTTCAGGTAATTACTTTTGATTCTAATATACGAGAAGCACATCATTATAAAACAGGTAAGTATGTACAAATACAAATGATATGCATGAAAGCCAGTAAATTAATAATCTGGGATTGTCTTTTGGATACTGCTTGAAAAAAAAAATATATATTAAGAAATAAGATGGTATTTTAGTATACCTACTATGGCATTCTAACTATATTTGTAAGGAACAAGTTTTGTACAGATTCTTTCCTTTTTGTAAAGATCATTAAACGAATATCACCAAAAAACTGATGATTCACTAAATCCATTTCTACACGCTCGTTCAAGACAGAGACAAGAGCATCGACCCTAACTAGCATGCGTCTTGAATTGTATGTGTGTGTGTATGAGTGTGTGTGAAGGTGAAGATGAAGATGAGAAATGCCTTTGCCAGTATTATTACAAGGCATGCGGTGACCCCCATGGTCCTGGTGCCAAGGAACATTAAGGCCGGGGAGTTTACCTCTGACGTTTCTTCAACGTATGTGATATTGGTCTTAACCCCGAGAGGCCAGTCAATATGCAGCATGTCTTTATTCAATTGCAGCAAGAAAACGATTAACACAAACAATGCATTGAACATGAAGAATGCGAAGACCGACTTGTTTCGTAAGTCTATCAGATCGGCAGCAATACGATCCTGCATGGTAAAAAACAACAACAACGACAAGATTAGCAACGATCGTTGATCGGTGAACTGTTGAAGAAGGACTGCTTCGCTTCTTCAACCGTCCACCGTCGCAGTTTGTCTGGGCATTACCTCCTGATTATCCTCGTCGAAGGAAATATGTGTTTTGATTCCGAGTGGCCAAGTAATGAATATCTTATCCTTGTTCAATTGCAGGAGGAACACGACCAGGACAAAGAGGGCATTCAGCATAAAGAAAGCAAACACAGAAGTGTCGCGCAAATCTTTCAGGTCCTTGGCAATACGATCCTAAAAAAGTCCAGCGTTAGTCAAAGAGTTTCAATAAGACATCATAGTACTGCCAGATACGAACAGTTCTAGCACTAAATACTAACTAGTGTCAGCTTTAGTGTATGCGTGGGGCGGGAACTTTGGTCAGTGCGGGTCAGTACATTCAAGCAAGCGGATTGGTTATTGAAGCTTTGTTGATGATTTAATCATCAATGATTGAGTATGATATTCACTTTTGTAGAGTTTAATTTTATATCATTTTTAATAAAGTAGTTGGAGAATATTTCAAAATTGTATCCTTATTTAATATGTATACAGTAAACCCTTGTTAATTCAAAATTTGGTGAGACAAATTTTGGTGTTACAGTCAAACAATGGTTCTGGTCCCCACAGAGTATTGAACAATAAGTTCAAGGTTGAATATTTAGATAATTCAAACTGTTATATAGGTACTTTGGGTTCGTTGTATTTCAAATCAAATAGGGTTTACTATAATTCTTGCCTATAAAACCTATAATCATACACAATTATGATTGCTCCACCTTCCCTAAGACCATAAACCCTGATCTTCTGATTACCCATACCACTTTTTCATAATTAGAGGGTTGTATGAGAATCAATCTCCTATTGATATTTTATATCAATTAATCATAATTTTCATTTTGTCTCCTTGCAGCTCATTAGAATCCCTCTTATTTTATCTGTGTTGAAAACACTGAGTTTTACCGGTTAATCTGTTATATTGAATACCGTACTATAAATGCACAGCACTTCAATCAAGCTATAGGCTTTATTCTCCGTTGCTTCGACTCTTGTTGAACTTGTGATTTGTCGTACCGTCAAGACGTTATTGACCTGGGTAACTTATTACAGTATACTGACACCTTGATATTCTGAACCAAGGATAAATCGTGTTTGCTATGGTTTATGCCCTTTGACCCTGTCTTTGCCACGTGGTCGCAGGTCACTGAGGTCAGGTGTCCCGGGTCAAATCAAGATCACATTGATGTGTTCAGCATAAGCTTACACTTACTATAGGGTTGCACCAATGCTGGCTAGATGCAGGCTCTAGAATGTATCTTATATTTCGGCAAGATCTTGTGAGATATCACGAGAATTAATATGCTTCTTAAATTCTTCAAGGTATGAAAATGAATTAGTCCTGCTAAACGTTTTTCTATGTAATTACATCAGATGAGGTAATTTATTATCACGGAATTCTTGTGATTTTTCTCTGAAAGATCCTTTAGAGTAATCACTAATCACTAATCAGTAATCAGTAATCACACGCTAGTCAAACATGGATAATTATAGAAACAATCAATTTTGAATTATTTTGTCAAAAACTAGGTGCATCACTTGAAGTATAAGATATTATTATTCATCATCACCCAATTGTGGTCTTCTGATTTTTGCATGAGAATATAACGAGAAGAATGTTACAATTAATGAAACGATAATGTATTCAAGTGTTTATGAACATATCTAGATGCTGCCAAAATTGTTGTTGAATAAGTATTTTACTTCAAGTTACATTTACTTGAAAATGTCTCGTTCAAACACTTTGATAAACCTTAATCTATTTCAAGGATATTTACAAAATTGTTTTTTGAAGTGCTTCTTTTTTGCGGGTTTGTCCAGACTTCTCATTGCTATAATTATTTTTAAATATGTCCTAAGTTATATAACACTCTCCCTGTGCTGAATAAAACATGTGAATTAGTATATCGAATACGATGTAAAAATTGTGTCAACAGTTCTGATGTTTCTAAAATAAATTAAACAAAGCTACATATGGGAAATTGTAGATATGAGATGATCAATACAAAAAATGTCCAGAAATCTAGAGAAAGTTATAACACAAAATAAATTATAAACTCCTTATTGAATGAAAGTTATTCTCAAACCATACTTCAAGTATAACGTTTTGATGAAAATCCAATAATTATTCGATGTAAAAATCAAATATTTAATTTTTTCCCAAAGTAACAAAAAGTAAAATGTTTTTTAGAAGTCGAAAAAACTTCATTATCAATTTTGTTTGTAAATTTGATGTCTTGTTGGCCTTTACGAATGTTAAATCATTTGGAGCATACAAATCACTGACCTTTTCTGCTTTGTCTTCATCGATGGGATAGAGATATTTGTCAAGCATATCCTTCCAGAACTGAGATTCAGCGCTGGATATATAGTCTACTTCACCCTTCCTTAATTCTCGGTCTTCCATCCAGTAGGGGTTGATAAGATCATCACGCTCCTGCTTCGGCTCTATGACAACAAAATAATTAATACTAAGGCATGTCTCGCATCGTCATCGGCTGGTGTTTACAACTATAGATTGATAACGGTGCCAAAATATGCAAAGATACGTTCATAGAGACACGACATTTCTACGGCCGGCATTCTCAATGGTTGCAGCACGACTTCAAAAGATTCTCACCGTTTATACAACAACGGCCATCGGTTGATACTCATTGTTTGACGGCAAGTGTTGTTAGCTGACCTACAACTGATTTTGGCATAAATACGATTTGAGTTGGTTTCCGTGACAAACTTTCAGCTTACAAATTACTTTCAAAATGCTCACCATTGCTATTACTAGTTGTTGCACATACTTTTGTTTTAATCATCAAAAAGCAGATCTTAATCTGCTATGATGCACTTGTAAATGGAGGATTGGAAGGGTAATTGAATCAAATTGATAAGACTGATAAATGACAAGGTCGATAATGAGTTTGACAGTCAATAGTCAATGAGTCGAACACACCATCGTTTTAGTACAAACCTGATCGTGATATCGGCTGTATCTACGTCACCACGGCAAGTTTGACAGCTGGCAAAAATTCAACTTCAACCATTCTAAAGACCACACTGGATAGCAAACAAGGCAAGTCTGTGATTGGCTTGTTCCTTTTGACGGCCCGACAAATTCATGCTGCCGAGGCTCTATAAACGTACCTTAATGCACTAATTTAGAAGCATTCAGAAAGTAAGTCTGCTTGACAAGCAACATGAATTACTTGTCCAATTCATATATCTGGCTCCAAACTATTTTCTTACACGCAAACACGCGTTAGTGTTTAATGTTGTATGGGCCTTTACTCACCAGATCGGGAACTGGACGTTTCGTCATCGTCGTCAGAGTCGTTCGCATTCTCCTCGGTAGCTTCTTCAGCCAGAGCGCCGAGATGATGATCTCTGCTGTTGTTAGATGTCGTGCGTCTGCGTCCCGTTGTGTGTCCGTGTGGATCGACCACCCTGACAAAAACAAACACATTCAACGGCTCGCTCGCTCGTAACGCAGCTTCACAAGAGACACTTGACAAAATATATGCAATTTGAGTCAACATTGACGTTTTAAATTCAAACAATAATATCACGCCAGCAACATGATGTGATGTTGAAAGGATGAGACGCTGAATTTATGTTTTTTTCAGATTTTGTTTATTATCTGACATTCCTACTAAGCCTCAAAAAAGTTTTACATTTGTATAGTGGTAAGAAAATTGGTTAAAAAAATAGTGAGTAATAGTAGCAATGCGTACTTCTCAATGCCTTCCAGCCTCTTGCCCAGTCCGTCAAGCGATTCCGCTATCCTCAACAGCTGTGTTTGTTGATCTTGAGACTTGGGGTGAGTACACCACATGCACTTGAACAGTCCGGCGAAAGAAAACTCGATAGATCCTTCTTCGCTGTCGTTTTTACCTCCGCCGCTCTTCAAGAAACCAAGTAGTGACTTTTGTTTGGCTTGTTTCTTCGCCTCGTCAGCTTCCTTTTTCTCTTGTTGTATTTCCTGTTGGTTATGTCCACAACACGTTAGATTGTTGTCCTTTGGGTTTAGCTAGTATTATATGGAGAGCTATTTGCGATAGATGGGTTACCAATGACCGCACCATAAATATTCGTATACAAACAGCTTTCTAAAATTAAATATGAATGACTAATTGAATCGGTGAAAAATCAAGTAGAAATCGTTTTAGATTTTCGAAAGTAGAGCAAAACTGTTCTTATGCTTGGAATGATATCGTGATTACTGATTATCAATTTTTAATGTGAAATTTCAGTTTCTAAATTGTTTCATTCTTTTACACAGAACAGTACAATTTTGCTACTAGAAATCATAATAACTTTTCGTGTTCTTTGATGAAATGGTGATTAGTTCTTGTACTAAATCTCCAAATTATACACGTCATTGTAGTACCACTACTATATAAATTTATTTATATTCTTTTTTATAAATTTAGGACACGATAACCCTTTCTTACAAAGCTTGTATACACTCTTGAGATTTCATATATATTCATCACGGTTAGCTACAATACTATACTTGCATCCACGAGAGATGAAGGTTCTGATCAACCGTCCCCCCTATCCCACGCCACTACCGCACGTGTGGTTCGCTCCTTCACCTCTCGTGGACACAATAGTAGTTGCGAACCTGTTTTAGTGTGAAAGTTATCCTCGTAAATCGTAAATACCAATATAAGGCAAAGCAAGGCATGCACATGCGCATTAACTACTGGTTAGTCGTGAGCAGTCTTTGATGAAATATTAAGATATGTTAGTCAAGCTAGTAATGATTATTTATTATGGAATAAAATTAGCATTGATAATAAAAGCCAGATTAATAAGAAGTTGAACAGCCAATCATCATTTAATTTATCAATTATTATTTTGTAAGTCTGATCCATCGCCCATAGCAACGCACGTGAGTCTATAACTTTATTCAATTTTTCTTTCATAAATTTAAAAAACTTGACACTTATTCCCCAATTAAGGTAAATTCTATTAAAGTAGGACAGTTTGGAAGGGGCACCAAACAGACAACATTACCACCCCAAATTGTGTCTAGAGTTTCAAAAATACAATAACGCTGGTCCCGATTAATTACACGTTGTTTAAGTTCAACAGTACTGGAGCCAAACTTAATTTCCAGCCTTTTGGAAATTCAGATTTTTTTTGTAAAACTAAAATTTACGAGGACGTCAAAAATTCCTTTCCTAACAACAAAATTTGAAAAGTATTCCGCGGGGCTGAAGTGAACCTCTCATTGCGTAATGCTGCGCTTATTTTTCGTAACAGTGAATTGTTACCATTCTTTTTTCTCTCCCTACTCACATACAACCAATGTCAAATTTTCCTGTATGGATGATATTTTGTACTGGTCACTTGAGATACAATAGATAGTTAGATACTAGAAAGAGGTTGCACTGTACTATGATTTGGCTGTCCCGGACTTTCATTCTCAATAAACGGTCATCCTAGACTGCTGCCGTCGGTCACCTGTTTCGTTTTCTTCTGGATCGTCTCCCTCGTACCCCAAGTAACGTTGTTCATGTTGAACACCGAGTAGATAATAAGCAACAGGTACATGCTGGGAATCGTGACGTAGTAGACAATGCCACTAGGTAAACACCAGAACTCCTGAGGGTGCAGGCATGCCGCGATTATCAGCTCTCCGGCCACGACAAACAGGAAGAGAGAGGACGGTGCCAGGAAACCGTCCTCTTGAATCTGGATCATGATGCCGATGAATACCGCCATCATGACGAGGCCGTAGATAGACGAGATTACCTTAGCCGCCATCAGCTGCATGCAATTAGTGAGCGTGCATTGTGTTAGTTATACTGATACACGAAGATCTTTTATAATACTTCGAGCAACGAATAGAACGTGTTACAAACATGTAATCAAAGTTAATGCCATCACCTTATACAAGCTGTCACCTATCTGAGCCAACACCTGATCCGAGTCACCATTTTATCTGAGCCGTCACCTTATCCGGGTCACCACGGAGTAGAAGAGTAAAACTAAAATGAGGATTTCATGTAAATATATGTAACATTTATTTAAATCTTAGTCATCAAAGTGAAAATGGTTAATCAATAAGCACAAACTTATTCACCAATAATTCATGGACTTTTTAGAACAGAATCAAATTTGGTTAATTACAATGAAGTAATTTCACCACAGGAGTTTGAAATTTCAATATTTTTTCTCCAATTTCAATTTATTGTCAGATTTTTTTTTCCATGTCGTAACAACTTCATCTTTTTGAAATATCTATACTCAATTTATTGTTGCTACGCATATTTCATATCCTATTCTGAAATAACACCGAACCGAACCAAGCCAAGCAAGACGCACCTTCTTCGTTTTCTTGACTGCGACCTCTCTCGTTCCCCAGGAAACGACGTTCAGGTTGATAATGGAGTAGAGGATGAGGAGCAAGTACATGGAGGGTATCGAGAGTAAGTAAATCAGGCCAGGCACTATACACCAGAACTCTTGCGGATGGAGGAAGGCGGCGATTAAGAACGATGACGTCAACGCTATCAAGAAGATGGCTGACGGTGAACCGATGCCATCCTCGCCTAACTGTAGCGCTGTACCGACTATCACCGCCATCATGATCAGCGCGTAACACGTGGACAACAACTGCGCTACGAACAACTGGACAAGTACACGCACGATGTAAGCTAGCAATTGCACACCGGACATCACAAGAAGCACGCAGCAAACAAAAATAGAACACAATGAAACCAGTGAAACCGCTATGTATCATTCCTGGATCCATCTTGTTCCGGGTTCAATCATTTATTTTTCTCCACCAGGTATTCCTATATAAAAAACGTTATATAGTCCTGGTGTTAAAGTACATTGGTTTTAAATAATTAAAATGGGGTGGTAAGATCGCCCTTGTGGTGCCCCGTCCAAACGATCCTACTTTTCATCCTTAGCCTTAATTGGGGAACAATGATTTTGTATCAAGTTTCGATGTTATTAAAAAAAAAAAAAAAAAAAAAAAAAAAAAAATATTTTCTTGCATGGATTGTTTTCCTATAAGAGTCGTTTCATTCCTGATTCTTTGAAAAATGATAGATGGAGGTTTCACTGAAATCATCAATCACTTAAGAAGTTGCAGGCACTGATTAGTGCTGTGAAATCTTACAAAAAATGTAGTTTTGAAATATCAATTTTATTTTCATTCAATTCTGTCTCTCAATATTTAGGTAAGCTAGTTTTATGTCAATACAGAATTTTTCAGTTTTTCTCGTGCACCTGCCAGCTCTTAGGTGATTGTATTCATCATTGCACAATTCAGTATCAAGTTCTATACGAGATACCATTTCAAAGGTTTTTAGTAACGAATTACTTTTGGAGACGTTGATTGCAGGCACTTGTTGGCACGTAGTTTATACATAATCGTTTTATATTCATTATTATATACAAAAGTTTTCCTTTGGCTGATGTGTTAAGAAATAACACAGATAACAATATTAATGTTGAAGACAATATTCCAAGCTCAATTTGATTCTTATGTCACAACCCAATGCCAAATCTACCTTGGAGGCTGCTTTTCATGAAAGCTGATATAAATATGATCGATTTGAAAATGTGTGCTAAACTGCTAATACAATATTTTACTGAATAACATAGAATTAATATCCTATTTTTTGACAGTCAACACACAAGATACACAAAAATTAATGATAAACCACAATGTCATTTCACATCTTATTGAATACGGTAACCATCATTCCAAAAGCCTGTAATAAATAATTCGGAACTACTAGGATTAGTTTTACTGCACTCGTAACTTACCTGTATCTCTGATTTGCAAGTGAAGCACACCAACATGAATATTGCGATAGGATAGATATTGTATTGAAAACTGGTCCAGTTGTCTATGTGGAAAGCTGCGACGAACGCACCCACCAACATAAGGAATATGGTTCCCGGTCCGAGAATTGTGCCTCCCATCAACAGGATCTGGTAGCTGATGTACGGGAACGAGATGTTGTCGTTGATCTTGATCGTCTTCTTGTAGTCCATGAGCAGGTCCATGATGTTAGCCATAGTCGAAGGCACCCAGCGACGACGCTGGTTGTAGAACTCGTTGAAACCTTCGGGCGCGTGCGTGTAGGCGTCGGAGGCGGCAGAGTATTCGACTCGGTATCCTCGCTGGAGTAGTAGTGTGCAGAGCCAACGATCCTCACCTGCACACGAACAGAACACATATCGTTAGAGACATACAATCCTGACTCAAGTGAACAAGATGATTAACCGAGTTTACCATAGCATCAAAAATTTGTTCCTTAAAAATGGAAATGTTGATTTTGAAAACTCGAAAACACAGGTAGATGCAATGTGAGTCTACAACAGAGTAGTTCATTAACCTCAATTATTGTAACATTTTCCCAGGGTGAAAAAAAAAAAAATTCAAAAACCAAAATACAAATTTTTTGAGAATTTTATATCAAAAATGTTGATGCAAGAACAAATTACATAATTTGTAGGCTGATATACTTGTATTCACAAGGGACGAAGACTAAAACCAGCCGCTCGCATGTGGGCTCAGGAGGATGGTCACTCGGAACTATCTTCTTGCATATTTAATCTAAACTTTACACAAAATTTATTTACATTTGCTAGGGTATATAAATTTGAAAAAAGTTTGGAAATGATCTGGAAATGATAATAATGGTAATTATTTAAACACAGTTTGTTTAAAATATGTAGCAAAGGTGATTGATCGCTGCTTAGTAAAAGTGAGTAAAAAAAATGTTGAGCTGTTACGACTGCCGTACGTACCTTGATCGTATTGCACATAATGCCGGGCTTCGTCTGATCTAGTCGTGTATTTCCTCATGACGTTGTCATCCATCAATGCCTTGCCTCTGAACAGCGAGAAGCATCCAGGACTACACAGAACACAGCCAATCATGTGCTCCGTAGCTTTCTGCAGCCAATGGCCGATGGCGTATTCGAACATCTGATACCACACCATGGGACCTGAGGAAACAAATTTATTATGTACTTGCTCTCTTCCTCTCTCTCTCTCTCTCTCTCTCTCTCTCACACATACACACACACACACATACACACACACACATTATGGTCCATCTCATTGAAAAATTGTATTGATTTTTGAATATATATCATAGGAGTGCTTGTGACTAAGGCTACCACTGCCACTAAGAATGCCATCGATTATCGATTAATCGATTGATTCATCAGACATTCGATTACTAATCGATCAGCATCAGCCATTAATCCGCAAACCAAAATCAATTGATTGGACGAATCGATTATCATTCATTCAATCTTTTATCGACGTTTGGAAATTCTGTTAAAAATTTGTATTATGTTTACAAGACAAATGATTGAGCGTTGGCAGGCCTATCACCCTATCAATGTAGGCCTAGCACAGATATGCGTGGGCGCCTACCATATTTATTTTCATTTTCCCGTAATTGTTCAGACATAATAAATTATTGGACATAATATTCTGTGGATGTGATTGTTTCGAATGATATTATTTTTGTTACATTTATTAATTATCTCTTTGATTTGCTAAATACTGTAATTGATTAGCAATATTTGTTTTGTCGTAAAATAATCGATTATTATTTTGATTCATAGATGTCACTTTTTGACATCGAACGACAACCCTAAACATCATCAGTGCAAATAACATGGTGTGTTCATTTCAGAAAATGCAAGGCAATATTTAGCTGCTCGACTGAATCAGTTCGTCATCAACGTATTACGCCTCAGAAAACGAAGTCAAGTTGGGTGTAGGTTCGAATCCCACATGCACAAGGCACGGATGTTTCTTAACATCATTCATATATCATGCCAATTCATAGCCCCAAATATACTAGCTGATAGTGGAATCATTATGCCAACAACCATCATTGATGAGGGCATTGTTGTGTATCCTCACCGGAACCGATGGGATGAATGCGACCGCAAGCAGCGCCAAGGTTACGATTCTTCTTCATCAAGTGAACCAGCAAGTGGACAGCGTTCGGCTGGAAGTCGATATCTCCGTCAAGTGTCAAAAGGAACGTGTTCTGGGCAATCTCTTCTTTACGATCGACCGAGATGGGCAGCTCCATGAGTCGGTGGCCGAGCAAGTAGTACATGTACATTACCTGTTGAAGAGTATCAATATCTTAGTGTCAATGGATCAATGAAACATGGATCATGGAACATGGTCTCTAAGCATGATTGCATGGATGACTCAGGACTTATTTGTTAGACGAGCTTTAGCGAGGATTCAATTTGACATACTGAAAAAAATTGGTGTTCGTTTTTATGTTTGTTTTTTTTTATGTTTTTTTTGTCGGTTCTCCACAGGTCAAACGGCTACAGCTATCAACTTCAAACTTTTTTTCATTATGGTTCCTCATCTAGCTTAGATCTGTATAGTTTTGTGGCATTATCGGGTGATAACTTTTATTTTTATGAATTTTAGAAATTTCAAAAATACCCTTTAAAATAACACGGCGGAAAAATATTGAAAAAAAAATTATTTTTAAAAAAATTGAAATTTTGTGTGAAGTTGAATAACATCTTGATTCACATTTCTGAAAATTCTCATCTTGATCGGGTCAGCCATTTTGAAGAAAAAACATGAAATGTGCTAAATTGGTACCACTCGAAGCCGTTTTTACCCATTTATAACTAAAATGTTACCCAATTGGCAAATTTAGGCAAAAGTTTGGCAATGAAGTCGACATACTACTACTTCACGCTCGTCTAACAACGCGTATATAGCGTTTTCCTAGTGTATATTCAAATTTTAAAGGCTCTATGATATAGGTACTGACATTACACCTGGTCCAAAGTAAAATTGTGCATCTGTTGTTTCAGAGTACATAAATGTTTGTTTATATTCTTTCGAAATAAAAATATGTAGGATTGTTATAATTGCTCTAAATTTCTGAAAGTAAAATTGAATTAAACTTATTATTATTATTATCACGCAACTTTTGAAACATCCAGTAAAGCGGGCACAGTTCAACGGTGACTGTTCATTCTTGCTCGTCTACATCTAAGTAGTAATTTCAAGATGACTCACCTGGCTCCAACGTTTCCTGTGCCTGATCTTACTCTTGTCCTTGAGATGCGCTATCATCTTGGTCTTGCCCGGCAGTGTCCATATAAGTCGGCCTCCGTACGGCGTGGGAAGCTTCTTGGGAGGTCGAACTCTTATGTTGGTCTCGTGAACAAGCGAAGCTGCTTCATCGAGCGTAGCCACCAACAACTTGACGAAACGGTTCACTACGCTGTCGTCGTCGTTGTCGTCACTGATTTCAAATGCGTCGTCGAAGAAGATGTGAGCTGTAAGCAACGTTTACAATCGTCATGTTACTCGTGTAGCACATATCGATTGTAAGACTACAGAAGTTGACGAGATGACGATATTTCCTCTAAATTATACGTGGGCTATTTTTTTAAATATTGTTTTGTTTCTTCAGTTCAAGGGTGGGCCTATGGGAAGAATATTACAAGTCACACTTTGCTTTATTAGTTCTGAAATGACTCCAATTAAAGTTATTTTGAAGTTTGAAACTTAAGGGGTGTTTCCCTACGAAGGCTATTACTCAATTATTGATATTATTGATTATAGTCGATTTTTGGTGGAGTTTTCACTTGTTTCGTTGCTGAAAGCTATTCAAAAACGCTGCTAGCTGACTAATCTAACTCAATTTTTTCACACAGTGTAAAGTTTCGTAATTCCTGTGAACCTGTCATTTCGGACGATAAGAACAATTCTCCAAAGTTCATACAAATAAGTGATAATAAACTTTTGAATTCATATATTTTTTCCGTACACTTTCAAATTAATTTTTTTTTTACAAAAAACGTACTTTTTTTCGTACAAATAACATACTTTCAAATTCATTTTTTCCCTTTTTTCCATACAAATAACATACTTTCGAATTCATAGTAGTCGGGATCGACCACACGCAGGTATTTCTGCGCGACTCTGCGCGCCGACTGATCCTCGTCGAGCCGCAGGATTGACTTGAGCATCTCCATCATCTCCTCCTTGTTCTCGTGCCACATCGTGCAGCACGCATAGATACGCGTGATGTGGTCGGACGACTTGATGTTCTTCGGAGATGACGCACTCGACGTGGAATGCACGGAGATACTCTCGTAGTAGTCCTCGTTGTTCATGTCTGCCAACTCCTGCAATCGCACAACAAGCATACTGCTCACAGAGAGTTGCAAGGCTTTAAAACCACTGGGGTAGGCTCTTGATGAGCAGTTGACGCATGGCGCATAGTATGAATGAATAAATTGAACTATATCAGCTGAATAAACAAATAAAATTTACAAAATAATTGAGAAAAACGAACTGAACTGATAAACGCTGATTTTACCAATAATTAATGATAGGTGAATTAAATAATAATAATTGGTGAATCAACTTGTTATCGCCTTTGGTTATGTATATTATTTTCGTAACTAAATCAATGATTAACACATTCATACTTAATTATCAGTTAATAAAACCGGCTCTGAACAAATTGATGATTTGGTAGGTCTGTTATAAACATCACTAGAAGCAGTTTGATAAACATCCCTTATAATGGCATTAAAATATATTTTTATTGCTTGTATTCAACAGTTGAATTTTCACGATCTTTCTGTGATGTCCTGTCCAAATGACCAAACGACGTTACTTTGTTATCTTCAGAGGATACAATTGGGGAACAGTGTACCAATATTAGGTTTTTCATATCATTTACAAAAATATCTCTTCGAATAGTATAGATTTTCAGTTGGCAAATCAAGCGTATTGAGGCATTAATGAATAAATAAACTCGTTGCGATCGACTGACCTCAGTCCTGACGTCGGCCTCGTCGTCTCGCCGCCTGTTGAGACCCATCGATTGGTCGATGAGCAGAGCGTTGTACATGGGCGACACGAACAGTTTCTCGGTCGTCGCAAGACGTTCTGCCTTGGGCGTCCATATGTGCAGCGTGATCCACGTCTGTGACAGCAGCCACAGCAGCCACACCCACGCGTGCTGGCGCGATATGAAGTCCGACAGGAAGTAGACGGGAGGCGACTCGAAGAACAGGTAGTCGGGGATAGTGTCGTGGAAGAAGCAGGGATCGCCATTGCGGAGACCACAAGCGGCGATCAGGAGAGAGATGGAGACTGGGATCGTTAGGTTTACTGGGAATGCGTAGCTGAATCCTTGGATTAAGATCTTGCAGGCAAATTTTCCTGTGAGAGAAGACGAAAAGACAAGTTCATTATCATACCATTCACTTCAGTCTGATTTATTTGTTGGTGTGACGTTGGCATCAATGCCTAGAGTTGGTTATGAGAATAGATTATACTGGGTCAAAATGAAGAGGAGTGTTGGTAGAGTATTTATTTCTTGTCACTCATGAAGCTGACTGTGATAACTTTCATTTACTTGCTATTTCAATAAATTATGAATAATCGTTACTATTTTAATATTTTTGAACCATCTCTGATTAACAACTGTCCACCTAACATGAGGCTATAAACAGCTCAACACATTATTATTTGGTGTTGTTACGATGTGAGTGAAATTTTTTTCAAATGATGGAAACATCTTATTGAGTTCTGTTTTTTACTTTTTATTCTTTCTTTAATTCTTCATTTTAGAGTAACGTTACTGTTTTGTACCGATGAATGTGTTAAATAGGCTCTATGTGTGCACGTACCGAATATGTAACATAAGTACGCGGCTAGCACTTGGATGATGAGCACGTAGACCGGGGTGCTGTAAGAAGCGGGTTCGATACCCGTGTCTCCTGTCGGTGTAATGTCTATGAAGTCGGGAAGACTGGTTTGTCCCAGCACGGGTTTGATCTGGAACAGAGGGATACATAGTTGTAATATCATGGTGGTGATATTCCAATGAACATTCTAATCAAGTTCATATGAAATGATACACAAATTTCAACTGCATCTTAATAGCATCTTTAATGCTAATCGAGAAAAATGAAAAATCGAAGTGAAATAAAAAATGGAGATGAATGTATGAAGTGAATCGAAGACAAATTTAAAGAGAGAAGTGAAGAAAAAAAGTATGGTGAAAACACACAACGTGAATGGTTCGAGTGAAGGAATTCAGGGCATAGAGAAGGGGAAATTGAGAAATAGAAAAAAAGCAAAGAAAAAGTGAACATACTCATACATAAATTCAAAAAAGTGGCTATTTTGTGTTGTGAATGAGTCGTTTTTGCAACCAATTCAAATAAGGTCAGACAGATATTTTGTCAACGTTTCCATAATTCATTTATCAATAGCAGTATTTCTAATACGATTTTTTGTGTTGAGAATGATTAAAATTGTTTTTTGGTCGTTTTCAAATTTTCGTAAAAATTATTTACATATTTTTCAAAAATTTCATTGGAATTTTTGTTCCTCTTTTTCAAATTTCTGTTAATTTTTTCAAAATTATTGTTGAATAATTTTCTCAATTTCTTTTTTTTTTAATTTTCCAGTATTTCAAAATTATTTATTTTCAATCTTTTGGTTAAATTATAATAATTGCTTGAAGCAATCGTTTATAAACGGATGTAACTCTTAAAAAATCTATTTTCTCAAAGTACCTACATTTAGACCAAAGAAAAACCAAAGAAGGTATTCTTTCATCTTTTTTCGACTACACCACCACGTTTTGAAAATTGAAATAGTCAATATTTATTACAGATCATTATTCATTACATTATAGCTTACAACACTTTTAGTATGAATGAAGCTTCAGGGAGAAAATTTATACATATAAAAAGTGATCATAAAACGAATTACCAGTACAAGCACTCATCAGGTGCAGATAATAATTCTGAAAAATGTCAAGTTTGATTTCATAATAACACGTCGTGTGGAAAGATCAAATGTGTACTATTGTTAAGCCAGATATTTTTCCAAGGAATTTTAATGCGACCATCTTAAATGAACTGTCATTCAAGCATGCTCCAAGTACCACGTGGCCAGATGTTTATCGATCTGTCACGTGATGTAACCATAGCAACAGCAATAACAACCATGGTAAATGTGTATCCACGAGTGATAGAGGTTCCGAGCGACCGTCTCCCCAACCCTACGTCACTAACGTACGGGTGGTTCGCGTCTCCTGCATTCGCGCGAATAAATATTTATAAAGTTCTACGTTTGACACAGTGTGAGAGAAAGAATTAAAGAAAGTTCTGTGAGATAAATTATATGGAGACGTACGGCAACACAGTAACATGAACGAGACACCTCAATAAACAGGCAAGTATTTCGATTGATTATTGTTTGCTCAACGACCCTACCAGCAGCTAGTTGTAAATAATTGTCATTCAGGGAGCTCGATTTCTTTCGCTGATCCATTCTGACTGAAGGGTTTCATCTTTCCTCAGTCTTTTAAATGAATACTTGAATGCTTTTTTCATATTGGGTTTTAACGACGCACTATACTGATGGCTACGATCTATTGGCGTCGGTGGATGATGAATGAGATGATGGGATGATGAGATGAAAGGTTATTTTATTAGGTATTTTGGATGGTGGGAAGGAGTCGGTCGTGACCTGTTGTTAAGGAACCATCCTAGTATCAACCTGAACGAAAGAGGGAAACCACGAGAAACCGCTGTCAGGATGGTCGACCATGGCGGGAATCGAATCCCGGTCTCCCGAATGACGGTTCAGTGTGTTACCACTCGGCCACGCGTCTCGGTTTGAATGCTTATATAATCTTTATACTATCAAGCCACGACGGGATTTCACTCTATGTCCAATAGTCCATAATCGTAATCGGCCCTCTAATAATAGTCACAAGAGAATAATAACACACAAAAAATGTACAAAATATAAGTAACGTATTATCAATGGACCCTGCTTTTTCAGCATGCGGGGATCCTGAAATTCACTGCCATCTTTAACATTCATTGCAGAATCCAAGAAGCAAAGGAAAGATTTCTCAAGCAAGAATAACACTTTCTGCAAGCATTGCTGTCAAAACGTGAATACATTTAAAGACAAGACAATTATAAAATGGATAAAGAAAAATCTAAGAAGAAGGGCGGAGGAAAAGATAAAGACAAGGATAAGTCGACGTCTTCTAAACACAGTCATGCGAAACATCGCTCAATTGGCAGTACGCTGGTACAGGAAGTACGCAAAGATCCGGGTATTCAGATCGAGGGTGTGATGAGAATAACACTGAATACGATCACACAGAAGATCCTCAACTGCGTGGTAGGCGAGCACGTGACGTCAGAGGTTCCATGGACATTCGTCACCAAGGAGACCGTCGAAGACAACATTGATCTACACGATGAGAGTTCGGACTTTCTACCCATCAAAGATAAAATCAAAGAATTCCCAGGGGAGAAGCTCCTTGTCGGGTACAATGCCACGGCCGATGAAGAGAACCAGTTCTATGTTTGTGTGACAGAAAATGCGGAGAAGTCAGTTCTCAACATTCTCGACAAAATTCGAGCAGAACAAGAGTTGAGAATCAAGAATGCAATCAACAAGCGGGTAGGTGATTGGGAGAGTCTAGGAAGCGAGATAGAAGTAGATGAAACTATCATCAAAAATACTAGAGCACTTTTTGAGATCGAAGCGGAGACTAAAATCGGTGAGCTGCGATCACCTGCTATGTTTCGTAATCGTGACGTGAAAGATGTGAAGGATGGTTATGTGGAGTTCGGTCCTCCAAGGCGTACAATTACCAATGTCCTCAGGAAGCGTCTCAGTAGAGGCGTTCAAGCACGTCCAGAACAAGTACACTGTGAAGCACAAACTGTTCCCGGCCTGCCGTCCAACGCGTGCACGCAATACGAGTTCGTAGTGGATATCGACCGGCAACTTGACGACAAGAATGTTGTCATAGAACTGAACGACTTTCTTCGAACGCAGACAGTAGGAGACGTTGACGATCGGCTACAATATAACGGTATATTCGATTTACACAAGAACGATTACGGCCTGCTTGTAAACGACATTAAAGACACCAGAGTCCCTGAAAAGGTTTCGTTCAAGGAATACGAATCACTGACGGATGTGAAGAACTCGGGCAAGTGCATATCCTGCGCTGCCTGGCATCCAATGTTGACCGGCACCATTGCGTTGGCTTATGCGCATAACACACGAAACAATGCAGCAATAGAGAAGAACTATACCGGAGACGCGGTGTTTGAGAAGAACAAAGTACTCATCTGGAATCTGTCAGACACACTCAAACCCAAACTGATCTTGGACAGCCCTCGCGAGGTTCACTCTCTTCAGTTCTGTCCATTCGACGAGAACATTCTGGTTGGTGGCTGCATCAACGGCCAGGTTGTCATCTGGGATATCACTAATAAGATCCGTGACGTGGAGACTGAGATCGTGCGCACCGAAGCCCAAGAGAAATACCACAAGGCTTTGGAACAGCTGATGGGTTGGATGAAACCCGTCAAGAAGGCCGCATTTGTCAGCGCGACAGCTGTGTCTGCTCTGGAGCATTCCCACGCGGCTTGCATCACAGGGATACAGTGGCTGAACCCGTTCTGGCGGATCAAGAAGACTGGAAGGTTTGCAGGTAACGAAGAGGAAGATGAGAAATCTATGCAGTTTTTGACGTGTGCAGAAGATGGGGCAGTTAATTTCTGGGACCTGAACGCTAAAGTCAATGCCCATGCTGCAGTTGGTCGGTCTAGACGAAAAAAGAAACATGGACGCCCGGCTGATATGATCAAAATGGTTTCTCCGTTTCGACAGATCAATCGTCTGTTTCGTCCTCAGTTTCGTGTCAAGGTTGTGTACCCTGATGACTTGGTCGAAATACCATTTACTACAATGTCGTTTAATTTACCTCTGATCGAATACCAACTCCCTGAAGGATCAACCCCGGCTGTGCGGCTAACGGACCGCATCCGGTACTCGCCTCACTGGGAGACACCTGATGACGACGTCCTACCACCGTCCGAGTTGTACATAGGTTCATCGGACGGAACTCTGATACTCGTCCAATGGGAGGGCTTCGACTTCAGTGTGGCTGATACTGTTCCCTGCGAGCCTGGTGTGACCAAGTCGTGGGGCAATGCACATGACAGTCCGGTGGCAACTGTCAGTAGGTCACCATTCGTAACCGACATGATACTAACGGTCGGGGGAAAGGTGTTGGCATTGTGGAAGGATGGGATCTACGATACTCCGGTACTTAGCAGACGTTCTGACTCATGGCTGACAGCTTGCTTGTGGTCGCCGTATCGTGCAAGCATGTTCTATATCACACGAGCTGACGGCTCCCTTGAGGTGTGGGACTTCTTCGTACGCAGTGACAAACCTATTCTCATACAAAGCATTTCCGGCAAGATCCTTACAGGCATAACGTTACACAAGCTGCCGATGCCACGCACGTTGATCGGACTGAACGACTATAATGGATCTTTAAGAGTCTTTATGGTACCAGTGCAGTTTCTACGCGAACCGCCAAACAATGTGGCATTAGCGAAAGCATTTTTCGATCGAGAGATTGCACGGCAAGAAGATATGCAGCAGTGGAGAGACGAATGGAAAATACGAAACGAAGAGAATCTAAGACTGCAAAGGGAGGAGGCTGAAGAACGGGCAAGGCTGGAGAAGGAGGAGCAAGAGGAACGAGAGAGGATACAAGAGGAAATGAGAAAAGCGCATCTAGATGATCTGAAACGACTTCAACACAAGCAAGTTGAACTGGCGTGGCTTGAACGAGCTCAAGAACATTGGGACAGATCTGAGGAGGAAAGAATGATTAAAGTGCTGATGGAAAAGAAACGAATTGACAAAGAAGACCTGATGGTGAAACGATTACCTGTGATGAACTTACGAGAACAAAAGTACGAGAAATCACGTAAGCTGAAGGAGAGAATGAAAAACAAAGAAAAGATATTTGAAGATACGGTGGTGACTTTGTTCCCAGAAACTCTTGAAGAGAAAGAGGTAGGTCCCTCGGCACAAGAGCTACTTTCTTTGAAGTATGAGCAGTTTAAAGAGAAGTATGCGGCAGAGTACGAAGACCGCAAGACAAATGCACTGGAGTTTATGAATAAGAACCCGTTTCGACAAAGTAAAGGTTGGACCCAGATCTTGAACGAAGGGAGATCTCGTCGCTGTACCTTGGACGTTGCGTTAGCTAACCGTGTCTGGAGACAGAATCGTTACAACGAGAGAATGGGTCATACTATGGTGGATAGAGTACCACAGATGAAGAGAGACATTCATGGATCCGAAGAAGACTTGGAGGTCACCGATTCGTCGATCGACGTTCAGGACGTACATGACGCCGACGGTAACGGTGACACCACTGACGAAAACGTGCAAGAGGAGGCAACTTGACTTTCATCAAGTATCTAACCGTGTAGTATTCAACAATTAAATGAATAGTATTTAATATATTTAATCAACAATGTTTTCAATTTTATTATTTATATTCCTCTTCCAACTGATAAGTGTTGTTCAATCTTCGTTATGCTCATAATGCTGTCAAATGGCAATACGTCATTGGCTAAGATTATATTTTGGAAGATATCATTCGGTATTTATCTCGATGTCTATAGCAACAATGAGTGACAACACTGGTGAGGAGTCTTTTCATGGATTATGATTAAGATTGTCAATATTGAGTGGTGCCCTAGAAATTCATGGTGGGAGCTTTTCCCATAGTTACGAAGATGGTGTTGAGAAAAATTGGAGAACTAGGCCTACGTCCCAAATTTTCAAATGTAAAAATGTGAACATTTTAAATTTCAATGTAAGAAATGTAAGAACGTTCAAGTTTGATATAAGCCTAGTAGGAAAAAGCATCAAACGCTTTGTATAGGATGAGTGAGATATCCATATGAAAATAATAGAAGTCTATATGAACATTGGTTTTGGAACCGTTTACCCGATCTTCATGATTCTAGTCAATCATGACCGTTATTGTTTCCCTTGCAACATCTCAAACCTTGACTTTTTCCAGAAAAAAAATTGTATTTGATAGACTATCATATTGACATTGGTTTGTTGTTTTCGGTTGTCATTATTATGGTTACGTTGGTTGCCTATGTTGTTTGTTACGTTAATATCAGTTTTATTATTGTTATGTTTATTCGTTTTTGTTTTGTTTTATTTCCACTTTGTTCGTCTGTTTGTTTGTAATTGTTTTTTCGGTTGAGAATGACCATTTTCAAAATTTCAGTAATTAATTTCTGAAATCTACTTAACAAATTTTTACCTAAAATTGACAAGTTCTGATTCAACTCCAAATACGAGTGATGCATAGAATAAATGTCATGTCGATTGATTTTCCGTTGGACCTGTGGAGCGTATAAAAAGAGAAAGTTACAATTGGATGTCGCTATATTACTCATCCAATTATCTTCTCATTCATTCAACAACGGCACTAAAGTCGTTAGCCCAGTGCATAATGCGGACAGCTGCATATTGCATTACTTGATAGCATTGACGTGTCATCATGTGTACCTGCCACATTCTTACGGGAGTACATCATCTCACTCTCCCCATTGAACCAAGGTCGACTTCTGATGGTCTCACTCTTTCTAACGGTTACCTCACTTAATCTGTACCGGTACATCATACTTAGTTCAAGCCCTATTAAACTCTTGAAAATTGAGACGAGCGAAGAGAGCGAGAGAGATTGAGGCGAGAGAGAAAATTGGTCGAGTAGCTAGCACACTGAACCGACATTCCGGAGACCGGGGTTCGATTCCCGCCATGGTCGACCATCCTGACAGGGATGATATCCGTTGATGATTAAAATACTTGGAAAATCATATTCATTGAACCAAAAAATGCGTACTACTGAGTGTGACTGAGACGGGTGGACCAGTGGTTAGCACACTGAACCGACATTCCGGAGACCGGGGTTCGATTCCCGCCATGATCGACCATCCTGACAGGGATGATATCCGCTGATAATTAAAATACTTGGAAAATCATATTCATTGGACTAAAAAATGCGTACTACTGAGTGTGACTGAGACGGGTGGACCAGTGGTTAGCACACTGAACTCTCATTCAGGATACCGGACTTCGACTCCCGCCATGTCGAGTATCCTAACAGAGCCTTTTTATGGTTTCCCTCCGGTGAATACTGCGATGGCTTCTCAACAACAGACCGGAGGCCACGATAGTTTCCTTCGCATCCAAAACAACTAATCAAATAACCTCTCATCGTGCATCTCCTCATTCATATTCACCAACGCCAATAGAACTGAGTCATCATTATAGGGCGTTGTTTAACACAACACAAATGAAAAAATCACTGAATGTAAAAAAGTAAGAGTCAAGCTTACCTCTGTGATGATGATGTTATGGGCCGAAAAAGCCGAATTCATTTTCGTGAAAAAGTTCGAAATACTTTGGCCTTGAAGATATAGTATCGCGAGTTGGGCCCCGAAGAAGCATACCATCTTCCAGATGGACATGAAGATGTACGTGAAGTATCTCGTTCTCTTGAGTCTCTCCCCGATCCTGCCCAAGCTCTTGATCATCCCGAACGGCGAGTCTTTGGTCACGTAGTTCTCCCACCAGCCACAGGAGATCAGGAACACTGTGACAGGAATCAGCCACAGTTCTGGCTTGTGGGAACCTTCCAGTAGTGGCCAGACGACGAAGCCCGTGGCCTGGGCTGCGAGCGCGACCAAGTCTATCGTCATCTTCAGGTAACGTTTAGATTCCTTGCTGGTGCGTGATAGCATCCCTGGAATAATAATAATAACCCAGTTTACAATGTGTATGACTTGGTTGACATATTGATAGGATGTAATGGATAGGAGAAAACAGCAGAAAGCAAACAGAAAGGCTATGAGCGAGGGGTGAACAACTAGAAAAATCAGGTGTATATTTGAAAAAAAAAAATCACGAGAATCAAAAAAAAAAAATCACGGGAATGAAAAAAATCAAGCGATTAAAAAAAAAATCACACGGAATCCAAAAAAATCACGCGAATCCAAAGAAATCACACAAATCAAGCAAAAATCACGCGAATCAACAAAAATCACTAGAGTAAAAAAAATCACGAGAATCGAAAAAAATCACGAGTAAAAAAAAATCACGAGAATGAAAAAAAAATCAAGTTTCAAGTGTACAAAAAAATATTAGTTGTTCACCCCTCGGCTATGAGTGTGGAAAAAAGGAAATGAGATGAACTTGTAAATGAACATCGTTTAGAGCGACATAGGAATAGTCCCTACTCCTAACTGGTAGGTAAGTGTTGTTAAATCATGGTTATTCATGATATTTCTTTTCACTGACTCTCAGAATTAAGCTAACTGGGCCGGGCTCTTCAAAATAGCAACAAAGCAACAGAAAATAATATGCCCAATAGTTTACATCTGTAATGCAATGACGCATGTAATTTCGATTTTATCCATGCATCCATCATGAACGAAACTTCTCAATTTATATACTAGTAGTTATGTTTCATACAACGGATCCATTTGATACTTCCATCCATCCACTATAGATATTATGGTTGTGCACCAACTAAATAGTTGTAGAACCTCCGGTAATCCTACAGAAGCTCGCTGCAGTATTGAAAAGCTGTAGTTGTGTTTCTAATTATAAATCTCATACTGAAAAATCATAGACTCTCAAAATACAAGTTTACAAATATACAAATATAACGGTGATATTTGTGTTTGTAATGTAGTTAGGCAACATTCAAATCTCGTGGACACAAGTATAGTAGGCAGTAGACAAGTAGAAGAGCGTATGCCGGAATAAAATATACTCGATTGTGAAACAAACCTCACCTGAACCCTAACTTCATTTCACAACCGTCCATTCATAAGTAATCTCAAGCCCGAGTCACACAGATAAGTATATACTTTATTCCGGTATACGCTCTTCAGCGCCCTCCGGACAACAAGTCTGGATGAAGTTTCAGGACTTACCAAGGAGTCCAGGTACGAAGCACACGCAGTTCGTCAACATTGCTCCTTTAACGACGTCCAGGTTAGGCAATATGACGAACATGAGCAGCGCGACGCCGATCGTGTGGCAGGTCTCCATGATGAAGACGACGAAAAACTCGGAAGTGGTCGGTTTCTTCCAGGATTTGAAGAAACAGATACGCAGAGAACGCAGGAAGGTACCAATTTCGGGTACAAGGTAGGCGAATAGAATACACCATAACCATGCGATACGTTCTTCTTCGGGCAGCTGAACTACAAACTGCTTCTCTCGACCTGAAAAATATAATAGCATCAGCACTTGATTAATTGAATACTTGATTATTAATTAACCGATCATATTAATTGATAATTAAGATCGCTCTTGTGGTGCCCCGTCCAAACGATCATATCTTTCATTCATAGTCCTAATTGGGGAACAATGATTTTGTATCAAATTTCGATGTTGATAAAAAAAAATTGAAAAAAGTATTGACCTGAACGACAATAATAATCAATTGATCAATTATTCATAATCAATTAATCAATTAATTAATCAGTTAATTAATAATTAATTATCTACGATGAATAAATAGTTCAATTCAATATAATACCACAGATCCTATAAATGGGTTTATCTGATGGACTGTTTAATTTGAACTCTATTTTATCTCTAATTTGGAATTCATTAGTGTTCACTGCAAGTGAAAGTGTTTTTGAAACTGAGACGAGTGGTCGAGTGGCTAACACACTGAACCGCCGTTCAGGAGATCGGGGCTTTATTCCCGCTACGATCGATCATCATGACAAGACTTTTTCGCGGTATCTCTCTCAGTATCTCGGTATCTCTGTCGTTCAGGTCAATACTGGGATGGCTTCTTAACAACAGACCACGACAAACCATCCCACTATCCAAAAACACATAACAAAATTACATTTCATCTCATCTTCCAATCATTTCGTTCATCATTCATCGACGCCAATTGATCCTTGTCGCGAGTACAGTACATTGTTAAACCCAATGTAAAAGAAATGTACAAAAAAAGTATTGTTGTAATTCGTAAACAAAATAAAAGGAACCTCAATTTCAACATGAATGAAGATTTACTGTGATGTTTTTACTCATTTGGAATATTTTAATATTGATACAATCAAAATTTAACCGTCCAAAATTACAATTTTTCACTGCCGAGTCATTATAACTATCATTACGTTTAGTTTTTTAACTCGGTATTATTACGTTCTCTTTTCTTTTCTTTTCGTGGAACTAAATGGGTATTGATCCAAGAAGTGAGGCATGATCGATAAAATTATGCTATCAAGGTAGTAGTTTTAGTCATTTTCGTTTTCTTCTACTCTTCACAATGCTTCACGAATGAGAAACCATTTCCAACGGATACTATATACTTCATACTTTTCATATAAAATAGGAATGCACTAATATAATATACGTATTAAGAATCCACGGAAGTCGATTTAGCAAAATATCAGTTTCTTGGTGATAACTTTTGAACGGTATGAGATATCAAAATTCTAATACGCGAGAAACACAGATAATTATAATGGCTTCAAGATGATATAAGTTATGACTATTTAAGTCACGTTGCATAGGCCTAACTGTGAAGCGTCAACAGCTAAAAAAAAACACCTTGTTTAGCTGCTGACGCTTGACAGTTATGCGACATGACATAAAATCTTAAATAGACAGTTATATCATCAATATGAGTTATATCACCTTGGAGCTATTATAATTATCTGTGTTTCTCGCGTATTATAATTTTAATATCTCATACCGTTCAAAAGTTATCACCAAGAAACTGATATGTCGCTAAATCGTGGACTTAAATTGTTGTCAACAATTAAAAGTTCAAGGGCTACAACTTTTACAGCTACCGAATACCACAATATGGTATGATTTTTCAAGTTACAGAAAGTGATGAAGATGCCAATCGAGTAGAATTAAGATTACGGAACGTTTCGAAAGATTACCAGTTGATTTATCTTTCAAGAAGGCATTGACTCATTCGTTGTATAGTTTACATAATGTTGATGAATATTTAATTTATTCCGTAACCACGAGACAAGTATTAGATTGTCTACCAATGAGATAAACTAGGAAAACGCTATATACGCGTTGTTAGACGAGCGGAAAGTAATAGTATGTCGACTTCATTGCCAAACTTTTGCCTAAATTCGCCAATTGGGTAACATTTTAGTTATAAATGGGTAAAAACGGCTTCGAGTGGTACCAATTTAGCACATTTCATGTTTTTTCTTCAAAATGGCTGACCCGATCACGCTGAGAATTTTCAGAAATGTGTATCAAGATGTTATTCAACTTCACACAAAATTTTAATTTTTTTGAAAATAAAAAAATTTTAAATTTTTTTCCGTCGTGTTATTCTAATGAGTATTTTTGAAATTTCTAAAATTTCTAAAAATAAAAGTTACCACCCTATAATGCCACAAAACTATACAGATCTAAGCTAGATGAGGAACCATGATGAAAAAAAGTTTGAAGTTGATGGCTGTAGCCGTTTGACCTTGGAGAACCGACAAAAAAACATAAAAAAAACAATATAAAAACGAACACCAATTTTTTTCAGTATGTCAAATTGAATCCTCGCTAAAGCTCGTCTAATTATTGTAAAAACTCCAGTAATTGTTTTAATTGTGATTGTAATTTTGTAAGATCGCCCTTGTGGTGCCCCGTCCAAACGATCCCATCTTTCATCCATAGCCTCAATTGGGGAACAATGATTTTGTATCAAGTTTCGATGTTATTAAAAAAAAAAAATTGTCTTGTTTGGGGTGGTGAAATCACCCTTGTGTGCCCCGTTCAAACGATCCCAAACTTTCATCATTTGCCTTTATAGGGAAATATGGCTTTGTGACAAATTTTCGATGTTAATACATTTTAAAAAAGTCATTGTTGCAAGACTAAAACATTTTACACTTTTGAAAGATGTAATTGTATTTCTAATCGTAAATCTCCTCCTTGATAATTATTGATACTGTATGTCGGTACAACTGTTATATACAATAATTCAACGGTGATATTTGTTTTTGTTTGTTGTTAGACGACCATCTTTCGTCAATACAAGTATATATACTTTACATGATATATTCTTACAAAATTATCCAATTGTTTCTGCTGATAAGTCGGCTTCAGGTTCAAATTATTTTCAAATTTTTCTTTGTTATTATAACAAACATATTCATGTTATAAATCACCAAGAAGTCGTGGCACGGTATAATAATGGATTGTAATCAATTGTTTCTTTATCATCTGATATGATTTAATAATGAGAGATTAGTTGTTTTGATTGACGCATTTTCAAACATTTTCAAGATTACTACAACAATATAATCTTTCCTCAGTCGTGATTATAGAAAACGCGGCGTGATTTGATTACCGACTTCGCTATTCCATTCGAAGAACTCTAGTTATAGGTCTAATAGTCTAATCATCGTCAAAACAAGTGATGCATATGGAGAGCTATGTCCGTAGCATCTTATCTCATGTATTTTTTTTTTTTTTTACTGAGTTAAACTGTGAGTTTCTCACTGTAACGATGATCATGATCTAATTAATGGTGTTGGTGAATAATGAATGAGATGATGGGAAGATGAAATGAAAGATTATTTTATTATAAACTTTTGGGATGATAATGAAGTGGAGAAGGTGGGCGAGGTCTGCTTTTAAGGAGCCATCCCAAAGAATTTATTTTAGAGCTTGGAAGAATCTACAAAGAATCTCTCTCTCTCTGATCGACCAAGACGGAAATCGAACCTTGGTCTCCTGAATGACGATTCAGCGCGTTAGTCTACCTCTTCATAGTAGCATCATATCGATTTGTTCAAGACTTTATATCTCACTGATTTTGATTGGATGATAATCCACGCCATATGTGGGACTCAAACCCGCGCCGAACGGTGCGTTCAGCTTTTAAAGCGGTGCCTCAGCTGACTGAGCTACTGATGGCGGCCTCGGGCCGGATTTCATCAACTTCAGTTTAAACTTGGCTTTGTAAAACTTGGTTTAATGATAAACTGGGCTTAAGAACTTGTATGAAAATAGTATAAGCTCAGTTTAGGTCACATTTAACCCCAGTTTAGGCTTCACGAAACGGCTTCTTAAATATAAACCTGGATTAAAAATTTAAACCGGGTTTAAACTCCAGTTAATATTTGGTGAATCCGGGCCTCGTAGAAGAGATCTCTCTCACTCTTACCCAAGTATTTATTGCAGAAGGGCATTATTCTTTCTTCTCTTAACTGTGACGTCATAAACAACATGGTTCCCTTGGCGATGACGCCGGATCCGAGCACGATGATGAATGTCAACAGGTAGGCAAGAATCTTCAGAGACTTCATCGTGATGTCAAGACACCGCTGGTTGGCCATCGAGCCACCGTCGTTCTTCGGCGGCAAGTCCCTGAACACGTCCCATCCTTTCGTCTCTTGGACCGTGCGTTGGCTGGAAGCATATTATACACATGGAACATTAGAAGGAGGGGTGGCGGCTGAATCTTATTATCCACCCAATATATATATATATATATATATATATATATATATATATATATATATATATATATATATATATATATATATATATATATATATAATATATATATAAATATATATATATATATATATATATATATATATATATAAATATATATATATTGAAATATATATATATATATATATATATATACATATATATATATATATACCTATATATATATATATATATATATATATATATATATATATATATATATACAAATAAATAAATATATATATATATATATATATATATATATATATATATATATATATATATATACACACATATATATATATATATATATATATATATATATATATATATATATATCCTTTTTTTCTATCAACATCGAAAAATGATTGCATGCAAAAAAAATCATTGATCACCAATAAAAGGAAGGGAGGGGGGGGGGGGGGGAGGGGGGTATGTACAGTTCTCATAAAAAATAGAGAAATTCATCTGTACTATTTGTTCTTTGTTCACGAACCAGTCTAATTGAATGAAAAGCTTATATCAATTCCAAGATAATTGTATACAATTTTATCAATATGACATTCTATTTTTGTGGATTCAATCAGTTTCAAGGTGATGAGTGAATGAATACCAGGAATGTGATGAAATGTATTGACGATTATCTTAAAACTGATTGAATTCAAAAAAATAGAATGTCATTAATTAAAGAGGGTAAAATTATCTTGGAGTTGATATGGTTTTTATTCAATTATAGTATAAACTGGTTGCTGAATATGGAAAATATAGTGAATGTGAATTTCTCCTAATTTCTCCAATTTCTCCAAATCTTATTGCCCCATTTCAATAATTTGAAAACAAGACCATACTTTTCTCCCCGCAGATAAAAGTATCTCAGTTTCCGTTTTCTGTTTCTCGGGCTTAATGTATGGCCTAATTATACCAAATGTACCCGATCATATACCTATATCACTTTTTTTTCTCGTTGTATACATCTGCTTTTAATGGAAAGAAGTGAACATTGCCTATAATAGACTTGGTTCAAAGTGGAAGATATCAACATTCTTGTATTTGCTTCACCCCGAGTACCAATCCTGGTAATGTCTGGATATATCACAAGAATGGTTTATTTTTATAATGCATTTCGGACTTTTGGAAACTGAAAGACTTCAACTGCGGCGAAAGCGTATGGTCACAGACAGCGCAGTCCTGGTGTCAGAGTTCATTGTTTTTGATTTGAAATAAATAAAATGGGGTGGCGAAATCGCCCTTGTGGTGCCCCGCTCAAGCAATTCCCCTCTCATTCATAGCCCTAATTGGGGAACAGTGATATCAAGTTCGTTGTTGATGATAAGATATGTATTATTGACCTCAACATAGCCGTTAAGAATAACGCGTTTAGAAAAAAAAAAATACAAAAATCCTAAGCGACTGCCACTTGAAATAACGTCCCAGGCCTATTTTTTTTATATAGATAGCTTCAAAGAACTAGAACTTTGATTGTTGATGTTATTTATGTTTAATAATGTTTAATGATTGGTTATATGGGTTAGAGGAGATGAAATATTATAACAACACAATTAAGATAATAATAAAGTCATACGGTCTCTTGGATTACAAAAACTTGACATAATTCATAGGTCACCTCATAAGCGTTGCTATAGGATTTTGTGCTAACAACAATGAAAATATACGAAGACAGGATATGTTATCATAGTATTTAGCTCTTCTACTGAATAATAACCAATCAAAGTCTTAGTATTTTAGAGCCAGCTAGGCCCAGGACGTTATTTCAAGTGGTAATCATGGATAGGGACCTGATTCTTAGTTTTAAATCATAAAAATGAAGAAAAACATAAAGATAAGTAGGAATCGAATTAAAAATATATGAATTTCAGAGATTGCATATTAGTTGAAGTGATTGTATCAGCAGAAAATGATGGGAATTAATCGGATCCAAGAAAAATCTCATTTGAAAGTAAAATCATACTTGACGAATCAAATTTCAAATTTGAAAAAAATCCCAAATTGGCTACTCTTGTCTTATGTGGGCTAACAATATGAAAATATCGGAGACAAATACATGATGAAAGAAAATTATATTTATATTATGCAACTAATAATAAAAATATTTACATTTAAATTTTTATTTACATTTACGTTTTTAAAGACGTCACATAAATATCTAATCAATTTCTTAAAAAAAAAGTGGACATGCTGTTTTCTTTTTACTTTTAACACAGCTCATGCCTGTGGTCACATTTAAATTATCACGTATTGACCTAAGTAAGTGAGTAATAAAAGGTCAATTATTGCCCTCAGTCAAATCGACAAATTCACTTACAATAGTTATGAAACGTGTGATATTCATGTGAATTTCTAAAAGTACCTTCATGTTGGGATGAAACATGATTAGGGAATGTAACGAGTTTTCTGGCGAAGCTAAGTGTCAAGTTTTGTTCTCATAATAATTTCACTTGAGCACGATTTGTTGTTACTTCGGAGTAATTATTTTTATGTGGTGAAAGTAAGCGCCTAATGCAAGGTCTTATTAAACTATTGTTACAATTTTATTATATGTTTATGAAGGGGAAAAGAGGGAGGGGACTGAGGGAATTAATGTTGACTACTTCTATTTGATAATGTTTCCAACTTTAAAGAAAGCAAGAATAGGTGTCCAACAAATAATTAGAACTTATATATTCTTTTCAAGAATAAAACTTCACTCTGAAGAAAGAGTGGCCTGTATACGAACTTTTTAGGTCAAGTAGGGGTTTCCTTCGAACATACATCTATACTAACTAGAAATAGAATCGAGATTCATGTTCATCATTTATGTTTATCTAACATCAGGTTAGGCGAACAGTGCAAGGAAGTGACGACTCTGATAGCCCGCACCCTTGACAGCACTAAAGCTTATTGTTCTTACCTTCCAACAGGCAATGAAACTGTAAGTTCATACTTGCGAACAGGCAATAAAGCTTAGTTCTTACCTTCCAACTGGCAATCAAGCTTGGTTCTTACCTTCCAACAGGCAATAACGCTTATAGTTCTTACCTTCGAACAGGCAATAAAGCTTAGTTCTTACCTTTCAACAGGCAATCAAGCTTAGTTCTTACCTTCCAACAGGCAATCAAGCTTAGTTCTTACCTTCCAACAGGCAATCAAGCTTAGTTCTTACCTTCCAACAGGCAATCAAGCTTAGTTCTTACCTTCCAACAGGCAATAAAGCTTAGTTATTGACTGCCAACAGGAAATAGAGCTTTGCTTCCACCTACCACCAGGCCATAAAGCTTAGTTCTTATACCTTCCAACAGGCACTGAAACTGTAAGTTCATACCTGCGGACAGGCAAAGTTCTTACCTGCCAACAGGCAATATGGCTTATAGATCTTACCCTACAACAGGCAATAAAGCTTATAGTTCTTTCTTGCCAATAGTCAATAAGGCCAGCTTGTTCTTACCTGCCACCGTAGAGCGGAGTTGTTTCGTCCTCGTCTGAGAAATTGTCATCGCTCATTTCGTTACGTGGCATCGCCTGAAGCGTCGCCATCTTGGTGGCCTAGGACCTAGAACAAGAAGGTTTAGCAAATTAGGCAAACTGCCATAATGTCTTAGACTAGCAATTGGCAGTTCGAAAATAAATATAATTTGAGTTATTACCGGTATTTAGTATGCAAATATTGTCGATCGTGCTTAGTGTTATGCTGGAAAAGGTTGGTAAGATTTGTTGAGAGTTTAGTATGAAAAGTTGGAGAAGGTGCAGGATATATTTTTTCCATATATTAGACAAAATAAACCAAAGATCTGTATACAATCCATATTTTCTCCATGTCAACTTTCCGAAATATATTAAAAGCGCATCTACCCCGTCACGTTTTCTCTGTAGTTACGTTAAGTTTTTCTAAACAACCATTTTGTTTCTGTAGTCTTAAAAAAATAATCAACATTATTCATGGCACTATGCCCGAGATGCCTTCCAAACACTGAATATTCACTTCAAATATAATTTTCGAACATTCTAACTGTTAGCTGAAAGTAAATACACACTGCTGGCCGACACTACCTAACCCTCCTTCCCCCAGACCCGAATGCACCACTGATTACAAATATAATTTTATTCGATATTTAAATTCAACTTCAGTGAATTATTCCGTGCTTGTATAAGACTTATCAAGAATCCTTGCGCGTTTTGTCATTTGTATTGTTTTGTCCAAAAACAGTTCAACATCTCTTGACCTTCTGGCAGGCACGGCATCACGACTTTTATTCTCTGGCTTCAGTTTATATCTCTTTAAAAAAGTTGGATTTTAAAATTAAATGTCTGTACTTCAATAACCCGATACGAATGCTGTATGGTAATAATGACCTCATATCTTCGGCCTCTAAAACTGGACTGCATAATATTAGTAATTCTGTCACTAGTCCTTGGTGTCCGGTTGAACGGAGAGATCAATGCAGGAACTAGACCAAACTTATTCATAACTAGAATTATGTCTTGTTATTTCATTGTTTAATAACTGGAGTGATTAAATGTTTCACATGTCCTTCATACATTGCACAAAATACTACTTTTTTGGCTGATAACTTTCAAGAACCACAATTATTCTTATCCCTATTGAATATAATATTTTATGTAAAAAATACAATTACACTCACGATATCTGTAATTTTGTCAGGTACCAATAAAACTTGAACTGAAATAGGCCTACAACCTACACAACTGAAAGCGTACTTGTTTTTAGCTGTTGTGAAAAATACGAATGATTTCGTTCATGCTTTTTGAAAGGTATCACAAATGTTTTTGCTAAATATGTGTACACATGAAATCCTAGATTCCATTCACTCGAGCGCGAATTCTGTTTTCAAACGACTCAACATTATTCTTTCATTTACATTATAATTATTCTCTGTTCATTTTTTTTTGCTGTTGGGTGAAATCCATCATGTTTAGAAAAAAAGCAATGAATTGATTTAAAAAATGATATCAGTATATATAGCATTGTATACAGCTACCTTGTAATAAATCTTAGGTCCGGTTTCACGAACTGATTGTTTGTGGATTAAGCGATAGTTAGCGGTTTATAAATTGTTTTCACCGATAGTTACGCATGTTATTTTCGTACCTCAACCAAGTTAATAATAGTTAGCGGATGCTATTTAGTTTGTTGTTTAGGTTTAACGAACTCTCTCGTATAAAGTCGGCTCTTAAATTGCTGAATGACCCCACCAACTGCTAGGTTTTTCTGGGTACGAATGAGCCGATATGAATGATTGTTTATATAAACCCATGACTTATGCGGGACTCGAACCCACGTCCTTCACAACGTCTGTTTCCAAGGTAATGGTTTCACTGATAGCCACACAGGAGGAAAAAAATGTAATTCTTTCTTTCATGTAGACATCGTCTTCTTAGTCATATAGTTTCACACGACATTATAATTAAACCATAAATTAATTTCATATAAAATAATGTAAAGACTGTAAATTATTTCGAAGAATGTGAGTCGTCCAAATGTTGCAATAAATACTGGTGCGTTTTCACAACATGTGGAGGACGACGGTAGTTGATGTCGGCAGAAGTGCAATGAGTAGGCCTAACCTTGTGACAAGAATGTCTTCGACTGCATTCTCGCAATGGTTGACTCATGCGCAGATCGAATAGCAAAGGGGAAACAATTCATCGGAAACTTATTTTTTCACTTTTCGAATGGGAAACTTTTGCATGTATCTGAGATACGGGACTATTGTTAGATACGAATGAGTCGATGATATATGAATGCTGCTTACGAAAAACGATGTCATATGTGGGACTCGAACCCACGCCTGACTCGACTGCAGTTTCTAGACGGGTGGCCAAAGAAGATATTCCACTATTCACTAGTATTATACGATGCCATGGCAATAAAACAAGGAACAAGAATAACGCCGCTTCATTTCTTTGAACGAGGGGCGATTCTAGGGGTGGGTGAATTGGGCGGCTGCCCGGAGCGTCGAATTTATGGGAGCGCCATTTTTGTTATATTTTCAATAGTAGAAATAAGATGTATTTACAGACAATGATGAAAATAAATCTTATTTGTCTTGAAATTATATCATGTAACATATCAAGTTTTAAAATATATTTCTTTTTTTTACCTTTCCCTTCACGTTAGCTCCGCACCTATATGGTGGGTGCATCGATTAAATCCTTCTCTGGGGCGTGAAATTGACAAGAAACGGTCCTGATTTGATCAATACCTGTATTCAAATCATTCGACATTTTATATTTGTATTTAGGAGAGAGTTATTTAGATTCAAAATGGAATCGATCTTCTCCAATTTCTGTAGCATTGATAATTTATACATTTCGTAAATTCTATCAAATAGTAGGCCTAAATGAAATTATTTTCCATATATTTGTCAAAATATATATTCAAAATATATATTCAAAATATTTGTCGGATACCATTAACAAACAAGTTAACATTGTTGTGAGTCAGTATTAATTTTGTTGATTCATCAAGGTTATATTCATAAATTCATACAAACAGGCTCGTCTTAAGAAGATATTACATTATAAGGTCAGATGATTAAAACAGCAGAAGACCCAAAAATTTCGCTCGGTGATTCTTTTCATGGTGAAAGTGATGATCTCTTATAGTTAAAAACCTCATCTAACCTACCTTATGAAAAAAAACCTTCGTCATGTGCTATCTATACCGACTACACGTCGTTCACTTTAACGGCACATTAACGACGAGGTTATTTACCGCCATCGGATTTATATCAGACATAATTATTAAAATATCTTAATATTATTATCGAGTTATTTCTATATGTTGTAATTATTACTCCCACACATGCATTAATACTTTCTCTTTATGTGTGAGTCTGACTTGGTTCGTATTACTGACAGGAACTCTTTTAACTTGATACATTCATTAATGATCATTAATATTTTAGTGAAACAATAGAAAAAAATGAAAAATATAATTAATTATTTCCTTTCCAATTAAAACTATATTAAAAGACATTTCTTTTAATACACATTGCGTAAGTATTTCTGATATGCTAAAATTGAAAACATGTACGATATAATACGTAGGCCTATACTTGTATCCACGGAGGAAGAAAGTTGTCTACAAATATCACCGTTATATTAGCACAGCTGTGGTATTTTAAGGTTCAACGATTTTTTGAGACAAGATATATTATTAGAAACACAACTACATCTCTCAAAAGCTCTGAATATTTACAGTTGCAGTGAGTTTTGCCAGCTACCGAAGTGTCTGAAAACATCCAATTAGTGACTCATACCTTTATCGTAGATACATGTATACTAATATATTTGCCACCCTCCGTAGTTCATTCAAATAAGGCATCGCTTTAGAGACTGAAATCACCTTTGGGCGTGGTCCCACACAAGGCTTGCATTTTCTTAACCATTCTTTCACTTACCATACTCCATAGCTCATTATCACCTGCACATTCGTACCCCTAAATAACCTAGCTATCGGTGGGGTCATCAAGCAACAATCATCAATAATATATTCATTCACAAAATCTGTGTTGGATATAATTGGACTTTTGGTAAACTACCTTGTTTTTAAAAATAATTAAGTATTAAAATCTTGAAATTTGCGAGCGGCATGTTTGTAGCGGTAAGTAGCGGTATACTATTGTCTCTTTGAGACTGGTTGGGTGTGTCTTCTATATGTGGACGTCCTTCGCAGAGCAAGGTCGACCAACATGTTGTTCAATGTGTGACTCTCTTGCACGGAAACAAACCGCAAACTGTTATTGACAATTACTGAATTATTCGAATATTTTATTCCCCGATATAGAAGAAAACAGTTGATGTACACTCCATTGGCCAATTGCTATTCCAGTAACAATTGAAATGCATCCCGGTGAAGATTTGCACTAAATAGAGCATACAATGTAGGCTTACATGTCTATGCATGGTCTACTAAAAAATTAGTGGTAAGATATACGTGGAGTCAATTTTAATTTCAATTTATCATTAGGGAAAAAAATATTTTATTTGACCGCAAGTGTAGGTCTACTTGGTCGAAGACCTCGCAAGCTAGAATCTTCTGGCCGAGATCCCTCTTATTAGGATATGATTGATTTTTTCGTACTACACGTTGTGGAGTTATTAAAAAAATATTTTGTTTTCGAAAAATTATGGGTTGGTTGAGATGAATCAATTTTTAGCTTAGTTCAACATGGACTTTTCTCTATAGTTGAACATTTGGCCTCTCTTGGCTGGAAAATACTCATTCCCCTCAAAATGTTTCATATTATATTGGTTTTGGTTCTGTTAGCACTTTTTAGGTAGATCAGAGACCAAACTAATATATTGATTTGTCGTACCGTTTAATTAATGTTACGGGTGGATCAGTCGCTAGCTCGATAGACAGTTATTCAGGAGACCGGGGGTCGATTCTCGCCATGGTCGGCCATTCTGTCAGAGGTTTTTCATCGTTAAAATGGTTTAATGAGATAGTATACTCGAATACTATATAGGCAGCAACGATCGTTTCCTTTCTACAATTTCAGAACACAATCAAATAACCTTTCATCTCATCTGCCCATCATCTCATTCATCATTCACCGACGACAATAGATCTTGATTGAGTTATCATTAGAGGGCGTCAATCATCAAGAACTATAGTATAACCGACATTCAAGAGACCAAGGTTCGATTCCCGCCATGGTCGACAATCCTGACAGGGGTTTTTCATGGTTTTCCTCTGTCGTTCATGTGAATACTGGGCCGGCTCCTTAATAACAGGCCACAACGACTCCTTCCCACTATCCAAGAACACCTGATAAAGTAACCTTTCATCTTGCCATCCCATCATCTCATCATTCACCGACGCCAATAGATCTTAGTTATCAGTGCAGTACGTCGTTAAGCCTAATATAAACAAGTAAATTCGCTGGATTGGCTCCCTTAACTCTGACAACTCCTACTGTAACGCCTCATCAACGATAATAACATGATCCTTGCCATGAAATATAATCAAGAGTATAACGCAAGAGATTCAAGTTGTCACTGATAAATATTCTGGTATTCCATGTAATCCTGCCAGCATCCTCTCTCTTCACCCATGCAGCTGTCCTTGTCTGCAATCTATAATTAACTGATATTTAAAAAAAAGCGTTCTCGAGCTCACAACTGTTCCAATGTTACGTCACAGTACCAAGTGAGTTGAATGCAAGACAACAATATACTCGTCTGTGTCTGACTCTCTCTCTGTTCGACCTTTATAACTCCAAAATAACTGAAAGGAAGTTCACGACCGTAATAGTTTCGTGTAACAAATCGTAACCAAAGCAATACAGCTGCGAACTGGGGAACCGATTGTGATTGGGTAATAGTAATAGGTGGGCATTGTTGTCCATCTTTTTAACAATGTGTGTCATCGCCTGACAGAAGCTTATAGCTTCGAAAGATGTATATTACTACATTCTATTTTCAGATTTATTCATAATACCCAAAACTTATTTTTACGTCGTTTTTTTACCTCCCACCCGATTGATTGATGGGGTTAGGTTAGTTATACGCTAATTTAAATATTTTTTTATTACATTAACAAATGGAATTTTCGTTCTCTATAACAGAGAGAAAATTATTCTTTTGATCTTTGAAATGGATAATTTTTTTCTTGAAAAAAAAGTGATTGAAAGAGTTCCTCAATTAAGGCCAAAGAACATGAATTAGGATAGTTCAGACGGGAGACGGGGCATCAAAGGGCAATCTTACCACCTCAACGATAATGATTAATTATACTGTGACTTAAAATAGATAATGTGCTGTTCTAATGTATAAATAATTAAAAATACAACTTCTAAAACGATTACCACATACGATATAGTCATTAAGCCTCGAAGCTATCTCTACAGCTGACATACTGGTGGATTTAGAACATCCTTTTCGGAAACTATCCAGTATAGTGAAGAAATACAATGTGATAAGTTCAAGATATAGTGTAGAGAAATAAGCAATAATGTGTTTATTTCTCATGCATGTGTGACAAGGCCTCGACAGCAGAGTTACTGCAGGTCATAGGTTATAACTTCTGACTTCTGACACGCTGGTCTTGGAAGACGTGAATATAGTTGAATCACGTGCCTATCTGTAGATCGACCACAGCATTATATCTTGGATTAAATATTGGATTATAGCTATAAGGAAAAACAAATCATGCTAATTCCTAATGCAGACTTTCTATAGAGCTAAGAAACATGAGGGTGAACCGTTGGATATTTCAGTTTTGCATGATGAATACATTTCTAATAAAATTGTAAATCGGATTATATTGATTATTGACGTTTTTTTATCTGTTTTTTCCAATTTATGGGATACATATTCACAACGAAGGTTTCAATGTAAACAGAAGAAATGTGGCACAAGAATTTACTTGAACGAGCTACGAGGGGTTAAAAACTTCTGAAATCTGGTGTACACTTTTCATGTAATCTTTTTGAAATTCCTTGAAATCTTCTTGAAATCCCTTGGAATCTTTTTGAAATACCTTGACATTTTTTTGAAATCCCTTAAAATTTGAAATTTGAAGTGTACATCAAATTTACTGCCCCTTGCTTACCCCGATTTCCCATTCCGTTTTCATGCATGAAAGGGTGAAACAGTATATAATTTCAACTATATAAGTTGAATGTGTAGTGCAGTGATGTATATAGTGTAATTTGTACCGCTGTAACAGCACACTTTTGGTTCCCAATATATGACTGGTTGCACAGCTCTGGAACGCTGTTGCCTATAATTATGTATCGGTACGATAGCTATAATCTATAAGATTAAATACACTCAATTAAATTATTCGACGTGAAAAGTAATGACAGCTTCAAATGAAATATGGCCGACCAACGAGTGGTTACAGAAATACTGTCATCAATGTAAGTTTTTAATAAATGTATTAGTTGAAATATGCTCGCGGATGACAAGTTCCATCCCTTACAATACAACTAAAAGTATATCTGCAACTTTGTCGAATAATTAAACCGATACGATTTGTACGTATACGAGTGTAGATGCAAGACTGCAGTTGATTAGGCGATAGCTCACCAATCCGTCATAGAGGAGACCGGGGTTCGGTTCTCGTCATGCCTCATCACCACGAATGATAGTTTTCGATGGTAATTCCCTCAGTTGTTCATGTGAATACAGAGACGGGTGATTTACCACGACCATTTCCTTTACATTATTCCTCTATAGTCTATTCAAAAAAAGGATATTACTTCATTAGCGCATTGATCTATGAAGTACAATAAAATGATGTGTCATTTGTGAACACAACCCTCTTAAAAATGATCCGGTATAAAATAAGTGTCAAAATAGTTTCGATTATTGTTTGCTTAACGACCCCACCAACAGCTAGGTTATACGGGAATACGAAACGAGGAGGTGATTATGAATCTATAGAAAGTGATGATAAGTGAAAGGACGTTTACAAAAACCCATGGCTCATGCGAGACTCGAACCCACGCCCAACGTTGACTTCAAGTTTCTGAAGCGGTGCCTCAGCTGACCAAGCTACCAAGGGTGGCCAAAATAATATCCTTTCTCAGTGTCGAAATAAAATATTATTTTTCCATATCTATAAGGTGTCAAGCGCATGTTTTTTCGTATACTATTTCCAGTGCTCAAACAATGTGCAGTGTTCATTAGCGTATTTTGTCTATATAAAGTACAATATACTATGATGAATCACTTGTTGAGGACAACTTGGACAGAAAATCTATTTTCAAACAAGAAGATATATAACTACAGTGTGGAAAAGACCATCTACAAATCACAACTTTCCCAAAGAAGACCCAAATAAGTTGAGCCTTCGCTTACAATCATCCATTTATATTATTATTTCAAAATGTCAGCTATAATTGAAAAGATGATGAGTATCTTTGCGGTCAGACTTATCACCCGAAATGAAGGGAAACAAATGGCCCAGCGGTTCTATTGTATTTGAAAATAATAATTAATAACCTTGTAGTAAAATAACTTATACCATGTATAGTAAAAAGCTGTAATTCGATTTTACGGTGTATATAAAAGCTTTTATCTATTTGCTTATACCGATCAAGCAAGATCAGTGTTAGCAGTTAAATCACCGCCCTCCTGAACAAGAAACTGTCTGGAAAATGTATATCGTCTATCGAGCAACTGTCGACTAGCAGAGACCTCCGAGTGTTAAAGTTCCCGAATAGGGGAGACGGTCGGTTGTAGAATGGAGGTGCTACTTGTACTTGGCATGACAACAAGGCTCAGATATGTGAAAGTGAACTGGAATGGCATGAAGCTTGCGCCTGGCACGACGATTGAACTCTTTGTTGCAAGTTGAACGCATAATATTGTAATGTATGCCTGCATAAGAGCCGGAGGTGTGTAAAAACCGTTCAACTATATTTATAATATGTGAATATATGTTTATTTAATATACTTCCGAGGAAGTGAGGTTGGTAGATTGGACGCGAAATGCACTTAACCGTCATTTTTAGATTGGTGTTCGATTCCACAACTAAATGCATTTTTCTCTTCAAGCTAAATTTGATGTACGTGCCTTCCACAATGAGCTACCACTCATGATGAAGCAAGAAAGACAAAATATGTACTTCAAAATTATCTAAGAAGGTTCTCTTCACAAAGAGAATTTTCTTCTTCTGATGGATATGACAGCCATTTTGAAATATAAAATTATAAGAATGTGTTTCTTTTCTGTCATTATTATTGTTCTAATACACTAGTTGGAATAAATTCACTTTGCATCGCACCTTGACTTGTTCAACCACAAGTAATATTGGATTGTGCAAATGTTGAAGTGAATAGAATTATTATTATTAATATTATTATTATTATTATTAAATTATTGGTCCTCAATCGTGACAGGTTTTTCGTGGTTTTCCTTTGACATTAAAGTGAACACTGGAATTGTTCTTATAGCAGGACACGACTGTTTAATTCACATCTTTCCAAATCACCCAATGAAATAAGAGCTTTCATAATAATAATAATAACTCTTTATTTAGCAAGGTATTACATTTCATATAAACAGTACAAACAAATCCTGAAAGAAATATCGTTTCTTCATTTGTTTTGTCACTCACTGTCTCCAATAGATTTTTGTTTTCATTTCATTGTATCGTTAAACCAAACATGGATGACAATTTTAATTGAAATAATAACAGTTCGCAACTGAGTTTAAAGTCGGTGAGAAAACCTAAATGAAAAGCGTGTATATGTAGTATAAGTACTACCAGAGCGCTGTTTGGTAGTCGACCCGTGCATTCAAATCACTCGATTCCTGTCAGCATAAGCCACGTTTCTCTGTAGTATATACCTACTATGGGCAATTGAGTCTAGAAATTGCTAACGACATGTCTATATAGGCCTACTCGATTAGAATCAATTAATTAAAGATCATTTCATATGAGTTGAAATAATATCGATGTAATACAAGAAAGTCGTGAACTGTTTTCACTCAACTGTTCGTGTCTTGATTGTTTCCCGCTGATAGCCTCACACTAATCATGTTCCGTTCATATATGTAGTACGAAATGAGAACAACAGCAAATTTCACTACTATAAAGTGAATCATGTATAGCTATGTATATCATGTATATCATGTATATTATGTATGTAAGCTTATCGTTTTAATTCACTTTTTTCAAAATCTTTTTCGTTAAAGACACGCCAAAGAAATCAGTGAAACGTATTCTCCTTATTTCCTGTGACATTCCTTTTTTTTTACCTTGGATCTACACATTTATATCCATCGGAGAACTGGAAATTTGGAATCGTCCAATTTAAATGTCTACTCCTTCAGAAGTGACGATATGGGTGAAGGGTGAGGAAAGCAATAGTGCGAAGCAAGAGCAAAGTATGTGATAAGCAAGCGAGTCACGACGCGAAGTTGCCTCGATATGCAAAGCTTCAACGAGGTAAGGGCGAAGTATTAGCGAAGCTGCAGTGAAATAAGCTTCTGGACCATGACTGACAAGATGTGGGGGAAGCTAGACACGCTGAGAGCGAAGCTTTATATACATCAGAGTATAAGTGTGAGGTGTGGGCGAAGCTAGAGTGAAGTGAGAGCGTGGTGAGAGCTAGCTATTGTACAGTCATATATGGCCATGATATATGACCATATATATATATATATATATATATATATATATATATATATATATATATATATATATATATATATATATATATATATATATATATATATAAACACTAGCACCAACTGAGACAATTGTGCTCGAGTGCCTGGCACACTCAGTCATCATTCAGGAGACCGAAGGTTCGATTCCCGCCATTATCGACCATCCTGACAGCGGTTTTTCGTGGTTTCCCTCGGATGTCGTTCAGTTTAATACTGGAATGGTTCCTCAACAACAAGCCACGACCGACTCCTTCCCACTATCCAAAAACACCTAATAAAATAATCTTTATCATTCACCGACGCCAATAGATCGTAGTCATCATTACAGTGCGTCGTAAACCTAATATAATTAATATATATATATATATATATATATATATATATATATATATATATATATATATATATATATATATATATATATATATAGGCCTATATACATGTGTGTGTGTGTGTGTGTGTATGTGTTTATATGGTAGCAGCATGTAATCAGGAAGCTGTAGGATAGGTCAATGATAGCTGCTGGTTGCTAACCATAAGAAGTGGCGAGGTTCGGGCGTGGTCAGACGCCTCCAAGGCCACGTGACCGAGAGCCTGACAAACCTTTGTCTCTCATTTCCATGTGGACGTGTTTTATTGAAACCGTTGATTAACGCGAGCAGCTTGGCCTTGCCTCGCCCGTTATGCCCCGATTTCAGTTGCGGGAACCAAGAAGTCTTGAGAAGATTCAGTTAGGGTCTATGAGCTGTCTTGGAGGAGGCAGAGGTAAGAAGAGATAATGATGAGAGAGAGGTAGTAGTAATCAGAAGTCAATTATTCTTTAAATTTGAAATATGTGAATGGAATGAGATTCTGGATGTTCGACAAGATATTTCTGAATCGTATTTTACCTCATTCGATTTAATTTGATTTCAAATATCACTTGAGACTTGAGGATCTCTCTATCTTGGTGAAACGTCAAGATGAGTTGGGAATGAGATTATGCTCATACAATGGCGTTCCATTACTGGCATCAACGTGCATTCTCTCCACTATATATAGATAATTCAATTATGCATATTTGTTAACTTATTGAGGGGCTGCAGCTATCGGCTGAAATTTGTTAGCCTCACGAAGGGAATCTCTGACGAAACAAAAAAATCTCATCTCAAATTTCATAATTTTCAGCCGAAGAATTGCAAAAGAGGAAAAGAGTGGAATGAATAGTTGACTTCATCTCATATCACCACTCCATTTTATATGTCATACATTTCGAGAATAAAGGGTCCTATTTTTTTTTTTTCAATTCACACTGGGTTTAGCGACGAACTGTAATGATGCATAAGATTTATTGGCGTCGGTGAATAATGAACGAGATGATGTGAAGATGAAAGTTATGAAGGGTTATTTCATTGGGTTTTTTGTTCTGTTCCTAAACGGAACTACTCTATGTCAGAACGACCGACCATGGTCTCCTGAATAACAGTCCAGCTCTTAGCGACTGAGTCATCCGTCTCAATATGTGAATGCCAAGCAGAAAATGTTGATAACCTTGCTACAAGATCTTGCCGAGATTCTTTCAAGCTTTTACATATTCAAAGAAGATAATGTCACAAAGATCAGACCAGACTGTAGTCGATTTTTAAAATCTTTCCATAAATATATTATCTCTTTGAATTGTCTTCAGACGGAATTGAAAACCGTTGGAAATTTATATGGAAAAATACTTTATCCATAGAATAAAGCTGACTATTGAAATAACAAACACAAAATTTCACCGTTATAGACGTGTTTATTTTATGGTATTATGATTTTTCAGGAAGCATGCAGTTACCGATGAGAAACACACCAGAATCTTTCAAAAGCCTTAAATAATTAAAGTTTCAGTAAAATTAGATGATAACCGAAATTTATACAATTATATAGTTGGTAGACGACCGTATCATACAAGATATACTAAAAAATTCAACAAAATGTAGAAAAAACGGGAACTGAATTTAGTTTATTTGTTCATCTGTTGTTGTGTACATTTTTTATGTTTATGAAATTATTTTTTTGAATGGAGGTTTTATCTCTATAAATAATAAATATATAAATAGTCCTACAACTTCGGACATAACCGCAGTTATGTATAAGAAATTAATTGTAAGTAACGCGTAATAATTAATTACCTACCATAACATTATGTATTAAGGTTAGTGAATAAACCTCCATTGTTTTGTTTTACAGTTGAAGGTAATTTTCTTGTATTGAGTTCTATATATTTGATCATTTCTTACAATCTACAATCCATGCAAATGAGGCCCCGAGATCCTCCCTCATTATACGCGATTGTGGGCCACAGCTCAAATAACTATTGTGATGGCTAATTAAAATCCAAGTCTAGATGAAATTATACAGAATATTTTCTACTGATCACCATACGATCCACCGAGAGAATGATCACCTAAACGTTTTGATTCAGTATAGGCCTACTGTCTGTCTAGATATAGGTACTTGTTGCGCTTCCCAATAGACCGATATAGCTGAAGAGCAAATCGTGAGCATTTTCTTTTTTTTTAGGGGGGGGGGGATGACACCGATAGCGTGGTTATTTCATCACAGCATTTTCGATTTCATATTGCTTTGATTCTCGAAGTTTATACTCGATTGTTCGATATAGAAAAATTAAAACGGTATCCTCTAGCAACTATATATTAACGTCGACAATAGCAAATATATCTAGCTAAAAGTTGGATAATATTGATTTCATATTGATTCGATTGTTGCACATTTGTAGGCCTACACGAAATTTTGTCAATATTTCTGAAAAAAAGACACACATCTCTGTGAATTATTTGACCAACGTCATCAAACGAATTTATATACCGCTTTCTCACATACAAAACATGCAGTCGTATTCAATATAATATAATATAAACATATAATAATTGTAAATATTTCGGTAATCGTAGAAAAACTCACTGACTACTCAAACACGTGACGTTAGTGAAAGTTGTTGTTGTGTTTCTAATTGTAAATCTCGTCCCAAAAAATTATAGTATCTCAAAATTCAAAACGCTATACATGCAAATTAAACGGTGATATTTGTGTTAGTAATGTTGGTAAATAATCTTCTTCTTTCGTGGATTCATATATAAATAAATGTAATTTATATTTATGTCGACTTTTGTATGTATAGTTTATAGACTAATGGCTGCTAAATAGTCCTCACTAGTGACTCTTATGTTGGAATGATGGGAAGGATAAGATCGTGACCCAAAATTCCCCTAAACGACAGAGGGAAACCACGAAATCCTCATTCAGGACCATGGTGGGAATCGAATCTCTGTCTCCTGAATGACGGTTCAGCGTGCTATAACTGGTCCACCCGTTTCAGTAATCTCCACAGAGAATCAATTAGGATTTAAAGAATGAACTATGGTGACTGATAATATTTCTAAACTAGATTTCAGTTATAAGATATGATTGTTTTTCTTACTAACATCGAACTAGATGTACTACAATCATTGTTTCCCATCTAAGGCAAACGATGAATTGATGATACCGTTTAGAAGCGGCACCTCATTGGTTGTTTCAAGACTTCAAAGCATGTATAAGTTATATTGCATTACTTATTTTGGATGAGCAGTATAACTTGTCTCTAGTTTTCGTGTTTGAATAGCCTAATGTAAATGTATTCAATCTCATTCACCGCAAACGATGCATTAATGAGACCGTACCGAGACGCGTGGCCGAGTGGTCAATACACTGAACCGTCATTCAGGAGACCGGGGTTCGATTCCCGCCATGATCGATCACCCTGACAGTTTTTTTTCGTAGTTTTCCTCTGTCGTTCAGGTCAATACTGGGATGGATCCTTAACTACAGGCCACGACCGACTCCTTCCCACTATTCAAAAACACCTAATAAAAAAAACTCTCATTTCATCATCCCATCATCTCAAATATCATTCACCGGCGCCAATAGATCGTAGTCATCAGTATAGTGTGTCGTTAAACCCAATATAAATAAATAATGATACCGTATAGAAGCGGCACCTCTTGGTTGTTCTAAGACTTCAGGGAATGTATGAAATAGAATTAGTTATAATAATTTACGTATTTTGGATGAGCACATTAATTAGGTTTTAGTTGTCGTGTTTGGATAACCTTTAATGCATATTTATTTAATCTCATGCAAAGGATGAAATGAATCAATGATACCGTATAGAAGCGGCACCTCTAGGTTGTTCTAATACTTCAAGGAATGCATATATATAAGATGGAATGAGTCATAATAGTTCACGTATTTTGGATGAGCACATTAATTCGGTTTTATAGTGTTCGTGTTTGGATAGTCTAATGTCACGCTCCTAACTACAATCGAGTAGGTTTGGTTTGCTCTACTTGCGACCCGTCGAGTGAAACTGAAAGTAGAAGAGTGTCGAGTGGCCCAGTGAGTAGCTGTAGAGTTGTAGACGAAGTAAGGCGAACCATGGGCCTAGCGGAACCGCAAGTAGCATTACATCAAGACGCGAGGCTACGAGAAACATGTGGGGGAAAGTAGGTCAATTTGCAACAATCGAGCGAGAAGTTGGTTATTCACAATTATTTATTCACCTACCCATTGTTGCCAAATGTATCATTGATAGTGAGATGATGAGTCTTCATCCTGTATCTGTTATCTGTAATCTTTGGTAGATTTAATCATGATAGATATGATTTGGTAGATACTATTCAATCAAATGAGATAACTCGGATTAGAAGAAGCATGCTCCTCAAGATTTTTTTTTTTTGACCACCGACGGCGTGGTCATTTCATCACCCTTTTTTCCATTTATTCAGTTTTTCTATTTTTAGACATAAAATTATATATGGATATTCAATCATATTTTATCCAATAAATCGGTCAAATTGAGAAATTTGAGTTGTTTATCGATCCGTTTTAAGTCATCTGACAATATTTTATCTTAAGTGGCATCCATAGAGTCTTACTGTTGTCTATAATAGTTGAATATTTATCACAATCAATAAGAATGTGTTTCAGTGAGAATTTCAACGCATGTTTCGCATCGAGGTTTGATTTGTTCTATTGTCAATAAATAAGCTTTGAGTCGGAAGTGTGTGACATACTCGCAAACGGGATTTATTCGTGTATTTATTGTAGTAAAGTAAGCATTTATACAAATTACAAATAGGAAAATGAGCATACGTTAATAAATTATGTCTAAATCATGAAAATAAATGAATGATATTTTTCGGACATTTGGTTTCAAGCCGTCCTATTTTCGGACAATTTTGATCAAACAATAATTGATGTTTTGAGTATTTTCCGAAAATGTTTCCGAACAATTTTTGCCCAACCTTGATACTATTTTCGAATTTTTAGTTTGATACGAGTTCTGTTTCTTCCACGACGTCAAGTTCATAGAACTCATTCAAATGAGAAAATACGTGAAAAAATGGGACCTATAACTTTTTAAAAGCCAGGGACCAATAAAGGTTGTTTATATAGTTCAATTTTCAAAGTAAAACAATCATCCAGTTTGAAGGTGTCATACGAGAAGGTGCAAACTAACACTCAATGATTGTCACAGATTTTTAAAAAATCTGAACAATTTCAATAGCAAAAAAATAAAAATATGCATAATGTACCCACGCTGACATTCCATGATATTCATAAATGAAACAATCTTATATTGAATAAATTCAAATGAAAACTTTTTACAACTTCTTGTCGAAATACAATCTATTTCGAAAAAAAATGCTTCTTTGATGACATTTATAATTATATTGTAACATCATTATTGCAATCGTTGCAATTATACTGTCATCGATAAACAATCCTAACTGAGGTTTTTCGTAGTTTATTAATTTCAGATCACGACCGTCTTCTTCCATCGTTCCAACAGACAAAAATGGATATTTTATCCACAAAACAGATTAGCCAATAATTCGTCTATAAACTAAAAGAAACTGAAGTATAATGATAAACTATCAACCAAGATGATGGAAGGCACAAAATAAAGCATAATTCCCCAAAATAAAACATTTGAAGTTATAGTGACTATACACATTTGTAAACCTATACACCAACTTAATTTAGTGCCTGAATCAACTCCGTAGGAGTTTAAACTGTCAGTTTAAATTTGATATCACCATGGTTACCCACGCTATTTTGTTTTCACCAACTCTCAGTCAAATGTTAACTGGACTTCGTAATACCAGGTCTTGATGCCCCACTAATCTACTTATATATACCTATTAGCTCTAAATTGTCTTGAATGTCGTTTGATGAGCGACGAGATATAAAAAACTCGCATTTTATAGATTTATATTCTATTTCATACAAACCGGTTCGATATAAAATGGACACCTGTGTGTTAATCTCACATCAACAGTAATGCACCAATGTTGAGAACAATGGGAGTCGTCAGTGAAATGTCAGTTTTTGGTGATCACTTACGAAAGGTATACAAAATAAAAATAGTAATTCAATGAAAACAGGAAGCAAATAAAATAAATTCAAGGCGGTATATAATTGTATAAGTTGGAACTATTTTAATTCATATCATATCATTTTCACAGGTGTTATAAATATATATATATATATATATAAATATATATATATATATATATATATATATATATATATATATATATATATATATATATACTGATACAAATATATTGTTAATTTTGATTTTTCAGTTTCACATAATGTAGGCCTATAGCTATATTCGAAAATGTTGGGATCTAAGGCAAATAATTTAAGTACGTATCATTTCGTAGTTATTTACAAAAATATCTGTTGGGGCTATGTCTGTAATATTAGAAATTTCATATTCCATATCGTCCAAAAGTTATCATCGAAAAATCGACTCATGCGTCTTAAATAGTAATTAAGGAAACGGCAATTTTTAATCACCTACCGTTAATCGTATATATGTGGTCATTTTTTCATCCGAATGATGCGTGCAAAGAGATCGAAGTGGGTTATTCGAATACATTTATCAATCTTGTACCACTTTACCTCTTGACTGGACGAAAATCATTGGACACATTTTGATGAGGGAAGTAAAATAGTTCATTATAAACATATCATCAGCTAGCCTATGTTTCAACATAAATGAACGAGGGACATTAAAACAAACATGCCTGCCGAAATTTCAAATAATAATAGTTCCAGAATACATTTTCTGTTTGTGATATAAATAGGCCTACAGCATAACTATTAGACCCTATATACTATATAATATTTTATCATCATAATATGATTCATATTATATAATTATTAATTTAATAATTTTGTATTATATAATATTTTATCATAATCTTTCATCCTTAGTTTTAATTGGGGAACAATGATTTTGTATCAAGTTTCGATGTTATTAAAAAAATTAATTTTTTTTTATCGTATATCATAACTTTTATAAATGTAGCTAGCTAATATTATAAACTGTTGATTCAGGAGACCGGAATTCGATTCCCGTCATGGTCGCCCAACCTCACAGTTGTTTTCGTGCTTACCATCGATCGTGAAGTGAATATTGGGATGGTTCCTTGAAGAGGCAACGACCGCTTCCTTCCCACTGTCCTAAAAACCTAATTATTAACCTTTCAAATCATCTTCTCATCTCATTCATCACTCACCGACGCCAATAGATCTTGGTCATCAGAATACAGTACGTTGTTAAAAATCAATATAGGCCTACAAATCATATCAATTAATAAAATGATGATTGAGTAATTGTTTTATATATATATATTCGATTCCTAATTACAGTTCTGAAAGAAAAATAATCGAGAAGAATATTTCAATAAGAGAAAATAAATTAGTAAATGAAGAATATCTTTTCCGAGTGAAATAACTTTGACTCGGGAAAAGTAAATTAGTAAAGTTACATTCTAATTAACTGACGGTTACAAAAATATGCTAAACACTCGACGAACGTTACACACGCAGCATCATGTGCATCTCTCTTCACACATCAATAATTAAACTGCTAAAATCATTCATACACAGTTATGATGAGTACTCGAAAGTAATGTAACCTACTAACATCATTAGCTCAGAGCGGATCTTCAAATTGGTTCTACAGATTGCAATAATTATAGCCTTCGAATAGGAAATAAAAACTCGATTCTACGTAACAATCCTTTTATAATGGAGCTTGCTAACTGATTCAACGTAGGTATTCGAAATTATTTCATTTTAAATCCCTAGTCGAAAATTTATGATGATTCAAGTAGGCCTAGAAGTGTTTCAAAAAGTAAGAAAAATCATTGAAATATATTAAATCGAATGAGCTGGATGGAGACGTAATTAATAGAAGCAAAACTATATATTTTGTGAAAAATTGGCGCAATATGGTTTTTGCTCGACCCCATCAACGACTCCACCATAAGATGGGGTACGAATAAGCGGGCTATGCGTGAAAAATATTCAAATAAACCCTATGCCTTCCGCATAACTCGAATCTACATCCAATCTGAACCACAAACCAACTTTATAAAGCAGTGTCTTAGTTCACTGAGTCACGGTAAAGGCGGTCCGTTATATCTTTGATATGATCGATTTAATGAATAACGTTTTTATTAGTAAGACTCACTGCCTTCTAAAGAAATGTTGCCGACAGAGAGTAACAATACATATAAGCCACCCACCCCCCGTGGTTCATTCAGCTAAAGGCACAGCTTTAGAACATGAAGTCGAGTAGAGCTTGGGCTTGGGTCTCTTAGATTTAGAAGACATAAGTTTTTCTCAACGATTTTTCACCTTTCATCGCTCTATTATAATATTATTATCACTAGCTTTAGTGGGGTCTTTAGCACCATTAAATAACAGTAGGCCTACCCAAGATGAAATGGACACATTTGTGGGTAAAACAATAACAAACCACAATAAAAACAATAACAATAAAAAATCGTGGCTTTCAAATCCGTTGATGCTGTTCAAAATTAAAATTATGATGTATGAAGTTTTATATAATAAATAAAACAACAAATAAATGAATTGTCAATAAAGAGAGTAAGAACTATTTAATACAAAGAAAGTCTAGGGAATGGACTGATGTTTATCATTTTACTATCATTTTAAATTACAAGTGATAAAATTGAAAGAAACAAATTAAATTGATAGAATAAAATTGATGAAATTTAAGGATTGTTCCGAATAAAATTTTACTACTGTGGCTTTTTTGACTCATATTTTTGTAAAGTGCAGATTTAATCACCGTTTAAAACTAAAATAACTGTTTATTCATCACTAGTTACGCTTTGATAGGTTCCTATATTATTCACATTTTGTAACAATCCTTGTTATAAACTTAAAATTGTAAACTTAAAAATATGTATCGCAGAAGTTATTTCTTGAATCTTAATAATGAAAATGCAATTCTAAATATGAATATAATTGAAATAATCATAATTGAAACGATCCTATCTTTCATCCATAGCCTTAATTGAGGAACAATGATTCTGTGTCAAGTTTCAATGTTATTAAAAAATATATATATATATATTGAAAAAATATTCAAACATATTGAAAAATAAAATTATGAAATTTTTGTATAATAACATAATAATATAATGATTATAAAATATAATATATAATAATATTGAAATGTAATTAAAATAATAATAGACAAAATAAGAAATAATGACCAAACTATATGACAAGAATCGAAATAATCGATATAAACACGCTAAAACTACAATTATGCGTATGTATGTCCTTGTCGATGTCACGTGTGAATGTCAGCTGTTCTAGGTCGCCATGTGTACCGCTATCAAGCAGTACAGACATGGTAATAAGTAGGTACGGTACTCTGCCTTATAGCATGACAAGCTACTCATAACACAGTTAGATATCTGTTAATTAGACCACGCTGTTGGAGCACGTCGGTAAACACAGGTCTACAGAGCGAACTGTTGTCTGCATGTTTATTATATCTGTGTTTTAGAGCACGCTTCGATCAATTAGTACACATACTACTATATATATATGCTTGTATACTTGAAGAAAAAGATCGTATATCAATATAACGGAGATACTGAATAGCGTATACCGGAATGAATTATACTCGACTGTGTGATATGGGGTTTGGGGTACATGAATGAATGGTTGAAAATGTGGTTAGGGGTTCATTTGAGGTTTGACACCCAAGCCCATGTCACACAACTGAGTATACTTTATTCTGGTATACGCTCCCCAGGTGTCCCAATATAACGAATACAAATAATACCGTTATATTCGTATTTGTGTTTGTGATGTAATTTTTATCGATTTGCCTCAATATTTATATATATATTTTTTTTTTCAACTAATAGAAAAGAGTGAACAGATGTATTTCCTAATTTTAATAACATTTCATCATTTGTGCCTTATTTTATAACGATCATCATCTTTGACATTTATTTATTATAAATAAATATATATAATAAGGGTATATTGAATAACTTTTCGTAATCTATGACGTATATATAATAGGCCTGTACCACTTGTACGTGCTGTATATTACAATTGTAGTGTTAGTGACTGTTAGGCCTAATTACTGTACAGATATCTCTTATTTATTAGTTCTTTGGATAAGAAATGAAAATGAATAAAAAATGAAAAATCCAAAAATATATAAATATTGCTGTGGTTTGACGAGGTTTGACGAGGTTTGACGATTTTTCACGATAAGAATTAAGATGAGAATCACAATTAAACATCGTCTAGAAGCGTCGAACGTTTAGAGCTGCAGTGGACCCAATTTGTTTTTGAAGCTTCATCATATCGTCACATACATAGGCCTATATATATATATATATATATATATATATATATATATATATATATATATATATATATATATATATATATATATATATATATATATATATATATATGTATATATATAGGCCTATGTGTGTATTTATGTTTCAATAGGTCACTTTATTCATATATAATAACACTTGTAATAAAGCGTTTCTAATATTGTCCAAAGCTGTTCGAGCTACTCCATATACGAAGACAACAGTTCAGTCAACTGAGCAACGCGAATACAATAGTCTTGTTCAATCCTTCTATCCTTTCCATTCCCGCCTGGATAGCACGAATTATATTAATAAATACACAACGTTGAAATTCTTAAATATTTATGTAATTTGTATAAGTTGAATCCAGGTAATCGCTTACGACCGCGACAATTGTGGCTGGCAAGGTTCGCTTCTGACGTAGCATTGCGCTGCGACTAGACTTCCGTGGTGAAAGGTGTTTCTCCTTGTGTACTGCAACCCGCAGTGCAGCAGGACACCATTGTTATATCACTCTGAATGCCGTAGCAACAAGACATTGCTTTGGTTCAGTTATTCAGATTGGCTGATATCTTGTAAGATTATGTTCCAGAAGGCTGTGATTATGTCTGCGCTTATTTCAAGATCGACGTTCTATATATTTAAATATATTTGTATCCACGATTGAAGAGGGCGTTTACCATTTCACCCATGTAATAGTTGAAAAATTCACAGTTATGTATATAACTGTGGTATTATCATTGACTTCATTGTACAATAATAACACCACAGTTTTATATACCGGTCTAAATAAAACTGTGATTTTTTTCATTGAGGAGCAATAATTGTTTTTCAGAACGAAAATGCACAATTCAAATGCTGAATTATCAAAATGTTCACAATCATTTAGGCCTAGTTGGTATACGACTTTCTTCTTTCGTGGATTAAGTATAGTACATGGCTGTTTACTACAGAACTGAGTAGTTTTAAATTGAGCCTTGCTCTCTCAAGTAACAAATGACAAACAATAGTAGTTACCATAGCAATACAGCGAACTGGTGGACTACCAAACATTCTGATTGGTCATTTCCAACTGGTGGGCATTGTTGTATGTTTCTTTCAACAATGAGTGACGTCACTTGACAGAAGTCTAAAGAATCAATTATTTTCTGTTAAGAATACTTGGCAAGGCTTTGGGGCATCACAAACACGTGACTATTTCTGTACGGTTGAAATATTTCCAGTTTTGTTTGTGTTTGAAATACTGAATATGAAATATAGTGAAATATGAAATAGTGAAATATGAAATACTGAACAAAAGTGCTGTAGAGATAGATGATAGGCCTATACGTTCTCAGTTTACCATAACAATTTCAAAAGTTGGTTGCAAGCAAACTAATAAAGAAGTGTGATTAAAGAACCGAATTTGGGGGAACAATGTTGTACACTTACTACAACAATGTCTATCATTTGATAAAAGCCTTTCATCCAAAAATTTTCCATGTTTTATTTTGATAACTGTTATATGATCTACTCATTTGGGAAGTAAAACAGAAGTAAGAAAAACAAACTTCAACCGTATAGAATTCATATTAGTATCAGACTATTGTATACCGGGTAATATAGTCTCAGATTGGATTAAGTTTAGTTTTAGACTTATCTAGATTAGTGTTACATAATATATTAGGTGTTGTGACATTTGTCGGAGAAAATTGTGACCTTTTCTTTCACCAGACGTCTTGACGCCCCCGCTCATCAACGAGATCACAAACTCACTCCTCATCTCTCTCACAATATGAATCACAGACTCCAACTGATTGGCCACAGTATTTATTAACACCTAGTATTTACATTAGAACATATACAGAATCATATCAGATAAAAAGACATTTTTCAAAAATACGTCCCTTTTTCACTATACATTTTATAATCTTAATGATTTTTTCACCAAATAGTTAAAAAAAACAGTATTGTTAAATATTTGTATCTTATCTGTATTATTTACTCCATTGATTTCGGGTAAATTGTTGAGTAGAAAGTAATAGATATTATGTCTGATGAATTAAAACTTGAATAAATAAAATCTTCGTGGTCAACAATTGAAAAATTCAGTAGGCCTACCTGAATGTAGAATATCGTTCAATGTATTCTTGTAAAGTATGACAATCTATGACAGTTCTATGGGCTATGTCATCTATGTACTGTACCTATGTATCTATGTCAGTATGACAGTTGAGAGTGTTTGTTAAGAAATCATTTCACGAAAAGATATAAGATACACCATGCAATGCGGTATAAGTTCAATTTATCTGTTTGTTTGTTTCTATATTAACATATAAATGACATATTTCACTCAAACTTATATAAGTAAAAGTGATGAAATCTGTCAAACCTGGCAGCAGGTATCATAAGGCACAAGCTGTGTATAGAGTATAATCCGGTTGATAACGCTGTATTATCACTAAAGGATTATCTGATGCTATATAGGACAGTAACTGAATGACAGCTCAACTTGTCAACCTGATCGATAAGTTCATCATTAATCACGCTGATTTGCTTTCTCCACACTTTATTGTAACTTTAGATTCGGATTCCAATTCCGGTTTATTTTGATTTTCAATTAAATTTGAGTATAATGGTTATTCCAGGCCTAAATAATGAGAATGGCTTATGAAATTGATCAATAATAAAATTCCATATTTGCATTATAATTTCTTTGTCGAAAGGCCCCCGTTTTATCCCGCTTATAGATCCCGTTTTAGATCCCGTTTCACGAAATAATGAAGAGGGATTTGAGCCATCATTGACGGATCAAAATGTTATTACCCTGAGTTTCAAAGCCATTCTTATAACTTATAATTATAATTATACTTTAATCAACACATTTTACTTATTATTCTTATTCTTATAGTCTTCTCTAATTTATTTGAAACTTGGGCTGTATATAGATCATTCCGTTAAAGACATTAGGCCTATTACTTCTCGTTTTAAGGACCCTCCGACAGTCTTTAATTTTCACTTTAAGGACCCTTCGTACGTCATAATTTACCTTTTGAGGATCCTTCGACCGTCGTAATATTCTCTTTATAAGGGCCCGTCGACCTTCTTAGACTTAATTGCAAAAGCCTGTCGCGAATATTTTCCAAACCAGAAGATATTAAATTTGTCCTCGTAAAAAGATAGAGTAAAGTCCATGTTACTTTGTTAAAAATTATTGAATGAAAAACAAAACCTTGTCCAATCCATCCAACTATAACCTAACCCAACCAAATTATAAAATATGGATTTCATAATATAACTTCATAATTTCAACATTAAATTACATGAACTCATAACAATATACAGCTGTCAAAATCACGTTTCTGTCTGTAGTTAGTTTTCATTTCGATTGGCTTGTGTAATACGGGCATGTGAGACGGCGGTCGGAATGTCTGTACATTCTCCGCATGAATGTATATTGTAGTACGTGTTATATGAGACTGTATAGGTCCGCGCCATGAACTGTGAAATGTTCTGGCTGCACGTCCAATAGACTGTAACCACCGTGCCATGACCACCACACAAACCAATTGATATGAAAACTATGAGGAACGAGAAACAATCAAGCTCTGGCAATCAAGACGATAATGTAGAAGTGCATCTTCAAAATGAGGACCTCGAGGGTCGAAGGGTTCTTATGAAGGAAATACCGAGACGGTCGAAGAGACCTCAAAGTGAGGACTAACACGACTATAAGATCTTCGAAGAATCCTTAAAATGAAGACTATCAATCGAATTATCCTTGACGATAAAAAGGAGCACGTTAGCGAGGGGTAAACAACTAGTAAGTTTGGTGTAAACCTGATGTAGGATTTCAAGTGATTTCAGGGGGATTTCAAGGGATTTCAAGAAGATTTCATGATAAGTGTACACCAGATTTCAGTAGTTTTCGACCTCTCGCACTTAAGACTAGGCGCTAAATGACCTCGCTGTCGATGCGCCTCAAAACCCTAATATTCATTCAAGACTAGGTAATAAGACTACACAATCAAATTGTCCTTGACGGTTGACTGCTGCAGTAGACTAATGATCGAATTACCCACAAAAGTAAACTCTTCTTGAGACGCTTGAAGTGAATTTAGAGCAAAACGATCAAACCAATTATTCTAATCTTTGCACTGAACTTTTTTTCTCAATATCAAAATTTTCATATACAACCATTATTATCGAATTGAGGCCAAGAATGGATTAGGTATGACTGGTTAGCAGGGGTAACTCTGCTCTATTAAGACTCCGAGATGGTCTTAATTTATCACCAACTATAAATGATCATTATATGGACCATTTTAAACTAAAAACAATGAACTTTGACATCGTAAAAATTGGAAGGTTTTTTGATAACAGTAGAATCGTATTGAGCCACCAAAACACAAATAAATCGCAATCTTCGGGTTAAAGGTTATTTTTCACCGATTTAATTTTTCTACTGTCGAGTTGCACTAACTACAATTATACGTGACGAAATGAAGTTGAATTGTTAACAATTTTCAATTTATATGGACTAATCATTTCAAGAAATACAGTTGAATTATTTTTCAGTATTGTTTACAATTTTAATTGATAATAGAGGAGAATGATTGGTTATGTGATGGAAATTATACAAAACTACTTCATTTAATCTGGCAATCATACTCATCCAATGTTTCAAACACAATCTATAAAGTTGTACCCGAAATACTAGAATGTTATTTTAAAATAAATGTGTTCATAATAAAATTCCAAGAATACTTGTTTTCATGTCAAAATTAAATTGCCTATCGAAGACTCTTGTGTACACAATGGTATTTCTATTTCCTTCCACATTACGATCGGTCGTCTGCCGTACCTCTGAGTATTAACGACCAGTAAGTCCGGCTATCTTAAAAGCTCTACTTGACCATTATTCCATGTCTCTCTTCAACCTAACTGACTTACTGAAAAGCTGACCGTATCGCGTATAACATTACCACTACTGCTACTGTTATAACAATAATCCATCTATGCGTTCATGCTGTATAATGTTCATTATTTGTTTGAAATAGAAAATATTGTACATAGATCATTTCTTCATAAAATTGGTATTATTATTATTTTCCAAATGTTACTTTTACTATTATTCAATTGAACTTGAATAATAATTGTATATCTGTATTATTTATATATTTGTATCATTATTCACTATTCACACCATCTTGCAATAATTGATGTATTACTTCAATAGCCCCTTTCTCACACACAAGGCTTAAATTTTTGGCTTATGTGAGTTTTATTATTTTTATTTTCAATATTATTTCCATTCAACTCCATTAATTCATTAATAAAAGCACTAAATCACGATTTTTGCTTTTCAACTCCATTAATTCATTAATAACAGCACTAAATCACGATTTATACATATAAAATAATTATACCTTCCTTTTAGTACCATTTATAAAACTATTGTGTATTAATAATATTTATGTTTATGATTTACAATTGGGTTGCGCTTAATTTTTATTGTATTGAAAATGACACTAACAAATAGAAAAACACTATATACATGATATACATATCAAGTTTTGTCCACAGGTATAGTTCAAATAAAATACAAAATACTCAAACCACTCTAGCATTAAAATCGCTTAGCTGCAAGCAACTGGTATGGTTTATTGTCTGAAGGATCACTTTACATTTCATTGCAACGACTAAATCTAATTATAAATAGGAAATTTGTCTAACAAATTGTAATAATTGTAACAAATTGTAATATAGTGATTTGCAATAAATTGTTTTGTATACACGACTATTGCTTCTGAGATCAGCGAATCAGCCAATAGTACGCGGAACCGTCATCATAAGACCTGGGTTCGATTCCCGCCAAATGCTGACGGTGGTTTTCCGTAGCTAAAGTGAATTCCGAGATGGTTCCTTAAGAACAGGTTACGACCACATGTCCACAAACACTAATAAAAAACGCTCATCTCATTTTCCCATCATCTCATTCATCATTCACGACTCTCAATAGATCGTAATCATGGCAGTACGTCGTTGCATCCAATATAAATAAATAAATAAATAAATTAATACTACTACTGCCCTACTGCTATTGTACGACTGCGCTATTGTACTGGATGACTGTGCTCGATTCAAATACTGCCGCAATGAAGAAAGTCTGTGAAACTTCGGTCTTGCAGCCTACTTAACATTTCGTCACAATCTTGCGGGATTAACATTCTAATTCCATATGGACGGTCGACTCTAACTTATATATACCGTAGAAGAAACGGGCTTTAATTAAGTTGTAAATTTGTAATATTATTGATAATAATAATAATTATATTATCAGGAAGGAATATTTTGCACATAATCATAGCAAAGTTCAGTTATATGACAAAACAATAATCGATGCATCTTATCTAATAGATGTCATTGTTATTCAATTAGCTATCTGTACAGTATTATTTTCGATAGATTTTTTTCAAGGTAACAACTAAATAACAATTATTACCACAACAATATAGCGAATCAACTTAATTGTGATTGGATATCAATTGAGGGCATTGTTGTCATTTTATTTCAACAATGAGTGACATCAATTGAAAGAAGCTTTGATAGATAAAATTGTGTATATATTCTTTTCTTACCACAGATGAGTATTTTAATCCTTTCTTCTACAATCAACAATATGGCACAGTTTGTCAATATCACACGTCCATTGTTGCACTCACATCACCTACTAAGAAGTGACTATTGTTGTATGAAAAATCACGGCCACTACGAGCACCTGTGTAGCAGTCTAGCTCTGCCCGAGTCTTGTCGGTAACTGATCTGGCAAGTCTGTCTCACTGACCGTGTCTTTCTCTTGAGAACTGGCTGCTGATTGGTTCACCTAACGGTGTGACGTCATGCAGGTATTAGGCTAGGCGAGATTGAACGTCAAGTGGTCAAGGTGCAAATGATTGGGCTGGTGTCAAATTAATCCGTCATCAAGCGAAATTCTGAGCAATGTTTTTCATTTTTATTTAGAAAAAGAAAGAAAGTTGGAATAAATATGTATTTTGTATTCACGAGAGAAGAAGGTGTCTGAAAGTCTACCAACAAAAAAAGACTAAATTTCAAAAAATGGTGTGGCTGTGGTATTTCGTAATGGTTATAATATTTTTCAGAACGAATTTCATGATAATCAACGCAACTGCATCTTTCAAAGCATCAAACCCATAACTAGCTGCTAGAGCAAGTAATTGCAAATTTTTTAAAAAATATTCAATAAATAGAAATGTAAAATCATGAAGGATTTTTAAAAAAGTGGCAAAAATGAGATCTCATACTTCTTATTACTTATTTGTTGAAATTCACAACATTACACGAATCATTTAATACGTCGTAATTACTGAAGAAAGTGACATCCATTGTTGTTATTATCTTTATTATATATATTATTCATTATATATTATATATATTATCTTTATATTATCTTTTATGAATATTGAGAAAAATCATCGATCAATAATATCGTGTATTTTTAACCATATGAACAAGTACACGAATGATTCTATAAGAGACGGTATACATTCATTCACTGCTCAAAGCGTATGTATTATAAAGTGTATCCATAGTTTTTATCGCATAATAATATTAAATAATAATAATACACAATTTTTCGAATTATATCCTGTAAGTTTCAAATATTGTCCAATGTTGGTGTAATGTTGATGAAAATATGATTGGAAATAATAATGAAAATAAGTTCGTGATACTTTTGGCTCAATTTTTAACTACATGATATAACTTCGTGTTGCATTTTTTTGATACCATTTCATTTCATTTGAAACAAAAATATGGAAGCCCTGAAGAGCCCAAGCGCCCCCCTGGGCTCTTGCGCCCCTAGCCTTGCCAGCCTGTGCGTAAATCCGGGCCTGGTCCTATCAGTTCGGGTACCTGGGCCTGGTTGCAGAAATAAAGGAACGAGTTCTGTTAGGAAAAACATTTTGATTTCAAAAATAAGATACCTCTTTGGTGTTCCATACATATTCTCTGGTTCATTCAACACTTTCAACCAACTCGGAAGGAACGTAAAGTTATTAATAATAATGTCTTACAAACTATCAATATGCTAATTATAGATTTAAGTGTGGTGAATAGTGATTAAATAAGACCAACAAGTTTCAAATATGTATGAAGAAAGTGACAAGAAAGTACAACAGAACACGCATGCTAGTACTGAGTTATACAAAATAATGAATCACCGAATGAACTATTTTCATAACTTAATTACTCTTGAAATGAAATTTTCTGTCCCTCTCACTTTTTTTTTACAAGATTATAATAGTTTTGTCAGGATTGCAAATAGACTATCTCCAGAGCTAAGAAATATGAGGGTGAATTGTTGGATATTTCAGTTTTATTTGTTGATTGAAGTTCGAATTATATTACGAATCAGATTATTGTGATTCTATTCATTTATTTGATTGAAGAATGTTTTTTTTTTAATAACATCGAAATTTAATACAGAATAATTGCTCTCCAATGAAGGCTATGGATGAAAGGTGGGATCGTTTGAACGGGGCACCACAAGGGGAATTTTACCACCCGATTTTATTAATTAAAAAACAACGAACTTCAACACAACGACTGCGTATCGGTGACAATAATTTTCGACCGCAGATAATAGTCTTTCAGTTTCCAAAAGTATTGTGTATTGTTTTTTTTCGAATCTTGCGAGATATGTTCAACATAGGAGACTTCAAGAAAAAATGTTTCGAAAAAAATTACGTGCACACGTACAGTATACATATCTGCCTTTCTGTTTGTATGCATGAAAAGGTTATAAAGTATATAATTTCGATAACACGTTAAATGTGTAGTGCAATATATAAGAAAGTATAGTATATTTGTATCGCGATAAATGATACTATTTTTGGTTTTTAATATAATAGTTGATGGTTACACAGCTCTCGAACGCTGTTGCCTATCCATCGGTACGACAGCTATAATCCCAGCTTTAGACTCAGTTAAAACTATTGCAAAATATTGCAAAATAAATGCAGCTATTGTCAAAATATATATTTTTAAATTAAAATATTTCGAAAACCTCAAAAATTAATATATATATATATATATATATATATATATATATATATATATATATATATATATATATATATATATATATATATATATATATATATATATATATAGGCTATCATCCAACGATTTCAAAAGTTGGAAATGAATATTCATTTGGAATTATCTTTAACCTCAACCGAAAACAGATACAGAATGCATTCACAGAAGGTATGTATGTTTCTAAAGGAAAAGCGTCAAATGCAGGCCGAGCTTTATAGAAAACCATTTTTGTACTGATCAGTAATGCACCGATCAAATTTTCAAGATAGCCGAAACTGATATAATAAAATAAGATTTAAAAAAAAAACTGAATTTGTTCTGTTATTTTTGTGTCTGCTAAACATTGTAACACATTTTGTGAAAATACTATAACCATCAAGTGTCATTCAGAATATAAGCTTTGTCCATCTGACAATTGCCGCAATGACAGATATGGAGAAGTTTAATCTAAAAATATAATCAGTAGAAGGAAACTACAACTTGAGAAATTGATACTTGTTTGATAACATTTCGATATTTCACGTCATAGTTTTAATGATTCAACACATTTCATTGCTTATTGAAATAACGTAATTATTCCTTTCACTGGGTTCGTTCTATATGCAACGCATTGCAGGCTCTGCTCTAAGGGGGTGGGGGGGGGGAGGGAGGAAGGAGGAAGTGTTCAAGCAAAAAAAAAAAAAATATATATATATATATATATATATATAAAAAAAAAAGTTTTTAAAATACCAATCTGATTTTCGTTTCATTTGGTTACAGAATGAAAAACTAGGTTTACTCCAATTTTAATGAATTGCAAATATACTGAACTCTGCACGTGATCATAATTACGAGAAGTCGCGAACTATTGTGTTGGTAATTCGACTTGATCGACAAAGAATTCTGTAAAACGAAAGTTAATAAAGTTAATGAAGTTAATGAAGTTAATATAGGTATAGTAAAGTGTAAAGTTAATAATTTTATTTCAACAGATTGATCAGTACATATAGGCCTAGTACATCAATACACAAAAATATAAAAATCAAAATTTGTCAGATATATTTGAAAATAATAATAATTATATATTTTTATAATAATATAATGAATATAATCTTATGATAATAATAATTTGTAAATTATAATCAGAATAAGAAGATGCATATATTCTTTACTTAATTCAGAATTCGTTACATTTATATATATAAATCTTTATTAGACTATGTCATAGTATACATGATTGCCTTTTGACACATAATAATAATCAAATACAAAATCAATGAAGTACAAAAAACACATAATAATAATAAATCACACATGAATGATTGATGAAAAAATTATTGTAGGAAATAATGAGAGAGTAATATATGTAGTAATATAGCGTGATATGAAAAATTAATAACATGAACAGAGATATGAAAATAATATAAAAATAATAGAAAAAAAAATGAAGTTGATTATGCTAAGAATGTGATGAGTACAAATGGTTTCTCAAAATGGCAATAGATCCTTTCAAGGCTAAAATACCTATTAAATTGATGAAATCACTTTTAAGACTAAATTTCCTACAAAATTCTACAAAAAAACTTGTGATAGTGCCTCTAGCGCCTATCAAAAGACCAATCACGGTGATATTTGAAATATTGTAGGTGGTTTTCAAGTATGAAGATGTTGTTTCATAGATGTTTTTTTTTTCAACATCCACATTTGTTGCTTGATCTACCCCTAATTCAAAACGAATTGTTGGATCGAGAACATATCCGTGATTGGTCTTTCGATTTATGGCAATGACGTCTATTATATAAATATCAAATATTAATATAAATATTAAATGAGCATAAAGGTTTTATGTGAGCATAATGAGTTATAATAAGCTGGGTAATAGTTTATGTCACACATCCATAATCAATTCAGTTAATTTCACATAATTTAGTGTCTACGTTAATTACTTATGGTACCGCATATTTTTTGTCATTAATTTTATTTTTTTGTTAGGGTCAATCACAGCATATGTTGATACAATATGGAAATTCTAGAATTAGTTTCCAATTGGTTGCCTTATTTTCATTTTTATGCTCATTATCATTTAACCTATCGAAGTGAATTATGTTTTAATATGAGTTTATCAAATATTAGCATAGTAAATCACAGTGTATTTTAGTGTTTTGTTTTTCATCGTTTAAACCACAGATAAGCCATTTATGGCTTAGTGGACGAGAGTTCAAACTGTATTACTTTATTGCATAATTTAATTTGTGACAATAAAAAAAAAAAAAAAAAATCGACCAATCGGACTCGTTAGACGAGCTTTAGCGAGGATTCAATTTGACATACTGAAAAAAATTGGTGTTCGTTTTTATGTTTTTTTTTTTGTTTTTTTTTGTTTTTTTTTTATGTTTTTTTGTCGGTTCTCCACAGGTCAAACGGCTACAGCTATCAACTTCAAACTTTTTTTCGTCATGGTTCCTCATCTAACTTAGATCTGTATAGTTTTGTGGCATTATCGGGTGGTAACTTTTTTTTTATCAATTTTAGAAATTTCAAAAATCCCCATTAGAATAACCCGGAGGAAAATACTTGAAAAATCAAAATTTTTCAAGACCTCTCAAATTTCCGCCGAATATAAAGGAAACTATTAAGCACATTTTGAGAGATTTTTCGCATCAATCGAATGAGAAATAACGAAGAAAACGCATTTATAAAGCATTTTCCCATCAATTTAGGCTATTACGGGAACCAATTAAATCTATAGCAACAAGTGTCACCAATTAATTCAAAACGATTGGAATGAATGAAGAGGAAGGCCGTGACATAACTGATTCTTGTAAGGTTTTTGAACGTTTGGAGTGATCCAAGGTCTGTAGATGTAGATTGGGTTGACAAATTATTTTTCATTCTAGATTTCTATACCCCTAAGCTCGTCTAACAACGCGCATCCCGCGTTTTCCTAGTAAGAATTAATTAAGAAGAAAATAAATATAAAGATTAAATAGATGCCTTCAAAAATCTTATACCTAAAAGCGGGTAGACGTTGATATAAATACTTAATCATTTGCGTATAGTCAATCAATCGGTGAATAAAGTGCATGTAAGTAATCAAATGTCTACAAAATCGCAAGAGGCCTTCTTCCCAACTATCTATGTAACAAAATTAAGTATGATGAGCAAATTAATAATAGATATGATCCAAGAAATAATGAGAGTATATTTGTAAATAGAAAATATTCATGTATGGAAGAAAATTCTTTATTCCATAAAAGGATGAAGATTTTCAACAGAATTCCTTGTGAAATCAGAAATGTAAACAATGCATCAAAATTTAGAATGGAGTGTTGTAAATTAATCAAAGATGATATGCTTATCCCAAAACATTATGAAAAATGTGGTTTCTGGAATATAATGAATGAGTGAATGAAATTATGATTAATCCAATTTTATCAAACTTTAATCCAAATCCAATTTTAGTATCAGTACTAATTGTAATCTCATGTTATGATCATTTTGTACTATTTAATTATTGTGATTAGGCCTAACAATGTAAAATATGTAAACTATGTAAAATGTAATAATGTATGTAAATAGCATATATATGCTAAAAAATAAAAGAATACAATACAATCCTCATTCTCAATCAATTGTCAAAGATGGAACAATAAGTTATCATTTTATCAAAATCAGCAAAAAAATTTTTCATGACTAGTCAAATCATTATACGAAAAACAACTTTTGGTGAAGCAAAATCCAAAATGATTAAAAAAAATCATATATAATTCAGTACCCAACTGTTCACTCTTCCTGTTCTGTTTTCTTTTTCATTTGTAAAATTATGGTTCATTTTATTTAATTCTTTTTGGTAACCTGGATATAAGGTTGGGTGGAAGAGAAGATGCTAATATGTCTGAAAAACCTCGCCGTTTTATTCTTGTTAATTTATTGTCAATTATTGTGAAATTCTAATATAAATTGGAATCTCGGTAATATTATGTAACCATACACAAAAATAAATCAAGTATAATGATGATTTAAAAAAATGTTCTTTAACAAAATTCTGTATTGACGAAGACTTATTTTTTAAATGAACTAACGAAATTAAACAATTATCAAATTGGTATTTTTAAAACTACGTTCGTGGGCTAACTTGGGCTTCTGTAATACAATCGAGCAGGCCAATGATGTACAAAATCAATCGTTAAAAGCTTACACTCCTAGCAGACGTCCATGGCTTATTGTTGCAATATTGCAAGTTTGTTTGTGAATTGTATTCTGTGAGTTACTAAGTCCATAAACAGAATTAAAATACAATTGAATACAATTGTATGCAATACAAGATGATAAATTGATAATAGTTATAGTAGATGATTTTATACAAAATGGACTTTATATGAAAAAGATAAACCAGATTGAATTATATTTTTGATTAACAAATCACAATCATATCTCCTCTGCAAACTTTCTGATTCCTGTGATTGCCACCATATTTTACAGATATTGATTGGGGATAGACCAATTAGTAGATAAAGAATGTTGTTATCTATTGCAAAAACATTGCGTCACTTATGCATGCAGATAAGCACCAATCTAATCTGTCCATATCAATATCATTTCAGATTGTCCATACTAGTCTATACCATCATTGTTATATATAAATCTCTCCTGCTGGGTGGATTTTATTAAGATTTTTTTGTATTATACATTTTGATTTAAAAAAAATTGTTGTTAATTTGAACTTCAAAATAGTCTATAAATGATTATTTATATTTGGCGGCAATGACCATCTCAACTATAGTTATCATGAGAGAGTGATGGAGATTGTAGAAAACCAAGGAGAGACTAGGAGAGATATAGAAAAGAGAACAGGATTCAAAGACAACTGGAAAGAATCAATGGGAATATTTTTTATATTTTGCATTAGCATGTAAAACTTGACACAAAGTCATTGTTGCTAAGGCAAAGGATGAAAGTTCAGGATTGTTGGAACGGGGCACCACAAGGGTGATCTAAATACACCCTAAAGTAATGGTTGGATATAATAAATAAATATTAGAAATATGTGCAATAAATAAATAAAAAATAAATAATGAAGAAGTGAAAGAAATAGGCAGCACGTGAAAAACAGAAAATGAAAAAACACCTTTGAATAATTATGAAAATTCCAGTAATAGTAGTGGATGAAGCTTGCTGAAGCATTGAACACGTGAACTGGTTTTGAAAAATGAAGTTTTGTTTCTAATTGTGAACCTTGTCATGAAAAATCATTGCCACTAAAAGTACCACATGTAGCTATCCGAATATAAATAGGGTTGCATTTCTGATATGGAATATGCTCAAAAAAGTAGATAATACAATAAAAAACCACGTCTTTTCCTGCTTTCTCACCTTCAAATTCCAGGTCTATATTTGGTATTTTGCTACAACATAAAACCGCCAGCAGAAATTCTAGGTTTACTTAATACCATATTCACGTCGTCTTGGAAGAACTGCAAATTTTTAAAGATAAAATCATAACTCAACATGTTATCATACAGTCATGATATTGAAATGTCGTTGCTACCCTGCTTGTGTTATCGGCAAACTATAGTCCCATTCTTAATTCACTATCCAATGGAGGGACTATATGAGCATCAATTAGAGTGAAAGGCACTACTGCCAGCTCCCTTTCACTCTGGTATATCCACAATGTGCATGGCTTGCAAAGTCAGGTAAATGCACTTTTGGATCAGCTGATTTACGTTCGTGAAATGCTTTCGTTCTCTCTTGGACCAACCATCGACAGGAACGGACGTGTTTTCAGAAGTGGACCTCATCGAGATGCATTCAGGAAGGCAAATGAAGATGATCATGTCCTGGGTTTGCATCTTGTTTCGGTACCACTCTGCGCGGATCGTCACAATGTTCTTGTCGTAATGTATTAAATAACTTATATTGGAGCCTCCTTGGCATTCTTGTTTCACCTTATAATCATAATTGGCTTTTATTGAGTAAAGTATCGTTCAAAGGTCTAATGAAATAGTTTCTCTGAAATTAACGGTGACTGAAATCGCTTACGACTACTTCTCACCGTATATCCCCATTGTGTGGTCTCAACGTAGTCGTAATCATACCAATATATTCTCTAACAAAAAATCTTGCATCTTGAAACTCGACTGGTTGTATTAGATCTTCGTTGCCCAGGATATTAGAAGGGCATTGATCGGAACAGACACCTTGAATTCCATCGGTTATGGTCCAAAGCAATCAATGAAATGACCCTTCATCTCACTCACCCTTCTCGGACAATAACAGATCACTGTACATCAAATGTGATTCAATCGTCAATAACACCGCAGTTCACAGAATATTAAAGATATGTTAGTCACCGGTATTATAAAGAATAGTTATGTCACCAAATAGCACTATTTGGCCACATAATGAGGTCGAATAGCTTATTGGCAGTATTATGAGCACCAGGTTAGACTATTCGTACACATAAACTGGCCGAATAGCTATTCAGTGCTAAGACCACATACTAAATCCTTATGTGGAGGGGTTAGCTATTCGATCAAATAACTTTTACTGTTCTTTATAATACCGGCCCTAAGGGAACTTGGTAGGTCTATTTGAATGAAACATCAGTAATGACACTTTCATACCTCTTTAATGTACCGTATGTTATGAGTTATAAAAGCAAGAAAAATTAAATTAAAAATTAACACATTTATGCTGTACACAATCCACTGTTCGTCACACGCCGGATCAGTTCTCCAAAAACGAAACAAACTCGGTGAGTTTGTTGAGTTGTTCTTCGCTGGACGTGACGTGACTGGGCTCGGGCGCCGGCTTGCACGGACTGACCATGCGCAGCGCCGGGTCGACCTGCCAGCCCTGCCCGGCGGCTTGACTCACTGCCGCATCGCTCGGCTGCCCGACGAATACGGCCAGCGCGTCGTAGCTGATGGAGCAGTACGCATGAGACACTAGGTGTACTGCGCGCTTCGACACGTTACCTGACGAACATGGAATTATTTGAGACATCAGTGACATAGAATAAGCCGTAACAAATTAGTTAACTACCCTCTTTGTTCGTTACCGGTACCTAATGAGTAAACGTTATAAGAAGTGGACCAAGTGATTATCTTTCAGACTTCAAGTTCCACTTCTTTATGATTTTTGATAACTCTGTAGAATCAGTAGACCCCACTCATTACGATGATAACGAATGTGAAAAATTACATTCCATATATGTTACCCTAAAGTACTTTCATTCGGCCTAAACGATAGGCACGTTTAACCGATAATTTCGAAAATACTGCAAAAAATTTCATTAAACAAAGCATTCGATTGAGATAACGAATCGTTATAACTGGAGAGGGAGAATCACATCAGGGCCTACTTGTAACGAATCGAAAACATCGTTACGGGCATATTAAACGAAGGTTTTCATCAGGTTGTGGAGGAGGGAACCAGGAGTAGAAGGTTAGGGGGTACAAATATTCTAGACGTAGTGTTAGTCAGGCCGAGTGAGTTGTGGGCAAAAACAGTGATTGTTGATGGCATTAGCGATCATCGGGTACCTATAGTCAGCTTAGCTTTAGCTCCGGTTCAAACCGATAACGTTGGGAAGAAAGTTTGGGGGTACAAAAGGGTGCAGGCAAGAGAGGTTCAAAAAGCTTTTGAGGATAGGTTTGAGAAGTGGTGTGAGATAGACAAGCGTGATGTTGAAGGTCTGTGGTTCAATTTTCGGAAAGTATATGAGGAGGTTAGAGATATGTTGGTTCCCTATAAGGTGTTGCAGGCAAATGCAGATCCTGCCTACTATAATAGTACAGTTAGGAGGCTTAAGAGAAAGGGTAGAAAGATGAGTAGGAAATTGAGGGAGTCAGGGGAGGGAAAGGAAGCGATCAGGGACCTGAGGCGGGACTTAAACAAGGCTAAGAGGGAGGCGAAAGAAAACTTCATGGGTGGTATGTTTAATGAACGTGATGTACAGGGTAGCTGGAATAGAATGTACAGGTTTGTTTCTAGTCAGAAGGGTAGTAGTAAGGAGTTGCCCACCTTAGTTGATCAGGGAGGGAATGAGTGGAAAACGGATAAGGAGAAGGCAGCAGCATTAAATAGATTCTACGGGGAAGTGTTCAATGTGACTGGATTTATAGGGGAGGGAGAAACAACACTGGAGGGGGAGGGGGAAGAAGTCCTGCTTACAGAGGGGGAAGTGTGGAATGTATTGAGGAAACTAAAAAGTGGGAAGTCACCAGGCATAGATGGGGTGCAAAGCGATCTCCTGAAATTAGCGGGTAGGGGGGTTGTAGGTTATTTGCTAAGGTTGTTCCAAGCCTCACTCACAGCAGGTATAGTACCGCAAGATTGGAAAAAAGCGGAGGTGGTTCCAATTTCAAAGGGAGGGCAAAGGGGCAGGGTAGACAACTACAGGGGAATCAGTTTAACGTCACATGTATGTAAGATGATGGAAAGGGTAGTTATAAAGAGAATAATGGAGAAAGTAGATGAACATAGGGGTATTTCGGAAGTGCAGCATGGGTTTAGGAAGGGGTATTCATGTGAGACACAGTTGTTAGGTTTTGCGGAAGAGCTGGCAGGGGTAGTAGACAAGGGGGGCTGTATTGATGCAGTGTTTTTAGATTTTGAAAAGGCTTTCGACAAGGTAGATCACTCTATACTATTAGGGAAGTTAAAACTGTCCATTGGGAATGCTGGGTTAGTTAATTGGATTGGAAACTTTCTTCAGGATAGAGTTCAAACGGTTCGAGTAGGTTCGGAGGTTTCAAGTGAGGTTAAGGTTACGTCAGGAGTTCCACAGGGTAGTGTGCTAGGTCCGTTATTATTTGATTTATATATAGATGATCTGACTAGGGTTGTTAATTCGAGAATAAGGTTATTTGCAGATGATTGTGTGGTTTATAGGGAAATCAATACAGAGGAGGATGTAGTAGCTATTCAGGCAGATTTGACGGCACTTAATTGTTGGGTTCAGTTGAACAAGATGGGGTTAAATGAAGGGAAGTGTAAGTTAGTCACCTTTGGTAGGAGGAGAGTGAGGGCTGATGTAGTGTATGATGTAGGAGGGAAGTCACTTGAGTCAGTGGAAAATTACAAGTACTTGGGGGTGGTATTTGATAGACGTCTAGGGTGGGGGAGTCAGATTGAGAGAATAGTAAAAAAGAGTATAAATGCACTAAACTTTGTAATGAGGCAGCTTAGGGGGACAAGTATGAAGATAAAGGAAAAGGCTTATTTCTCGTTAGTGCGTCCCATGGTGGAATATGCTAGTTCAGTTTGGGATCCTTATAGATTAGGTGAGATAAGGGATGTGGAAAGGGTGCAAAGGATTGCAGTTAGAAGGGTTACAGGTAGGGTTAGGAGGTGGAAATGGGGGGAGAATGAAAGGGGGGAGAGGGTGAGAATATTGGAGAGTCCATCTGAGATGATCCGAGACTTGGGATGGCGGGAATTGGAAATACGGAGAAAGGAGGATCGGATCTGTAATTTCTTCAGGGTAATGGAAGGAGAAGGGGGCTGGGGAGAGTTGAATAGGTTGATTGTAAGGAATGAGTCAGGGTATGGGGGTAGGCGAAGTCATGATAGAGCAGTAGTTATAAAGGGGGCTAGATTAGATGTCGGTAAGTTCTCTTTCTTGAATAGGACAGGTAGGGATTGGAATGGGCTTAGTAGAAGTATACTTGAGGAGGATGAAATAGGGTTGAAGCTATTCCGTCAGAAGGTTAGGGAGGCGATAGGATAGGATTGATAGGGAACTTGCCACCGCGCATTTATGTGCAACTGCAAGAGTTAATAATAATAAAAAGTAGGCGCTACCGATTGACTCTGTTGAATACTATTGGTTCGTTATCTATCGAAAAACAAATGGAATCACACTGCTAGTAAGCTCACCATGAAGCGCTGCCATGATCTCTGCAACGTTGGGTGACCACTCCACTGCTAACGCTGCATACACGCCTGGATAGTCTCGTTGCCACATCTTCTGACCGACTTGCCAGATGAGTGCCAGCTCATTGTGACTCAGCTTGGCTGCAGGCGGGATACGTTTCCACAAGTACTTGGCGTTGCACCTGCAATAGAGTTGCAACACTGTACACCATAGCAAACCAATCAACCGGCTCTGGCTGACCACAAAGTGATATACTTACAAGTCATTCTGATATAAGTAGATGGCCAGAAGTTGAGCATACACTTCTGGATTTAGCACACCTGTTGGTGCCTGAATAAAACACAGAAAAAAGTATTAGGATTGCAATATGAATGCTGAAGGTTTACAGGAGTGAATAAAATAATATTACGAGTGCCATCTGGCATTTAAGATGCCCTAATTTTGTGGACAATTCTATTGAACGCTCTGCCGATCTATTTTAGGGTTATGGTAGTTACACAAAATCAATGGTAGTAGGCCTACTGAGTGATGGTTAGGGCATAGTGTTCAGGGTTAGGTAGGGTGAGGTCAGAAGAACTGTAAATTAGTCTCATTTGTTGGTTGGAAGGAATCTTAATACCTAGCCCTGACCATCACTAAAAAACCTCCTTAATACCTGAATAAGGTACGGCAACCTAACAATAGGCCTACGGTAATTCTAACACAGATCGGCATTGGCAACACTGTAAACTAATTGTACAGCTTACGATAATTTTACCATCTTGCAATCTTTTATCTATTGGTAAATTACTCCAACACTTATGATTCCCACTGACCGAAACCAATGGCGAAACCAAGCTGCATGACGCGGGTCTACAAACTTATGGAAACGCTCATCATATTAACCTTCTTTTGGCCTTCTTTTGTTTGATAACACATCATTGAACCGACAAATGCATGTCTACGCTAGCATTGAGTTTGCAGTGTTATGAACACAATGACACTAGCCTACGCCATTGAGTAGTGTACAACACAGCCTCAACACTATATACTCAATGCCTACGCTAGCTAATGCAAGCTAGGCCTATTACAAGGTGATATAGAATTAGAATGTATCTAGAACTTTGTACTTTAGGGAGTAAGTAAGACCCTGAACCATTGAATGCCTGAAGTAATCGGCATATCGACCGAGCAGCCTTCGCTGGTCCTAGCCATAGCAATCAATGGCCATAGGCACTGAGTAGGTGGGTCTAAATAACCTTCCTCACTACTAAATCTATGAGTTCATTCAGACATTGAATTTGTAGTGGTTCAGATCATCGAGTTTGCAGTACAAACTCAATGCCATAACCATTGAGTATATGCCATAACACCACTTAGGCCTAGGTCTACTTACGTCAAGTTCCTGCTTTTCTAAATCTTGAGCCAATATCTTGATGTTCTCCGTCTCTGTTGACCTAGTCATTATAATTCTAATAATGACTCAGGCCTAAATTCCAAGCTTGGATACCTAAATCAAGTCTAACTTCTTGACAGACTTAACCTATCTAAAACGTCAAAAATGCTGTAGCGATGGAAGCGATCCTTGTTACCCTTCCGACTTCGACACCGCCTTCTAAAATGCTGCAGGTATATGCAGTGTTGCCGAAGCGTGGTACGTAACTGCTTCATAACCTAGGTTCTACAGGTACTAAATAAAGTCAGTGTCCGATAATGGCAACACTCATACTGATCCACCCGCCAGCAACAACACAACAGCCTGCCTGTCAATCTACTTGTCAAACAAGTGTAAAGGCGAATCCAAGCTAAGGTAAAGAGAAAAGTTCAAACTGTACGTTTATTACTGGAATTAATAATTATATCTTTTCCCAGGCCTAGTCTTCATGGTAGCAAAGCTAATTATAATTATCTCGATATTGTTTTTGGTAAGGTTATCGGCCTAAATGGGATTACTGCTGTATGTAGGCCTAGGCCTAGCCTTGTTTACTGTGGTAAATAAAGGCTTGTTACCAGGCCAGGCCATTGAGTTTATGGTGACCAGGGCATTGATATTGTAATCTGACTAATCTCAATAGCTAGGCCTACGTTTATCATACAGTCTGGAAACGTTTAGCTGCTACGATTCAGTCGGAAACGGTTTGAACATGCTGACAAATGCCGATTTCGGGCCAAAACAATCCAGTACATCACTCTTCACGATGTGATTTGGCCAAAATGGTTTGGATCCAAAAAAAAAAATCCAAAAAATGGTCTGTACCTCTAAGCCAATAAGGAGGCGCTGTGAATAAGCAAATATCGCTGGCAGTTTTTTGTTTTCCAAACTGTTCAGACTAAAATGATTCAAGGTATTGTGATAAATACGAAATATTTGAACCGTTTAAAGTTGAATCGATTTGGCCAAACCATTTCCTATTCGTGTGACAAATGTTGTCCTATGCTATATCCATAGGGAGCGTATGATTTTTACCTCTGTGGGTAATGTATCGGTAGGCCCTACTTTGGCTATTGACTGAGAAACGTTTGCAATGAAGGAACTTTTTAAAAGCTAGATGCAATCTCATCTAGCTTTTGAAAAGAATATCGTTTCTCATTAAGCCAACAAACAGTAAACTTTCAAATTCCTGTAGGCCTGCCATTGAATGTATGCCCAGCTATTTTTGTCGCTTCAATTTAGCGCAGATTTCCGGTGTCTGAGTAGGTCTATTAGAGTCAACTATAAAATATGTAGGTCTACCTAAAATACCTAAGTGCAATATCATAGGCCTATCACTTATCAGCTGTCATGTTGTGATATTTAATTACACTTCTTAGACTTCTTGGATACCCGTAGTAGGCCTTATAAGTTGCACTAACGAGCTGTATCTGGCTGTATCTGCCAGTGGTCAAGTTCCCATCGAGCGTTGCTGTACCTTGGCTTCAAGCCTGGCATTATATGGTCTGGTTGGCAGACCTGCAATGGTATAATGTATTTCTTATGAATAAGGTGTAGAATGCTGCAACCTGAAGAACAGCCAGAGGAGAAGGAAGAAATTGAAGAGGAAATAGGCTTAGAAGACGAAGATTTTATTGATGAGGTGCTATTTTTGAAAGATTATGCAACCCCGTTGTATTGTGTTTTATGTTAAGTGTCACTACACGATCAGTTAATGCCAGCAATTGATCATACAGTGTCTATACTATCAGTTGATTTTTTTTTGTCATATTTCCAATAATTTCTGGATAGTTGAAAGCATCAACATTTTGAACCTCTTAAAGTTTGTAAATCCTACTTCTGGTTTCACTGGTACATGTAGGCCTATTCAATTTGTTGGCAATGTTTCTGGCAGTCTAACAATAGCTGATAGCTATGTGACTGTGGTTTTTAATAAGTTCTAACTTCAGATTGCATCTGTGTCCTGATGATTCTCTTACTTGATCAGGCAATATATTGATCGTGTATGGCCTAATGGCTATATATACTTGTTGCATGCCTCTTTACGTGGTTCTGTTCAAGCGAGTCAGTCGACTTTAACCGAGCGCGTATTTGCTGTAGCTACAATAATCACAATCTGCAGACTTGTTCGTATTCAACCACGATGCACTACTTGTTTACATTAGTTGCCATGCGTTTGCATGTATACCCTCTACTGTTTTTATTACACTAAAGGGCTACCAGAATGGTCTTTTCAAAAAATATCTTGGGCAATTGTAGGCCCACGTCATTTTGTGTAAGACTATGGTTGCTTTTATGTATTTTTTATAATTACGTTGATGTTCCTCCAGTTGGACAGAACCAGCAAATCTGCGAAATATTATTGTTGTCTGGTGTCTAAATTGCTATTATTGTCCATGTAGGGTTATGTTTGAAAAATGTAGATGGCTGTATTGGTTGTAGGTCTAGATATTTTTGTTGATCTCATGGGTAAAAAATTTTCAATTTTTCTGAGAAAATTTTCACCATAATTCCTTTTTTTAAACCTTTTAAATAAAATGGGTCTGTAATGGTCCCACTCCCATTTGTACTGCATGTATTTCTATATGTTTAATAGTGGAGATTATAGGTTGAGTAAATATGTAGGTAGCATAGTTTTGCTTGCTTTGTAGTAGCTTTGATACACACCCACAATAATCGCATGTGTCTTGTTCCTCCATGTTGTTCTATTTCCAAGGGGTTAACAACTCAACAATGTTATATTGTCACCATGCCAGTTATAGACCTACCGGTACTCTTAGTTGTTGATTCTATAAGATTACAAATGATTCTTTTATATCTGTGATCTCTTTGAATATCGTTGTTTCCTCTGGTTTTTTGTGTTCTATTTTTTTGGATCACATTTTGTTCATTCTCTGCGACTTTTCATTGTTTGTTTTCAAATTCCTCTTGTATTTTTCACATTTTTCAGTCCTGTCAATACCATTTGTTTTTTTAGTTGCATTTCAAAATTGTTCTTTAATGATTGTTTCAGATTCTTTATTATTATCATCTTCTTTTGCAATTACCGGTATGCTTCATCACTTTTTTGGACGTGGTGTGGATTGTTATCATTTTCCACAATGGGCGTATTGAAAGCACGCACCTGATTCCAGGAGTTGTTAATCCCTCTTACTTTTCTATGCATATTTCACATTCTGTCTGCAACAAACTTGTAGTATGTTGAATGGGCACGTAGCTATTATGCATGCACCCTGCGGTGCAAGGCTAGGGTGGTTGACGTGTGGTGTTTGGTGTCCCAGGATTGTGAGGAGGGCGGGTCTGGCCGCGGCCGGGCTGGGTGCGGGCCGACGAGCAAGACTGTCACGCTTCAGATGTTGCTGTCGGGTGACGTTCTAACGCCGGGCGTTGGTACCATGTCTATCGAATACCTGGTGAGCCACCTTTCCTCTCCCGCTTGTCTGTTTCATGCTGGTGCTTACATCCTAGCGTGATGCTAGCGTAGGGTGACCATTCGTCCCGGATTAGGCAGGATTGTCGATGTTTTGGGTGAATGTCCTGGTATCCCCACCGGGATGCACTATTGTCCCATTTTTAATGATGGGTACAAAACTTGAATAATAAATTGAGAATTAACTAAAGGTTGAAGATTATACACTTGGAGATTTTAAATTCTAAAAATGGATTGTTTCAAAATTTAAAAAAATGAAACACATAGTCCCAATTAGGATGCTTTGTCTACTCTAGTCTATTATTTTACCTTAATTATTCACAACTTCATTCAATCTTGGCTTAAATATGGCAAAGTAAAAAAGTGACGCTTTAAAAATTAAGAAAACGCAATAAATTTGCTCACAAATGAGAAAAATTACCTCCACTAATTGTGTTATTATCTGATTATTTTTTTTCAGATGATTTAGTTATCGTGTGTTTTCCTTTTCAGTAAATGATCACCCTTTGCTAGTCTGACATGGTGTTTTCATTGAAGAGTTCTTTTGATCATTTAATGGACAAACTCAGAGCTTCTTCATCTGAAGCGATGGTACCGGCACAGACGATAGATCTCGTCAAAATATCTCAATACCAAATACCAAGATATTTTCTCATGGCATAACAAAACCAAACTCTTCCTGGACACTTCCCAGATTCCTCACCTATGTATGCAATTTTAGTACTTGTTTCGACCACTGCCGATGTGAGACGGCCGATAGCAGCGCGATGAAGCAGGCTCTTATTGCTTTTTAGCAGTCGAAATAATCTCTACAGAGTGAGGGGTTAGAATTTAGTGGATAGACATGTAGTACCGGTAGTACCAGTACGAGTGGGGGTTAGTTCTATTTCATCCTTGTGTGACAGGCTTGAAGAATAGATTTTGTTCGTTGTACTGGATTTGATGTAGTTTGATACTTTCTTATAGAGAAGAGTCCTAAACCTGTCTTTGTGTGCACGTTTTTTCGAATTTTCAATTTAAAGGCAATTTATATCAAGTTTTGTAGGTGATGATTACCAAGCGATTTTGCACCTAGCTTACCGGTATACGAATTTTATCATTTTTTTAAAAACATCGACAAATTTTGTATTCCTCAGTGTGGTAATCTGCCAACATTCAGCAAAGAAAATACCTGCATATATTTGTGTTGAAATTCTTGAATTTTCTTAGAAGTGAAAAACTATTGGCAATATTTTCCAACAAAACGTTCGTTCGTTGCCATTTCTCCAGATGAAGAAAGAGCTGGCGTTTGTTTTCAGGGTCAAAGGTTCATCGGGGACTTGCTGCCGGACGGGAAGATACGATCGCAGGAGACGGACATAATCTTCGCTTCGCCGAGCGCCTGGGCGATCCACTGCAAACGCATCATCAACCCGGAGAAGAAGTCCGGATGCGGTTGGGCATCGGTCAAGTACCGCGGGAAGAAGCTGGACGCGTACAAGAACGTCTGGTTCAGGAAGAAGAAGCAGGAACACGAAGAGAAGGAAGAACCGGACGGAGTCGAGGAAGAGACCGAGAAGATGGCGGCCCCCGCACCACTGCAGCAACGAGTGGTTATCAAACATCACATGCTTGGAAGCAGATCTATTAATCAGTAAATAATTTACTCACATTCTGTCTTCCCATGACTTGAGGTTTGCCTAGAGGAGGAACTAGACCTAGATCAAATTAAAATCTATATTATGGTTTGAATGAATATAAATAGAATACAATGTTCTGTATTTTTTCTGTAATGAGGCCAAAGAATTATAGATTGATATAAACCAAAGGTGGATGTACTATGATTTCTGATTAAATACAAAAATGCATGGTGTTTGATAACCCATCATTCACAGTGTTAAAAAATGGGCTTATTTGAAACCCAACTTTCTCGACTTGGTTTACATATTTTCAAAAATAGTCCGAAACAATGTTCAATGATCATCGCATGAATAATGCGTTAACTCGGGTCAATTGAAAACTTAAATTCCCAACTTTCCATTCCTGGACAAAATATTTCTGTGCACTAAACAGTATTTCTTTAGTGCACTAGATTAGATTCACCATATTCTGAAATTTCTGTTATTGTTATGGAAGATCAGTGAAATTTTCAGGTTTTCAAAAAATGTGGGACGAGGATATAGGCTACTAACAAGGCCGGGTAGTAAAATTAGAAACATATTTTTACCTTAATAACAGTTGGTAGTAGGCCTACCAATTTAAATATAACGGCCACTCGAAAAATGTTATCGTTGAAGAAAGGAGATGGTCAGTTTGTTTGACCGGGTCGTGATCTGACCGAGTTTGTACGTTGCGTTTCAGTGACGCCAACACGCTCGTAGAAAGCACTCCGTTCTCTTCCATCGGCAAGATTCAGCCGTTCCTGGTTTCCATGGCTACCAATGCGGTGCTTGTGATGGACTTCCACTGCCACCTGACAACTTCCGAGGTCGTTGGCTACTTGGCTGGCCACTGGGACGTAAACGCTCACAGTAAGTAATTCACCAAGAAATTCGTATCATCAGTTCATTATTGTTCATTATGGGGCTGATTTTTATTTTTTTTGTATGAGTTTGCTTTGGAAACAAACTGTCAAAAGCTTGTTTTTTGAGGTAGCTCGCACACAAAAGTACATTTAATGAGAGAAACCCGCATAATAGCAATTTACTCTTATGCGAGTTTCTCTCTATTTATCAATTTTGTTTTTATACACGTCTGTGTGATTATTTTGTATTATTGGAGATGTTACAAATTTGTTAGTACTGTAGTTGATGTCACCTTCTTAGACCACTTACATACCTCCATTAGAATTGGGTGAAACGTAAAGGAAGAACAACAGCTTAGCAAAGTTGATAGGGTAGAGATAATCATTGTTGCAAACCCTTTGACAGTTAATGACCAAGTACACAAACACGAGATTTTTGGCGTTTCGGTTACTGCTCTGGTCACTGTAGAGTGGTTAGGTTATTCTTGTTATGGTTAGGTTGCCCAAAAAACAGAAATACAATTCAAAAGCTATCTCCAAAAAACTGACATTTAACTAAATCAATTTCAAAGAACTCTAAGTAAAATAATCATGATGAATTTGATTAATTAATGTCATTTTTCCACGCTAAACGTCAACTCTAATCATTTGGTTTCAGACCTGGCAATCACACATGCGTTTCCGTGCCGATCTCGACTCCGCGACCGAGAGCTTGCTCCGATGGTCGAGGCGGACATTTACCGCGGCGTGGAGCAGCGCCACCTCACGCTGGTTGGCTGGTACCACTCCCATCCCCACGCCGCCGCCACCCCCACCCTGCGCGACATCGATGCCCAGCTCGACTACCAAATACGCATGAAGGGCAACAGTGACGCCAGCTACACTCCCTGCGTAGGCGTTATATGTTGTAAGTAGCCAATGATTTAGTTTATACTTATTTCCATTAGAAAAAAGGTTGCCTAGCCAACAAGACAAATACAAATATCATCGTTATATTTGTAGAGGTGAGGTATTTTCCGAGCGTCATAATTTTTCAGGAGGAGGTTTACAATTAGAAAAGGGGCGCCTGAAGAGCGAATACTGGAATAGAGATACTACCAAGAGTGAACGTGGGCTTGGCGTGTTTACTTAGAAAGAGGTTGTGCCTATTCGAGGAGACTATCAAAACCTGACCCAAATAACCCTGACCACAGCTTCTCTGTGCTCTAACCAGTTCCCCGAAATAGTAGCTTCTACTGCGTTATTATATGCCAAGCCCAACTTTACTCGTGGTACCGGTAGTATCTCTATTCCAGTATTTGCTCCTCAGCGCCCTCTCAGAAAGGCAGTTGAATCCTTCAAAAGTATTGAAAATTGAAGTTTTAAAGTGAATTATGAAGTTGGTAGACCACCTTCTTTCGTTCATACAGGTAGGGCAACATAATAGACAACATTTATGCAATACTATGTATTCTATTTGTATTATTTTATAATTTCAAGCTATTAAACATTCACAACACCATTATTATTTTCTCTCTTCATGAATGGGCCTACTCTTGTACTTTATTTTAAATTGTGTAGAAACATCTTTTTATCATCAAATTATTACATATTATCAAATATTGATTTGAATTTCTGCCAAGGTGTAGGCCCTAACACACTTGGTATAACAGTTTTCGTTGATGAATGCTGGTATTACGCGAGTAAACGAAAGTTCATCGTTTACTCATCTAGTCGCTAATAATATAATATGTTGAGAAAGTAGAGAATCGCTTTGAGTCATTTCGTAGACATCGTTAATAGTCACAAATGATATTTACGATGCAAAGAACAAGCGTATTCTTCACATATGAAACAACATTTGGATGAACCCTTTCCTTAGAAAGTTCCCACTGTAGCTTATCAATTCAGACCCATCGATCGTACCCATCGCTATACAGACTGAGTGGTCGAGTGGCCAGCTCACTGAACCAACATTCAGGATATCGGGGTTCGATTAAGGTCATGGTCGACCATTCTAACATGGGTTTTTTAGTGGTTTCCCTCTGTCGTTCAGGTTTATACTGAGATGTTCTAAAACAACAAGCTACGACCGACTCCTTCCCACTATCAAAAAACAACTTATAAAATAAGGTAACCTTTCATCTCATGAATGTAAGAATTAATTGTGTTGTTTTATAGAGCTTCAACGATGAGGTTATTTGTGTCTCATCATCCCCTATCATTCATATATCATTCACCAACACCAATAGATCTTCGGCACTAGTATAGTAAGATGAAAAAATCAATTCTGCAATTTAATACAAGTACAGAGAAAAAGAGAGAAGAAAGAAGATTTCAAGAAGAGAAGAAGAAGAAGATCAAGATGATGAGAAGATTCAAGATTCTCCCCCCACTGTGAATATTTGAATTGTTTTCTTACCTTAAGATTTATTGTTTGTTAAATGAGTTATCTTACTTTCAATTATTCTTTTGGGTGGTAAGATCACCCTTATGGTGCCCAGTTCAAACAATCTCATCTCTCATCCATTGCCGTATCTGGAGAACAATAATTTTGTATCAAGTTTCGATGGTATAAAAAAATTTAAAAATAGGTAGCCTATATTGCGTCTTTTAACTCAATATAATTGAATGCTCCGAATGGTTTGTCATTTGCAGCTCCGTACAATCCTGACAGTACTAGCCTGGAGTCGACCGTAGTGAGCTACTGGGCGATGCCGCCGCTGGAAACCAAACCCAACGACTACAGCAAGTCCATGTTGATGAACTACAGCGTCGTTCAGGATCAGTTCCTGTCGCAAGACGCACTCAACGAGATGGTGAGTCTAAAACCTCCATCGATCGTTTGTTTCATCGATCGTTTCGGCGGTTTGTATTTTGGTTATCGATTTTTTCCCGTCTTCTTGTTTTCATGAGATTAAATCAAATTTTGATTATGTGGAACCTAAAATGGTCAACCCAAATGTTTTTGAATGTTCAACCCAAATAGCTATATTCTGAAATCCAATTGTTGAATCAAAATTGCATGGCACTTCTTTGATGTCTGAACCGAAGAGCTTATAGTCTACCAAATTGAACAACACTGTTTGTCTAATGAACAAAAAACAAACACACATATACAAAATTTTACCCATATCAAAAATCGATTAAAAATATAAAATAAGTAAGTGTCCCGTTCAATATCAAATCGAAATGACGATATGGAATATCAATCGAAATCATTGACATTTTTGAAGTCTGAAATCATGTATTTTACTTTTTAGCCTTTTGTAATTATTTTTTGACGCACAGTGAGGATTTTTCACTATCTTGCAACACACACACACACACACTTAGAGCGTCACTGGCGACTTGACATGGACTAGAACACGCATAGAATGGCTACGATGATGATTTTCAGGAGAGTCGACAGCTGGCTGTTTATTTATTAGCTATCGAATTCATTACCGTTATCGAAAAAATCCAAATGATTCATTGCGATAATAAATCTAAATGATGATATTGAAGGTCAATATAAAAAAAATTTGGAATCACTCATTTTGAAATCAAATCGAAATAATGATATCAAATGTCGATCGCAAATATTGAACAGCAGCCCTAGCCTTCACTTGAGTGTGTGTGTAATCCAGACCAGATACGTATAGCTAGACTGTGCAGAATGTGAGCATTCGAAACTATGTTGAAAATGCAGTGAAAATGTGCTTAACCTCGACCATGATGACCATGCTGTTGACAGTTTGTTGCGTTGTGTTTGTTTAGAAACGATGCGTGGACTTCTACAAGAAAGAAAGTGACTTCATAAATTTTGCCGACAAATACAGGGCTAACGTTACCTACCTGGACAAGCTGAAGGTATGTTTTACAATATAGGCCTAACTGGCAGCTATAAATTATTTGCATACCTAAATGATAGAAATAACTAATTTCTTAAAAATTATTTGTTTCGGTATTATATCTTATGGATAGAAATGTTAGTCCCATGTTTTAGTCAAATTTACACATAGGCCTACTTTCCGTTTTCTTTTGTATCAAAATAATTTTAGTTCTTGTTGGATTTATTAAAAAAACTAATCACGTTTATGCCTAGCAAATAGGTAGAAACCTGAATACTGGTGCATGTAAAACTTGTGTGAAACTTATTGGACATCGCACATCTGTTCTAGATCACGCTCACATCCAAGTTTCCACGTGATCAGAGTGACGGCATTCTCTGGGGCTTCATCCGGGATCTTGTGACTCAAGGCCTGGACAACGGGAACAAAGCGTTCACCTTGTCCGAGATTCCGAACACGGTGAACACGACCGGCCTGGATCGCGTGAGTCTACACGTGCCGATACCGGGCACGACCAGTTCGAGCAGTATGAGTTCCGACTTGGCCAGCGCCCTGTTTGCGAGCGGCAGCTTTTCCTCCGCCTCAACCCTGCTTGGTCTCTCTGGCTCGGTGCTGCCCGGCCTGACGGCCACAGCCCTGCCCAGTCTCCCGAGCTCGGACCGCAGACAGTCGGCCGGTTCCAGCATGTTCATCTCGCCGATGAGCTTCACCATGGACAGTTTGGCGAGCCTCAAATCTATGACGATGCCCGGTTCGATGAAATCCGTGGATAAAGAATCGGCTTCGGACAAGCTTGATAAGAACTATACGATCACTAGTAGCCAGATGGAGCAGAAGTAGAGTGTGCATGTAGGAAAGGAGTACGAAGTGGGCACCGATAACTGGAATTACTGTTGCGATCGGTGATGTGAATTTTTTTTACTCAATGAATGATCAAACAAATGATGACACTCAGACAAAAACTCTGATTATGACGATCATTGAAAATGTATCGAATTTACGGTTCATGTCGTACTGCAAGCATTTTTAATCTACATTGATTTTTCATAGATATTTTTCTCACGTTGATTTTACTGCGATCTTTCATTAACGAGGGTTGTGGTGGCAAGCATCATCAGTCATGGAATGTTTATTTGTAAAATAAGAAGGAGAAGTCACGAATAGCTATTCGATAAAAACAAGTTATTGAACAATTAGGCCTATTTAAAAAGAAAATTATCAACATCTAAAACTTGTCACAAAGTCATTGTTTCCCACTAAAGGTATAGGCCTAAACGATGAAAGTTTAGGATCGTTTGAATGGATCACCATGAGGGTGATCTTACCTCTCCAAAGAAATAGTGAGTGATCATGCAACAAACTTTAGACATGAAAAAATCAATAACATCAAACAACAATAGGTATTTTGGAGATGCTTTTATTTCTGTCGTTTATCTCGTTTGATCTTCGTTCATTTGTGTCACGTACGTACAGTATCAACACTCGTTTCCTATGATAGCCTGAAGTCATTACCTTCTCTCCTGATCTGATCATCTTGATCTGATCATGATGACGGAGAAAAGTGATAAGTTTTTCAAGCCAAGGACATTTTCATTCATACCTGACATCACACGGCAGTTGCTTGTTATCTGAACAACTGCAAATGCGATCTCGGATTAGCTTATAGATTTACGTTTTTATATGATTTATTTATAATGATAGTCGAAACAACGTGTCCATCAAACAAAGATGATACGTGTTGGTCCCTCAAAGTATTATTTACCATGTAAGTGATGTATGACTCATTTTATATAATGTGGAATGACATTTTTTCTGTATGTTACTAAGAAATGGCCTTTCACTATTGCTACTATTCTATGTACTTATACTTGTATCCACAAAAGAAGGTATTCTTCAAACTGAATAAATGTAAAACTTCTTGTAATTTCAGAAAAATGTACTGTACCGGTAGTTTTGGATATTCAACAATTCTGAAAGATGTAATAATGTTTGTAATCATAAATCTTCTCATGAAAAATCACTGGCCTTCAAAATACCACATCTGTACAAATATGGTGAAATGGGGAAATTTGTGATTGTCAAGTTTGTAGATGACCTTCTTTTTATGATACAAGCAGACCTGTTTATCTGTCATGTCAATGGTATTTTCTTAATTCCAGTATACAAATGTACGAAGTGTTGAATTTTTATGCAACTGATTCTGTAAATGATTGTATTTGAAATAAAACTATATTGAACAGAATTGTGTCGTTGTTTGTGGTAGGCAATTTGATCTGCATTCGTCTGTATTTTTGTGCATATTTATCTAGTACTATTCAAAGTGACTGAGACGGGTGGACCAGTGGCTAGCAGGCTGAACTGTCATTCAGGAGGCTGGAGTTTGATTCTTGCCATGGTCAACCATTCTGACAATTTTTTTATTTTTTTTAGTTTCTCCGTGTCGCTTAGGTTGACATTGGGATGGTTCCTTGACAACAGTTGATGACTGACTCATTCCCACCATCCAAAAACACTTTATAAAATGACCTTCCATCTTGTCTACCCATCATCTCATTCGTCATTCACTGAGGCCAATAAATTCTGGTCATCGTTACACTGATTCGTCATATCCAATTTAATAATAATGACAATAATATAAGATGTTCAATGAGAATGAAAATTTTATTAATCCTACAAACTTTGCAGTAAAGTACTCTATAGAACAGGAGATCAACTTTACATCATTTCATTTGAAATATTATGTATATCACATGGAGTGCAAAAAATTCACCCTCCATAATGCCCACATGAATCTTTTTTCACGTTGAAATATTACACTACATGGAGATGAGTAAACCTGTCGCCGGCGTGCTGATCAGCCATTCAGGCGACTTGGGTTCGATGCCATTGATTCAATCGCTCTGATAGGTTGTTTGTGGTTTCTCTTGGTTGTTGAAGTGAATAATGGAATGATTTCTTGAGAACAGGCAATGATCTTTTCCTTCCAACCATCACAAACACCCAATAGAATAATACTTTCATCTCATTCACTGATGCCAATAGATCTTATAGTACTCAGTCGATTCAGTCTCAATCTCAATCAATATATATTTAAGACTAGTATTCGAACAAACTTGATATGTGGAAAGTATTTTTTCATACTGGAGAGTCGATTCAATCGTGGAAGTGGAAGAGGGGGGAGGGATCTTGCTATATGCACATTGTGACTTGTAAGGAGCGAATTGAAAACAACATCACTTTTCCTGTGCACACGATCATTGTGCCTCGAATTTTAGTGATCATATTTGAAAGTGAAATCAATATTTGAAATATAAAAAACTTTATTAAGTCTCTGCTCTCAATAGACAATGTATGGCTTGAAGCATAAGTAAAAGTCTATTTCTGTCTTTAGATACCTGTTAAATCCTATGCAATAGAACATGGTCAACTGGTTTGACCAGGTAGCAAAGATACTTTTACTTTTGCTTCAAACTGTACAACAACGAATATGTTGATCTGACACCCTGTTAATCTGTTATTGTACGTTATATTATTATTATTATTATTATTATTATTGAGATTTTTATCCAATTTCAAAAAGCATTGACAAAAATATATGTATTTTGTTTAATAACATCGAAACTTGATACAAAATCATTGTTCCCCAATTAAGGCTATGGAGGAAATAATTAGGTATTCAAATTTTCAATTTTTTCAATTTTCTTTCAATTTTTTCAATTTTCTTTCAAGCATGGTTCAACTGATTTCACCTTGAAACTTCAGTACTTTCTATAGGGAGATGGCACGTACGATCGTCATGTATAGCCCTATAGCTTTTGAAAACTTGACTTAATTGACTCTGTGTAAAGTTTTCGATGCTGATTTTCCCCCAAAAATCAATAGTATCTGAGAAACTGAAATGTGTGTACAAATCTAAACATAGTATTCTATTTTTGCCAGTCGAGTGACCTGGTGACCTGCACAACCCAGCTAGGTGAGTGACCTGCCAACATGGGGTAGTGTATAGTAGCCTGGCTAGGTGACTGACCCTTGAGGTAGGCCCTAGGGTTGGAGTAATGCCAGAGTCGGCCACAGTCAACACTCAATCCGTAGAGGCACAGCCTAAGCCAACATTCAAGTCATACCAAACACAACCATAGACAACACAGAATTGCAAAGAATTTCACAGAAAAATAAAGAAAACAATTCGAATGTCGCAGTGAATGTATTTTTCTCTTTTTCCTTTAGCTCGACTGCGCAATATCTATTTATATAAGACAAGTCGCAATCAGAAATTTAAAACTGGCTCAAGAGTAGTCTACGTCGATCGTCTTCCGTATTCCTATGTGAAAACTCCCCGATTTGTTCTAAGATGAAGGATCTTATTTCGTACATCTAGCAAGGAAAGGTGAGTGTCCAGAACACTGAATCGTCATTCCGGAGACCTGGGTTCGATTCCCGCTATGGACGACGATCCTGACAGTTTTTGTTGTTGTTGTTTCCCTCTGTCGTTCTGGTTGATACTAGGAAGGTTCCTTTATAACAGGTTACGACCAACTCCTTCCCACTACCCAAAAACACCCTACCCAATAAAATAACCTCTCATCTCATCATCCCACCATCTCATATATCATTCACAGACGCCAATAGATCTAAGTCATCAGTACAGTGCGTCGTTAGATCCAATATCAATAAAAATAAATGGCCATTTGATGAACGTACCGTTTGTACCTCTTTTTCTGTTTTTTCGTCGCCACAGGACTGTCAAATGGATAACCTGAGATTATGAAGATGAAACAATTTCACGATACGTCGTACACATGATCCAACTTAGATCTGTAATTTCAGGTTTGGAGCAAAACCGGTAAGACATTTAAGAAAAGCAAAGATAGAAATTTCGAAAATACCAATAATAATAAAGCTTGATTCTTAGTAGCACGGTTGAACGTTTTTTCGTCCCGGTAAGTTGAACCATGGTTAGAAACTTTACGAAACGTTTTTCATGTGGACTTATCGTAACGAAAAAATTCGTGCAACTGTTATACTGGAATCAGGCCCAACCCAGCATATGATGCTCAATAAAAGTAATTTGGAGAAAAGTATAAAAATCTTCGAAATACCATACCTCTAGAATATACCTCGAGACATGTCAACTTCGGGTCACGATTGCAAGATTTCGTATACAGGTTTCTTTAAATTCGCTCCGAATTCTGATGCACTCTGAATTGGGTATGTCGGTGACAATTGTGATGGGGGGAATGCACATCTTGAGAGCACCTATAGTCACAAGAGGAATGGAGGTCGTTGTACTCGCAGGATTTCGTCGTTAAAACAAGGAGTCAGCCACACATGTTGTGAGTTTCAGTCCTGGGTAAAGAATAAGTGCAATCACTTGGCAATTTGCGATGCGATTACAACAACTTGTGTCGCAAGATTGCGATCTGCGTCTAGTGTATTATTTCAAGATGAAGAAACATTTTGTCATATCATGTTTAGATGTTATGTTTTTTGTTTTGTTTATCATCCTGCTTGATTGCCTTTTCCCGCCTTCGTCTGATTGCCTTTTTGTTATACATTAGGCCTTTGTAATATTATTTTTTTGCTTTCATATCTCTTGTGATTTACAACAAATTTGATCATCTTATATTAATTCATCGTAGTATCTCCTTAATTACATTTGTTTTCTTCATAAGGTTATTTTTTTTCTCTTGAGCTGGTTTATACATATTTCTCATGTTATAACAAACTGTGAATAAATACAATACAATATTGGTACATTATACTGCAATGTATGCCAATTCATTTTCGCCTCATTTCTGGAAAATTAAATTAAATATCGGTACTCACGATTAAGTAGCCTGGATATATACGCTTGCGGCCATATGATTTTTTAGAAATTCAAATTAAAATAAAATCGATGCATATATTTTAACAGCAAACTATTTCAAAGACTTACAAATTTGAGTGCGTTGCACATCGTCTGCTAGTTTCAGTGCGTTTGATATAAGTACATTTTTTTGGGGATGTTTGTATGTGTAAATTGGGTCTCTAATGACGCACTGTTCTGATGACTAAGATCTATTGGCGACGGTGAATGATGACGAGTTGTGAATTACCGACGAGTGACCTAAATAAATGTATTGTTGTAGGCTATACTACTCTTTCATAGTATACTTTCATCGCGATGAGAGAAATAACAATTTTAAATGAATGAAATATAAAATATATTTTCAATAAAGTTCCAAATTCAGGGAACAATTTTCAGAATGTGATGCACTATATAAAATTTGATTCGCAAATTTACTCTCCAAAAATTAATAGCTACCCTCCACCTATATGTTTCTCACTGAAAAATTCAAACATATTCATTGAAAGTGAGATCATAATTGTGTGTCCGCAGTTGAAAGCATTTAGCATTCATTTTAAATTCAATTTTCATAATTCACCTATTGGACTTATGTTTTAGTACTGACTGAGACGTGTGGCCGAGTGGTTAATACACTGAACCGTCATTCAGGAGACCGGCGATCGATTCCCGACATGGTCGACCATCCTGACAATTTTTTTTGTGGTTTCCCTCTGTCGCTCAGGTCAATACTGGGATGGTTCCTAAACAACAGGTCACGACCGACTCCCCCCCACTATCCAAAAACACCTAATAAAATAACCTTTCATCTCACCATCCCACTAACTCATATATCATTCACCGACGCCAATAGATCGTAGTCATCAGTAGAGTGCGTCGAATTAAACCCAATATAAATGAATAAATACATTTGTAATACTGTTCAACCATCAAACTATGAAAAAACACTGTCAAATACACTTCGTTTAGTTTCCATTTAGAACATGATTATGGTTAAATTGATTCTCATTCACCCAACTTCTGTAGATTATAACTGTCAATAGTTATTGTTATAGTTATTGTTCCACTCCAATTAAAAAAAGTCAATTATGGAAAAGTTTGAGACTAAGACTAAAAAGATTAAGACGTCGTCAGACGAAGACTAAAAGATTTTCAATTAAAATTATTAATCAATGGTAAATAATATTGACAAAATCAGAATAAATTACCCACGTGCATTTAATATAGTACCCAATTTCAACTAAAATAAATCCAAATAGATAAATATGATGAACACGGTGCTCATACAACGAAGAAATTGATCTTTATTATTTTTTCTATGTTCACGAACCAGTGTTATTGAATAAAAAAATATATCAACTCTAAGATAATTATATGCTCTTCAATTAATATGACATTCAATTGACCGGCACAGTATAGCTGAGTGGTTAGCGCACTTGCTTCGTGTGACCCGGAAGGTGGAGGGACATATCGGACCCGGTTCGATCCCCACCACCGTCCATCTTTACAGGGGTTTTTCGTGGTTTCCCTCTGTAGTCTAGGCTAATGCCGGGATGGTTCCCACAATATAGGCCACGACCGCTTCCTTCCCACTATCCTTCCCACTACCCATAAAAACATCTCATCATCCCATCATCTCATTAATCATTCATCCAACGCCAATAGATCTCAGTCATCATTACAGTGCGTCGTTAAACCCAACATGAAAAAAATACATTCAATTTTCGTGAATTCAATCATTTTTAAGATGATACGTGAATTAATACCAGGAATGTGATGAAATTCATTCACGTAGGCCTGAAATTGATTGAATTCACAAAAATGGAACTTCGTATTAATTGAAAAGCATAACATTATCTTGAAGTTGATATACTTTTTTATTCAATCACTCTGGTTCGTGAACATGGAAAAAATAGTGAAGATGAATTTCTCTATTGTATAAGCACAGCGCATGCGCCCACTTAACTTCCTTCCTGATCATCTTTTTAGTAGCCTGCAAGTTTCCGGGATCTATTCAAGAGTCCACTGGAGTCGATTTATCGAAATATCAGTTTCTTGGTGATAACTTTTGAATGGTATGAGATATCACAATTCTAATAGCGAGAAACACACACAATTATAATAGCTTTAAGATAATATAAGTTATAACTATTTAAGTCTTGTCGCATAACTGTCAAGCGTCGACTGCTTAAAAATGTGTTTTTTATCTGTCGACGCTTGACAGTTATGCAACGTAACTTAAATAATCATAACTTATATCATCTTGAAACTATCATAATTAACTGTGTTTATCGCGTATTAGAATTTTGATATCTCATACCGTTCAAAAGTTATCACCAAGAAACTGATATTTCGATAAATCGACTATACCATGGACTCTTAAGAAGATTGTCTTTGTTGATATTGAAAGTTGTCTATGGTTTGTCTTCTAGCGAGCTTATGACCTCCACCGACTTATGACTTATGTCTTATGTCCTTATACTTCTTTTATCTCTTATGACTTGACATTACTTGTCTTTGAGCTGATGATCAACCAAACTTTATGATTAACTATCGTCTAGAAGTTTTACTCTTCCCAATTTACAGATGTCTGATTTTTAGTTGAGAACCTCTTTGTTGCATTATCCTTGGACAATTAACAATACATTTTTCCTTCTTCCGTTAGACTTTAAACACGTGTGAATCTACTTTTATCAGCTTCATTTAGCCTTCAGATCACAATAAAATCATGATCCTCTTTTATATTATAAATCAAAACAATCAATTTGTCATTATTACAAATCACCGTTAACCTTACAGTCAATATCTCTAGTGTTTGCATTTATCACGCTTTTTTCAGTCGTTTCACACGAGACAATCGCCGCAGGACTGATTCCGGATAGTCCGTTGCGCAATAACCGTCTACGCATAGTCTGTTGTTTGGCGCAGGCGCAATGGCCATCCACTGTTGAGTTGAATTAGAAAAGATTAAATGACTGTCTGAAAGAAATTGACCTGCTTCATAACCTGTGTTGAAAAGAATGTATGTGTGTATATGTGTATATGTAAGCCTATATGAATATGTATGTGTGGTGTATGATGTGTGTAGGTACCGCGAATGCTAATTAAAATAACGTCCTAACTCCTAAGCCTAGCTAGCTCCAATTGACGACTAGTGATTGACCCGCCCACAAACGTCACAAAACAAAACATCCAATGAAATGGGCTGTTTGTTATGTGGGTAAATTGGCATTGCCTATCAGAGTATCTCTAAACGCCCACATGAAGTATAGATCAAGGTGGCCTGCCGATAAGCCACGCCTATCACTAGTGGTCAATTAAGACTAAGACTTTGATTGGTTTGTATTCACTAGTAGAGCCAAGTACCATAGCAACATGTCCAGTATTTGTGTATTTCCATTGTTGTTGGCAAAAAATCCTAGCACTGCTCTTGAGGTGGGCTAAAAATAGGTCACATCTATACGTTCTAAGAGACCGTGACTTTGTTATTATCTCGTATTGTCATGGTATTTAGCTCTCCTAGATAACATAATCCAATAAAAATCCTCAGTCTCTTAAAGCTAGCTAGGTCTAGGACGTTATATTTCAAATGGCAGTCACGGTAAGGGTCCAGATGACAGAAATGAGACGGTTATTGCGCATGATTGCGCAGCGGACTATCTGGAACCAGTCCTGTGGCGATTGCCTCAGATCCTAGCGGACGTTCAGGACTGCACCTTGATCGAACGGGCCGTGACGCGTCAAGCAACATCACGACCATCAAGATTCGAATCATAATTATCCGACCTGCCGTGACCTAACAGCCTTATTTAAGCGATCTACTAATAAATTATACGGCCAAATTACATATGATGTTGTTATTTACTTGTTTTACATAACAGATACATTATTCAGATAAAACAGGTTTACAGAATTGTTCTCACTAGTACATTTATTGGATCTCCATTACAGATTATTGCTATCACTGTATTTTCCAGGTGTATGAATTTAATACTTTCTACGATCGGGACAAAGATCGTCTTAATTATAGTATTTTTTCATAATAAATTGATCGGGATCCTAATTATATATAATATGGCGTTGATATTACAAGGCCTATATATGACTATACGTATTATATATTACAGTTATCTATTATTTGTGTAAATGGTAAGTGTACTAAGAGCCGGTTGTACCAAGTGATAATTAAATTTAATATTATTAAGTTAATTATCAGTAAAGTTACTAAAATAGCACATACGTAACTTGGGGTGATTATAAGTTAATTTGCCAATTTCTTCCCATTTCACTAATTCATAGTTGGCTCAACCGGATCCACGATCACGTTTCCAAAGAACAAACATTTTGTTAATTGAGATAATTATTAATTTAAGTACAAAATATACTGAGACGAGTGGTCGAGTAGCTAGTATAGACACTGAACCGTTATTCAGGAGACGACATATTCACAGCATAACAACAGCATATATTTTATGTAGTGTATTTATGTAGTGTATGCACAGTTCGTGCAGTATTTATTCAGTGTGACTGAGAAGGGTGGAGGACCAGTGGCTAGCATGCTGAACCGTCATTCAGGAGATCGGAAGAGTTCAATTCTTGCCATGGTCGACCATCCTGACAGAGATTTTTCGTGGTTTCTCTGAGTCGTTTAGGTTCATACTGGATGGTACCTTATAAGCACAGGCGATGACCGACTCCAATTCTCACTATACCCAAAAAATTAATAAAACAACCCTTTACATCATCATCACATCATCAATCTTGATAGCTTACTGCTGAAGTGAATTAATTTTCTTGACAATGTTCACATTCCTCCCCTTGTACAGCATAGGCACTAATTCTTAGTTACGTATATGTAAATCATGTAACTAATGCTGAGGTACATGCAACTCAGAATTAGGGATGTATCTAATACAATAAGCAAGCGTTGCAATGAAGTAAATCGCAGTAGCTGTGGATAATTTGAAACGGTGAATGCATGTGTATGTATGTAATTTTTTATTGTTTTAAGCATTCAATCTTTCACTTTTTTACAATATATTTAACCTATTATTGCTAATCAATCTTATTCAATCCTATATATACTTAATTTTTAAATTTCAATAAATTTATTTCATAATTGTCACTGATGAGCACATTTTTATAACATAAATCTGTATTGAAATACGTCAGTAGAGGATATTTTAAAATTGGTTAAATTAGATAACAAGTCAATTACATCTATGAGTGAGAGCATCATAATTCAAACTGAAATTTAAAAATCTAAAGAAAAAAAAAAAAAAAATCAAAATTTTAGCCTCTCCCAATAATTTCTTGAAGTCGTACTCTGATTTAGGCCATTCATGATTTAGTCGAGATCTCCCTTATGCGTTCGATTCTGGAGTAGCCTAGTGGTCCCAGTGAAGGAGAATTAAGAGCCCGCATGCATCTTAGCTGAGAATGTTTCTCGTCGAAATGCTCGACCCAAGTTTGATGTGCGCTGAAAAGTTTGACTGTGGATTGGAAAGTGGAAAGGGAATAATATTGAAAGAGTTCCAATAACCACCGCTGGATGGAGGAGTTTTCCATTCTATAATTTGGATAAAATCTAGTTACATTACACATTTTGGCCAAGGAAAATGAGAAAACTGTAAAATTACAGGCGAATCAGAATTTCAAATATTTATAAGCAAAGTTGAACTCAGGGATGTGCGTTTGTAATTCATTTCTATTATTATTTGGTGACCGGGAATTAGGCAATGAAAAGGATCAAATTAGGCACACTTTGATTCAATTATTGCTCCATAAAAAAAAAATTATTATTCAATTTTCGATGAAGCATATCCAATTGTGAGGGTATTATTCATTCATTACATTTTACCGCAAGTCCGTAATGTTTGTAGCTCTTGAGATAAATGTGGCGAAAGTGTACCCTGTAAATCTGTCGAAGATGTGGGCTCTTAACCTATGTTCGTATTGTAATTTTGTGCTGCTAATTAATGTAAATTTGTGTCCATTTCTTCCTGAAAATGAAGACGACTTCACTGAATTCCTTTTTTTATTATTTTATTATTATTTTATCACATGGTTTGTCAACATAAGGAAATATGTATAAACCAACCAGATGGTCAAGAGATAAAAAATCAAGAAAAACAAAAATCACAATCATATGTAAAATCAAAAAACAAAATATCAAATGAAGAATTCCTCCAAACTGTAGAAAGAGTTCTCTATCAAATATGCTTTTAACGCCCTCTTGAATTTATCCTTCTCCAAACACTGTATTGAGTGTGGTAAATGGTTGAAGAGTCTTCTACCGGCTTGGAGTACACCATTTGAGGTTGCCTTCAGCCGGCAATACTCGTGTGCCAAATGACTCGCTCCTCTAGTGCTATATTGGTGATGGCTGTTATCTTTGAAGAGGCCAGGATTTTCTTTTGTGAACATGCAGACTTCCACGCTTCATTATACATATATTGCAGTGTGCTGGAGTTAAAGGAACAGTGTAATATATTATGTATATAATACCGCGCTCAGACAAATGATGTAGCTCAATATTGCAGGTACTTAACTGTGATTTAAACACTGTAATTTTCACCAACAGAGATTTAGAGTATACATAGGGCCTAATTATTATATTCAACTAGTAGGTGCAATAAAGTTTGCCAAATATGGAATTACCATGCGTATCATAATACATGTTATTATTTTACAATATAAAAATGATTTAATATATTTTCAATGTTTCGGTTGTCGTCTTGGAATGTATACTTGGAATCTACATGAAAATAACGATATTTACAATAAGATCTATTTTCTATTGATCTATTGACAGCAACATGATTGATGTAATTGTGTATACAACATATTTTCTGATTTTTATATCATCAATTCAATCAATTTCAATTCCAACATGTTTTTTATTCTCATTAAACAATTACATGAAAAATATGGAATAGAATAACAACACATGGAGATAAGTTAACTAAATAAATTCAATACGAATATAACGGTAAAATGAGAAAAATAAAGAAGAACTGCAAGTTCTGAACAATAAGTTGATTAATAATAAGAAGCCCGCATAAGAACGAATTCTTGTGTGCGGGCAACATAACTTATGTTTATTTAACAAAAGTTGGCTATGAAGCAAATAATAAAATAAGTGAAATTAGTACATATATTTTGTTAACGAAGAAGACAGAAACAAATTTTGAAACAACTAGAATAAATATTTGCAAAATTACTCTTCATTGAAAAATAAACAGTTATGATATCATTGCTGACAAAGTGTATTATTTCCACTGCTTTGACATTTTTAAATTTTAATTAATCTCAATATCAATGTACCTATTGATCCAATGAATAAACTTTTATTACTTCAATGTTGCAGTTGAAAAGTTTCGAAAAATAACAATGGGCTTAAAATGGCATTGAATATGCATGAATCACTCGAAACCTTTCGATTCGATCAAAAAATAAGATTTTATGATAGAGTATTTTAATCGGGTTTGATCGAAACACGATTAAACATTCCAATTTCAGATCTGTAGATTACAAGTTGGTTATTCTTTTCAATGTCTTTTCAACACCCATTTTGTTTTTGTAGTAATATACGCACTAAATTTAAATATAACGAATTTACCGGCCCACTTCCACATTATGTATCCCAAGTTTCTAAAAGATTTAATTTGTTTCAAAAATAGTTCAAAATGAAACATAAAGTCACGATCAAAAATACAAATACAGATTGATAAAATAAAACAATGACATAATATTGGAAACTCAAGTACTCAAAATATCATAAGAAAGTAGGAAGAAAGATTGAAATCACGGTCTACAATAACAGTAAAAAAAAAGAAAAACATGTCAAAGAAAAAATATATAAAGACACAATGAGGTGATCAAAGATTATTTTCCCCCAAAATAAAAGACTAAATTATTGATTATCTTTGAACGTTGATTACACGAGTGATAATTCACATTATTATTGATTATTTCCTTTATAGGTTGGTAAGATTGCTATTGTGGTGCACTGTCAATTTGACATCATTTTAGGTCGCCTCGAATTCTTAAAACAACCAAAAATGTGCCAATTTTGAAAGCGGTCTTTAATTACTCATCATTTACCATAGTTGGGCAACAATGATTGTACATTAAGATTTCGAAGTTGATTACACAAATATATATCATCCTTAGCCCTAATTATGAAAAAAAGTTTTAGTTTCAAGTTATCGATATTGAATATTGATACAGAAATAATTCGAATTATGTACCAATTAGATATTTGCCACCATAAAAAAATAACCTTACATCTCATCATCTCACCATTCACCGACCGACGCCAACATATCGTAGTCATCAGGAAATTACGTCGTTGAACAAAATATAAATGAAATAAAATGTAAATGAATAACTTGCTCAATCAATCTATTGATTATATTATTATTTTTTTCAATAACATCGAAACTTGATACAAAATCATTGTTCCCCAATTAAGGCTATATGTGTATGTTATTGAATTATATATATTGTATTATATACAATATAATATAATTATAATATATTTGATGTAATATAATATTATATTGTATTATATATATCATATATATCATAATATATATATATATATATATATATATATATATATATATATATATTATATATATATATATATATATATATATATATATATATATATATATATATATATATATATTATATATATTATATATATTGTATTATGTTATTATATATATTGTATATATATATGTTATGTTATATATGTATATATGTATACCCTATGTATATGTTATTCATTCACATTTTATTTCATTTATATTTTGCTCAACGACGTAATTTCCTGATGACTAAGATATGTTGGCGTCGGTCGGTGGATGGTGAGATGGTGAGATGGAAGTTTTTTTTAAATTATATTATAATGAAACATTCTTAGAATATCTCAAAACATTTTATGATTCATATTTAAAAATTAAAAATGCAGAAACAAATCTGTTTTAAACATAGAATGTTCCAAGTCGTGTTTATATACGATGCTGCATCCTGACAGCCGACATTACAAGGACGTCACGATCTGCGCCGGCGCACAACAACAAATCTGTTTCTTAATTTCATTGATCCTTTATTGATTCCATAACCTCGACTGATGATCCCTCGAGCATGGGAACAAACTGTTCATTACTCACTCCACAACGAGATGGAGAGAGAGAGAGAGAGAGAGAGAGAGAGAGAGAGAGAGAGAGAGAGAGAGAGAGAGAGAGAGAGAGAGAGAGAGAGAGAGAGAGAGAGAGAGAGAGAGAGAGAGAGAGAGAGAGAGAGAGAGAGAGAGAGAGAGAGAGAGAGAGACGAAAGTCAATCACTTATGTCCGTATGGTGACTAGTGAGTGATTAAAATAACGTGCACTCAAAGTGCTCATGCTTTTATAACAAGCAATCGCTGTATATTATTATGTATAGCCTAGAAGTTTTTAAACTATTAAAATATATCTTGATTATTAATCAAATAAAAATGTTATTTCCGGTATTACTCGCGTTTTCTGGTTTACTAATCATCTCTGATTTGAAAAAAATATCTACTTGGTAGTTGAGTTCATGCGGCTATAACCTCTTCCAATAAAATCATCCCAACTTTCGTTTTTTATGACGAAGACACGATTTTCAATATAGTCCGTTAAGAAGTCCTGTCGACTATTCGACTGATTAGTAATAACACAAGTAACCAAGGAAGATAACAAGTTAACAGTTGATTAACTTTTAACGAAGTAGGCCTATTGCAAAATTGTATTTTTTCTATCAACATGAAAATCTTGTGTAGTAAAATCTTTATTTAGATTTCTGCCCATATTCGGGTTGCCGATACGACACAGAATAATAAAAAACAACACGATACAAAACATATGATAACAGATAACAAGATGAAAGAATGGGTAATGATAAACATTGGAATATGAAGAATGAAATAATGAGAGAAAATAATAATATTAATGAATAATAATAATTAAATCTGAATCGATTCAAACACAAACAAAATTACTGATAAAATAGAAAAAAGAAAAGAAAATATGTACCTACTCTAACTGATTGAATATCATGTATTATGATTGAAATCATAATATTCATATGTATAATATGTTATATTAACCATTGAATATAACGTATTCAATATATGATTGAATACAATGATTGTGTCCCGATTAAGGCTAAGAATGAGTTAGTTTAAGACTGTTTAGAAGCGGCACTTATTGCGATGTTTTAATAACTCGACGCGGTTTTATCACCAATATAAATAATTATGTGGGACTATTTTATTATTTCAAACTATACGGTACTTCATAATAATGAGAGTTTTGTTCCCAATCTTTCAGATTGATTGATTGATTGCTAGAAACAGAGTTGGGATAAGGGTAGATTTCTACCCTACATGTCCAAGCGATTTACACGCGCATTCCCTATATATGAAGAGCGAATGCTGGAATAAAAATATACCAGAGTGAACTTGGCTTGGCGTGTTTACTCAGAAAGCTGCCTATTCCAGGAAATGATCATAACCTGACCAAATAACCCTAACCACAGCTCCTTCGTGCTCTAACCAATTCCCCGAAAAAGTAGCTTGTCTACGGCATTCCTACGCCAAGCCCACCTTCACTCTTAGTAGTATCTCTATTCCAGTATTCGCTCTTCAGCATATATTCGCTTCTCAGCTATGAGTCACTGGCTCCTCCACCTCAGTAGACCATAGGCCTATACTCGATCACTCTAACCACTGTTGGTTACTCACAGAGGTGTCAGCGTAAGGGTGGTTTAACGAGCACAATTCAGATACGTCATAAACAATATACATTGAGGGCTGTGTGGGTTTGCAGGTCCCTAATGGTGTATCAACTCCCTGTCTCACGAATGTTGAAAATATGTACCAATATCCGATCCAATGCCACCCTCGGTAGCTCGGTCAGCTGAGGTAACGCTTCAGAAACTGAAGTCACCGTTGGGCGTGGGTTCGAATCCCGCACAAGGCATGAGTTTTGTTAACATTCTCTCACTGATCATCATTTCATAGTTTCATTATCATCTGCTCATTCGTACCCCCGTATAACCTAGCTGTTGGTGGGGTCGTTAAGCAAACAATAATCAATCAATTTCCGGTTCTAATCTATGGAAATACCGATCGTGAGTGGCCTAGTAGTGATACAAGGAACTAACTTTGTTTACTGAATGAACCCAAAGTAACGTTTACTCCGGCTCAGCTGTATAGCAACAGTAATCTGAGATGCATATTTGAGGGTTGCAGAAGTCATCCAAATTGCTCACTAGGAATCGCAGCGATCGGTTTGTCCAAAGACAATACTCACTAAATAGAACAAGATTGACAGCCGAGTGAAATCACCATGTAAGCTCGATCCATCCTGGTCATAGACAATTCATATAGTTTACTCCTAAAACAGCTCACTCTCAGTCTCATGGCAGAACAAAGGTAAATTTCCCCTCCACACCTGCATCCCCCTCGATTATGTCTGCAATTAGTATCTCCTCCGACCACTGCACGTGCTAGCTGATGGTTATAATCATAACCAGCGGTCGGCATAGTCCTTACGTAGTTAGGGTGAGGGGGGGGGGGGAAGGAGATGATTTGGTAGTGAATCAGTTTTATTTAAAAATTGCGTGACATGTGTTGTAGTAAATCCATGGTCATATATATAGCTACTTAATTACACGTCGTGTTGGTTGTGGAAAATAGTTTGATTTACAAACCCTATAATCTATTGAGATAATTATTACAATACAAACGACAGGATATCAAGTTACAAGTTCTTTCATATTGGGCTTAGCGACGCACTGTAATGATAGCTAAGATCTATTGGCGTCGGTGAATGATGAATAAGATGATGCGAAGATGAGATGAAGGTTATTTTATCTTGTGGAGTTTGAATAGTGGGAAAAGAAAGCGGAGCCAGCCTCGGTAGCTCGATCAGCTGAGGCACCGCTTCAGAAACTGAAGCCACCGTTGGGTGTGGGTTCGAGTCCTGCATAATGCATGGGTTTTTGTAAACGTCTGTCCACTTATCACTTCATAGTTCAATATAATCACCTGCTCATTCGTACCCCCGTACAACCTAGCTGTTGGTGGGGTCGTTGAGCAACCAATAACCAATTTCTCGCTCATCTTATAACACACATGTTACGTTTTTCCCGAGGGGTTAACAACTCCTGAAATCTATAATGTACACTTGTAATGAAATCTTCCTGGAATCCCTTGAAATCTTCCTGAAATCCCGTGAAATCTTCCTGAAATCCCTTGAAATTTTTTTGAAATCTCCGTGAAATCCCTTGAAATCTTCCTGAAATCCCTTGAAATCTTCCTGAAATCCCTTGAATTTTTTTTGAAATCTCCGTGAAATCCCTTGAAATCTTCCTGAAATCCCGTGAAATCTTCCTGAAATCCCTTGAAATTTCCTGAGATTCCTTGAAATTTTTTTGAAATCTCCGTGAAATCCCTTGAAATCTGAAATCAGGTGCCTATACACCCAATTTACTATAGTTGTTTCCCCTCCGTTTTTCCTGTTACAATGAATTGTTTCCATTGGGATGGTAAGATTGCATTTTTGATGTCCCGTCCAAACGATCCTGCATTTCAAACCAGCCTTATAATTGCCGAGTAACAATGATTTTATGTCACTTCATCGATCTTGATCAAGTAAAATATCCGATTGAGAAAAGGGCGGTGGCAATACTACCACATATCTTATTCAATTAAACCTGTGCTTGTTATTATTTCATGCAGCATGTGATACGCTCTCGGCTCTTATGTAAGTTACACGCCACGCATACACAGTGATTGATTGACACATTGATTACTGCAATACATATTCCATATACCGTTGATTCTTATCACGAGATCATCAATATAGAACCATAAGAGTGGCGACGAAAGAAGAAGGTTCCGAACGACCGTCTCCCCTATTCTAAACAATTAGCGCACGGGTGGTTCAAGTCGAGATTCTTTCGTGGATTCAAGTATATGTGAGGGTGAAATTGAGCGACAGGGTTATAGAGGGGATTGAGAGAAGGGATTGTTTAAGATTTTATAGATTTTAAAAATATTATTTCGATATATTTCACTATATTCCATTTTACTTTTTACTTCAGGCCTATTTTTAATTTAATTTAATTTATATCATTTTATTCCACTTTTTTATTATTCTATTCTATTGAATGAATATTAGGGTTTTAAGGCGCATCGACAGCGAGGTCATTTGGCGCCTGTCTATTATATTCTATTCCATTGTTTCACTACACGAGATCATCAATATAGAACTGTGAGGGGGGAATTGTGTGATACAGTTAGAAGGGGTCGAAGGACGGAAGTGGTTTTGATCTAGAAGGATTTTTTTTTCCATTATAATTTACTTGTTCTTTGAATGGTTTTTGTGACGAAAAGAACATAAAAAACACAGATCTTGTCACAGAAAATTACCGTCCCAAATCTCGTCCCCTCCTCTTCCGAGTCGTTTTGTTCTTCATCGTCATCTCCTTGTCATTTTCGTCTTCGTCGTCAAGTGCCTCGCCGTCATATTCTTACTCTTCGCCGTCGTACTATTTCTCTTTGTTGTCATCATTCTCTTCTTCGTCGTCAAGTGCCTCACCGTCATCCTCCTCGTCGTCATCCTCTCTGAGTCGTTTTCTTTCTCACCGTCATCCCCTTGTCATTCTCTTCTTCGTCGTCAAGTGCCTCACCGTCATCCTCCTCGTTGTCATCCTCTCTGAGTCGTTATGTCCATCACCGTCATCCACTTGCCATTATCTTATTCGTCGTCAAGCGCCTCGCCGTCATCCTCTTCGTTGTCATTCTCCTCGACGTCGTTATGTTCTTCGTCGTTCCCTCTTTTTTGTCGTCAAGCACCTCGCCGTCATCCTCCTCGTTGTCATCCTCCTCGACGTCATTATGTTCTTCGTCGTCAAGCACCTCGCCGTCATCCTTCTCGTTATCATCCCCTTTGTTGCCTTTATGTTTTACACCGCCATCCCCTTGTCATTCTCCTCTTCTTCGTCAATCTCACTTCGTCACCCCCCTCCTACTCATCCTCTCGACGTCCTGCTTCTAGCACAGTCCGTGCCTCACCGCTGATATCAGTCAGCGTTTCTTTAACTCGGTCACTTCTCGCCCCGCAGCTTGTTGGTGCAATAAGTCGCACCGAGAGAGGGTCCGGGTTCGATTCCCGTGGCCTTGCAGCCTATCATGTCTGAACCATCGCTTGGGTCAATTGCATCAGCAAGTGGGTGTGTATTCATGCGGTACTCCATCATTTCAACCAATAACATTACACAAGCTATGTACGTGAATTGAAGCTAGAAAGTACGGTAAGTTACTCAAAGTGGACAGAGATTTGGAACAATTAAGAAAAGACAGGTCGTTGAAATTATTATTTTTTTTTTCTTATCGATTGAAACACTTGAAAGTATTTTATTGTAAAGGACGAAACACGATATTTGTATTAATAAATTGTAAACAAAACAGTGAGGCAATACTTTCTAAAATTTTATTCTATGCATGGCGTATAGATTCAAATTCTATGCTATATTTTCTAATATTGTACTAGATTTTTGAGGAAAATTGATTGATTAAAAAATCGCGAAATCAAGAAAAAATCAATTGATTCAGCCATACTTTTCCCACTCATCTTCGAAGATAAACAATGCTTTTTTTCTAAAATAAAATCTTTATATAGCTTACTTTAATTTTAATAGCTTTTTTCTTAATGACCATCTTCAAGTACTCTATAGTTATATCGCATTGGTTACATTATTAATTATTTAATTGTTACGAAATTAATCCACTGATGAAAAATATTGTTACACTATTTGTTTGCTTTTCAAATATCATTTTTTCATCCACGAAATCAACAAGTTTTATTAAAAAAAAAAAACTGCCAATAATTTTTAATAGATGGACGTATAAGAAAATAATCAACATCGTTAGGCCCAAGTTCACAACTTATATGTTGAGAGAAACTGGTAGTACAACGACGTGTACGATATACAAAATCTGGCTCAATTCTTTCGAAGTGTATTTGTCGGACCGGAAGTAGGTTTCAGATGGGTATTAGTTCCGATTAAATTATTGATTGATTGATTATTGTTTGCTTTAACGATCCCACCAACAGCTAGGTCATACGGTTGTATACGAATGAGCAGATGATATTGAAACTATGAAGTGATGATTAGTGAAAGAACGTTCACAAAACCCATTTATGCGGGAATCGAACCCACGCCCAACGATGACTTAATTTTCTGTAGCGGTGTCTCAGCTGACCGAGCTACCGAGGGTGCCCGATTGAATTAGTTCAGAATGTTTGCTTAGTTAGCAATTAGGTTTGTTTTAAAGGCTCTTTATTAGATAACGAAATAAAATTTACACTGAACATGAATCCACAAAACCCTAAAAGGGTTTATCTGTGAGATAGGTACACATGAAAATAAATCAGATAATGAACAGACATTTTTTAACATTGAAAGTTTCTAAAAAAATTAATCTAAATAATGAACCTTATTACAAATCTGAAGTCATGAAGAACATGATGAAATTAACAAAACATGAGATTGAAAAATTGAAATGGAAACACATTGAATTGACGACTAGTGATTGACCCGCCCACAAACGTCACAAAACAAAACATCCAATCAAATGGGCTGTTTTTTATGTGGGAAAATTGACATTGCCTATCAGAGTATATCTAAATGCCCACATGAAGTATAGATCAAGGTGGCCTGCCGATAAGCCACGCCTATCACTAAGTAGTCAATTGAAAACAGGGATTTGTTTTTCAGCCTATCACCACAATTTTTCATAACTGGTAGAAGGGACAGAATGCAAATAAGCAAAATTGCAGTTTGGATAGATAATGTTCATTAAGTTAATTATAGATCGGGTTAATTTATGTTAGTTTGTAGGCCCTACTGCGCGCAAGAACAACAACAACAACGTCCGCACGTGGTGACTGGTCGATAGTCCGATGCAAGGTGCATTGATGTTTGCGTTGGTTTGCCGCCAACCGTCAAACCAACGCAACCCTCAATGCTATATTATCATTTTGTAGAAATTAGGAAACATAATTCAGACCGAGCCATCGAAGCGCGCTCACTAAAACTATCAATCACAAACCGACCAACACGTGGCTACAGAAATCACATTCGGCCAGCAATATTTCAGAAAGATCAACAGCTGTTCTCCCGTAGCACTTTGTTATGTCAGAATTGAAATTACTTCGACACGTGTGTACGTACAATATTCATCAACAAGTAAAACTGTCATCTTTCAATTGACCGAGAATCGTAACTAATTAGTGTAAGCCTACCAGTTCTGTTAAATTAATAATTATTAATTGATATTCAGAGTAATTCAAGTGCTTCGAGTTGTAAATACAGTGAAGTAAAGGTACTTCAAGATCAATTCACCTGAAGAACAATGTCTAAAGCGCACCTGGTTTTATATTTGTACGATATTATAGACATCCCCGGATACAAGGTAAGACAAGAATATAGGTTATGTAATATCCAATTAGTAATTTAGTAATTCTTCTGTTTCACTAGAATATAGGTTATGTAATAGCCAATTAATGATATCTTCTGTAGGCCTATGGTAGGTTTATGGCCCACGTAACCTCGTCGTTGATGCGCCGTAAAACCACACAATTCAGTAGGGTTATAATTCTACTCCATGATTTTACTGTAGTGTAAGAATCAGCGTTGATGTAGTAATGGCCCGGTAGTACCAAGGCCAGTTATAGTATTTATCCGAGAATTAGTGAAAACAAAAAGCATGGGTAACCGCCTGGTGATAACAAGTTTAAACTGTCAGATAGAGGTAACTTAGTAGGCCTATACCAGGTAAAAGTAAAAAATTCAGTTAAAAATTATAGAGAAGTTCTTATCCTTATTCTTATACAACGTCTAGTTAGCCTTTATCCGAGAGTTGGTGAAAAAAAATAGCATGGGTAACATGCATAGTGATAACAACTTTAAACTGCCAGTTAGATCTACTCCCACGTTGGTATAATTCAGGCACTTGAAGTATAATTATGTTCACATAATAATCCACATGCTTACGTTTTCGTTGTTGGGCGTATCCTAAACAAACCTGAATAACTCAAACTAAATAACTCGGTGCCTGAATTACTAGCGTGGGAGTGGTTCTAACTGGCAGTTCAAAGTTGTTATCACCATGGTTACCCAATGTTATTTGTTCTCACCAACTCTCAGATAAACTAGCTAACTGGACTTGGTAATGCCTTGCCTTAATCGATGGACCTGAGACGAGTGGTCGAGTGGCTAGCACACTGAACCGTCATTCAGGAGACCGGGGTTCGATTCCCGCCATGGTCAACCATCCTGACATAAATTTTTCGTGGTTTCCTTCTGTCGTTCTGTCAATATAGGGATGGTGCCTTGACAACAGGCCACGACTGACTCCTTTCCACCATCCAAAAACACCTAATAAAATACATTTCATCTCATCATTCCATTCATCTCATATATCATTCACCGACGCCAATAGATCGTAGTCATCAGTACAGAGCGTCGTTAAACCTAATACAATTAAATTAGTCGATGAAAGTTCGATAGTGGTTGTTTTCTGATGGTCACTATGGTTACGAAGCCAAACCATGATCAACCAAACTTCTGATCCCAGCACATGAAGCTGTAAGTCAGTGCACTGTATAGTCCTAGTCAGGGATTGAAAACGTTGCAATGCAAAATAAGAAATAACCTATATTTGCGGTCTGTGAAGAGAAGTGATACACACCTGTTATTATGTCCAGTCATTATGTGATTAATTTAAATCTACATGACACAACTACTTGCAGTTGCTCCTGAAGCAGTTATTATAGCACCAGACCGCAGGTCTCGACTGCTTATATACCTGACGCACCATGTGATTATTATTATTATCACTTTTTTCTCATATTTTTATTCATACTACAATGATTAATATACTACTATCAATATTTCACCATTATAGGATACGTCTTAGACTAGACGGTTGCAATAAAATTGCCTTAATCCATAGCCATTAATTGGGGAACAATGATTTTGTATCAAGTTTCGATGTTATAAAGAAAAAAAATTATAATTTAATAATTAGATAAGGTGATACAGTATAGGCCTAAATAGGAAAGAGATTAAGGATCACGATTAAAGTTGAAGCTAGAAAGTTGAGGACATTTTGATGAACTTATTGAGACTATAGAATGGGTTCAAGATGAGAATATACCTTTCTAGATTCGTCAGGAATATTTGGAGTGGGCTGGATACAATTGGGAATGATAGTTTTCAGTCTAGGTTTCAGGATATAGATTCAACTTGGACTGCGTTTGACGAATAATTAAAAATGTATTGATTAAACTTATTCTTAATTGAATACAAAAATGGCATAGGTGACCTAGTGTAATGACATGCAAGTTAAGATACGATATAATTATCGCCTAAAACACTAATTTATTATTCGTTCAACTATTCAACTATTCATCGTATACTATAAGATATATTAGCGTTCACGAATGATGTAGCCTATGAGATGGTGGAAATATGAGATGAAAGGTCATTTTATTATATGTTTTTGAATGGGAAGGATTCGTTGTTGAGGAAAAATACCAGTACGAATCTAAATGGCAAAGGGAAATCACGAAACAAATCCTGTGAGTATGGTCAACAATGGTGGAAATCGATCCTCAGTTATCTAAATGACGATTCAGCGTACTATAGCCACTGGTCCAGTCGTCTCGGTCCACACCTTCTGTGTCATAGGCCTACTTCTTTTGTGTTTGATACTTCTACATAATAACGCTCCTAGGCATGGTCCGGGGATCCAATAGCCTATAGGTCTAGTAATCAGACTACTTTAGACCTAAGACATAGACCTAGAGACTACTTTTCCTTGTTGGACTCTTTATTTCTATAGTCATATAGGCTAGTCTAGGCCTCCTCTCTAATCTGTACAAAATACGATAGCATAAATTCAAGATTTATATTTACATTAATAATAATTAGAAACTTTTTTTTTTTTTTAATAACATCGAAACTTGATACAAAATCACTGTTCCCCAATTGAGGCCATGGATAAAAGATAGGATCGTTTGGAAGGGGCACCACAAGGACGATCTTACCACCCCAAAATTAGAAACTATCACGACTGTTGTTCTGATACTAATTACCTAATCTGAATCATATTGAAACACATTAGAAAAATGGAAAGAAAATACTCTACGGGGTATTTTATTGGTAGCCCATCCTTAGAACCCTACTTTCCCAGGTCACAACGTCTACGCGATTACCATGTAACCCTATCGAAAGGGCGTTTAGTTAATCATCTTCAGCCTAAGGGGCTCCTACGATTCTCAAGTCTGGGCATGGGAAAGTATGAATTGAATATTGAGTAACTTATAAGTGGACCATGTAATAATATCACACATAGTGTTTAGATCTCTCAAGCAATTGCAATTGTATGTTGCAAATCGCATCGTTGGAAAAATTCCGCATTCATTAAAATGCAGTGTTTGACCCTCCTTCGAGTGCATATACTATCTCCTCTCGTGTGACATCATTGCAGCACATTTGTCACTGGATAATTTAGCAATTCACTGATTCGATTTGTATAATAACTAGTTTACTAGCACAGTACACCAACACCGGCAATAATTAAACAACTCGCAGGATGACTCAGAAAATGTATATATATAAAGCTTAAAGTGTGAATAAAATTAAGTTTCTTGCCAAAGGACAGAATATTATAATATACATTGAAACTAATATTAACGTGATTTTCATGGTAATATTAAAATTAAATAATAAAGGCTTGTCGGTGCTATCACAACATTCCGTTCTGAGGTCACTTCTTACAATGTTGCTATAGCAGGCAATGATGCAATTTGATATAAATACCGGTATACATTTTATCTTATCTTTTATTTCTTTGTCATCAAATTCAAATTCAAATTGTTTTATTTCTGTATAGAATCAAAAACAGAGTATCACAGAATTGCCAAGACTAATATCAATATAAATCCAAAAAATTCAAAAAATGTGTTATAATAAAATCAGTTATAATAAAGTGCATCACATTATAAATCATAAGTAATAAATTAAAAATGCACTTGATGTTAAAATTAAAAATTATATGTATCGTCATTAACAAACTCATTTACAGAGTAATAGCATTTGCTAAGAAGAAACACTTTTAATTCAATTTTAAATTTTTCCACATCCAACTTTTTACAATCTTTAATGCATTTGGGAATAAAATTACACAATCTGTTGCCTGAATAAGTGGGACCCATCTCAAATAATGCTAGTCTATGGTCTGTAGATGAGAAGTTGTTTTTATTCCTTGTTCCATATTCATGATTACAAGAGTTTATAATAGAGATGAAGTGAGATTCAACAAGGAGATTCATCTTATTCTTGTATCTGAACGTGCAATGTGGCGATCTACAACAACCGCTCATTGACGTTCAATAAATAAAGATATATCGGAGATATTCCAAAAATTTGCAACATGAATGAAATATTGTATTTATATGCGGTTATCGAACCTTGCGTTTATATTTTAGTTTATTTCATTTTCTTGTCACTTTTTCTCCTCTATTGTCTCTTTCTATTTTATTTTCTATCATCTTCTCTTACTTCTCCTTTTTTTCCCGCTCCAACCATTTATGCACCATCCACGAACGTTGACAATCATGACAAAGTATACACGGACATTGCGCAAAATGACCTCGCTGTCGACGCGCCTTCAAACCCCAACACTTGAGTAATAATAAAAATCAGTAGATCCGTTTATTTTTTGAATTTTAAATGATATCTATTTAATTACTCGATGTATTATTCAAGTTATACCCTATTTCAACATGTACATGGCTCTGTTTTGCATGAAATCGCATACCAAGTCATGACACGTCATAAGGCAGGTACGTGTCCCTACTTAATCGAATGGGAAGTGACAGTCGTTGTAAATGAAAATGGAGCAAGATAATGAAGATAGAACAAGATAAATGAAGAGCACGCGTTTTATTAATCAAATCGACAAATTTTCAATAATTTACGTATTTTTAATGCCATTTTGAGCCAAATGTTCCGAAAATTTTTTGGCTGCTATGTTATTTTGAATCTGTTGAAAATATAATAATTAAATATATATTCAATATAATAAATAAATAATAAAATTAAAATTAAGATTAAAACTTAATTGAAAATGCACATCGTAATCCGTTCCATATTACGTTGACTCAAGTTAATTGCCGCTAGATGTCACTAGTGTGACCAAGTGAAACTATCTTATATACATTTTATTGGGTAATGTTTACATCAAAGTAGTAGTAGTAGTAAATATCTTTGTTAGCATTTCTTGCTATTTACATGGTCAATTACACTCCAACATTTTTGTATATTTTTGTATAGTTACATTAATAAGTTAAACTATTAATATTATTAAGTAATATTAATATTGAAACTACAACAAATTATGAATTATAACTTACATGACATTATTATTAGAAGACACAATTTACTATTCTAGATGAAAATTTCTGATTATAGTTGATCAATATACATTTGGACCATTCCAATAATTGACATCATGACATTTGTATAATATCATCAAAAAATATAGCAATGTTGGGTATAAACAATTATAATCATTGTAAGCAGCGTGAAAATAGATGGGTATCTCGGGTGTAAATAAATATAATCAAAATACAAAATTGAGATAAAATCATAGGAGGGGTTTCTATACACCAAATGGAGCATTACAATTTATAATATATGCTGTCATAAATCAATCCTGGGTTAATTGTTGAATGGTATTAGCCAAAATTTTAGCACATTTTTTTCTATGGAATAATACGCTTTTTAGACAGATATATAGATATATATTTACAGACCGAAAACCGACTCATTTCTACTATCCAAAAATAGATATAAAAAAACTTCCATCACATCTTCCCATCATCTCATTCATCATTCCCCGACGCCAATAGATCCTACAGTCATCAGTACAGATCGTTAAAAACCCATTATAAATTTGATGGCATACTAACAGTACCGAAGTACTATAAAAGTAGCGAGGTACTAACAGTGGTTGAGTATACTGAGTACTATAAACGTAGTACCAAGAAAAATACTGAAGTAAAAAACCCAATACATATATATATATATATATATATATATATATATATATATATATATATATATATATATATATATATATATATATATATATATATATATATATATATATATATATATATATATATATATATATATATATATATATATATATATATATATATATATATATATATATAAGAATTAAAACTCATAGACTCGAAATGTATAAAAAGGGTCCCATCTTTGCAGGCATACAGATGTTTAATAACCTTCCGAATTTCATCAAAGAGGCTGCCAACGTTGATATTAAAATTTTCAAACATGTTCTTAAATCCTACTTATTAGGCAAATGTTTTTATGAAATTAATGAATATTTGATGGATGGAACCATTGGTTAATATATGTGACTTTCCTTCTAAAATCATTCTCTTATATCAATTTATTCATTTTGTGTGTTATGCTTTTTAATGTCTGTCCATTGTATTCTTTCATTATTTTCGACTGTTGAATTTTGTTATTTTATGTCATTTTATGATATTCTGGCTATATTGATTATATACCGATTATATACCGATTATATACTGATAATATGACGTACCAATATCATGTAATTATGATCAAGCATGGAATAAAAAGAATTATCATTATTATTATTATATATATATGATAGTACTAACAATACTGAAGTACTATAAAAGTAACGAAGTACCATAGAAGTACCGAAGTACTAACAATAGTGAAGTACTAGTAAAACTGAAATACGGTACTGTATAGTAGTCGACACACGATCACGTATAAGCCATCGCTATGATTTAAACACGTTTCAAGCAATTAGTGATAATACAAGGGAAACAGATATACACATATAAAAGTGATGCTGTTTCAGAGATGAAAGATGTACCTGTTCAAGTGCTTGGATCTCTCAAGTGAAATAACATATAGAAAGTGATTTCCATAGTAACAATAATATAGTTTGTTCATTCGATGTTGCACAAACAAGACGTGTATATATAAAAAAGTTACCATAGCAACAAATCTGCAACATCATGGACATGATGGCAAATGAGTTTAGAACATATACTGAGAGTCAGTTCGATGAAATGGTAATTTTTGGTGATTACTTTTGAAAGTTGTGTGCGTATATACCGGTATATGAAGTCGACTCGGTCGTGTGACATGAGCTTCGAGGTACTTATGAATGGATGGTTATAAATGTGGTTAGGGTTTAGATGAGGTTTGACATCCATGTCACACAACCGAGTCGACTTTATTCCGGTATACGCTCTTCGGGCGGCCCGACGAAAGTATAGCTTTCAAGTCATGTCAAGCAATATTGAAAAAATAATTACCCCCACTTTTAACCCCACCGATTTATCACCACTCTTCTAACTTCTCACCTGTAAGATATATATATATATATATATATATATATATATATATATATATATATATATATATATACATATATATATATATATATATATATATATATATATATATATATATATATATATATAATTTTTTTATATATATTGGTTCAACGATGGACTATAATGATAACTAAGATCTATTGGCGTCGGATGAATGATTAATAAGATGACGTGATGATGAGATGAAGTTTTCTTAGGTATTGGGAAGGATAGTGGGAAGGAAGCGGTCGTGGCCTATATTGTAGGAACCATCCCAGCATTAGCCTAGACTACAGAGAAAAATCACGAAGCACCCCTGTAAAGATGGAAGGTAGCGGGAATCGAACCAGGTCCGATTTTCCCACTGCCTCCCGGATCACATGAAGCGAGTGCGTTAACCACTGCGCTGCATGTGCCGGTAAGACCTGTATAGTAGGGGGTGAAGTTCGCTGGAGAGCGCTATAGTTATGCTGGATTGTGACTGCTGCCTGCAGACTAGTGGCGAGGGGTATCGAGGTGTGCACGAGGGTGCAATTCTTGTTAAGAGGCCGCAGGCGCTCTACACGGGCTCGTTGTTTGCTCGCTTCAGACTCGAGTTTAACATGCATCGTGTGCTAGGCGCAACCCTTAAACTAGCCCGCCGAACTCATGTTCACTTAAACGCCGTTAATTCCCTGGCTCACACTTTTGATATATTTCACATTTTATATTTTTGTCCGGTATTCAAAAATATGTATCTAGGTTTTCGCGTTCAAGATTTTTTTTCATTTTCCATTTGAAAAATTTGAAAAATTAAAAATTTTTGTTCAAAATTCTGTTAATGCGGTAACTTCCGTTTTTCAATTAATAACAAAATGCAAAAACAATCATATTGATATCTCAAAAATTACGGCCGTGAGAGTAATTGCGGCGTGAAATAAAAGTGCCTGCGGCCTCTTAAGCCATACACAAAGATTCACAAAGAGCTCTATCTTTAGGACGTCTCAAGTTTAGGACCAATATTGATCCTAACTCAGTAAAATGGTCCCAACTTCAGACCAATATTGGTCATAACTCAGTCAAATGGTCCTATTTTGAGACGTCATAAAGATAGGACTCTTTGTGCATCCTGGTAGTATCTTGGTAGTATTTACGTCTATATGGTATGAGATATCAAAATGTCAATTTGATTGAAAACAGCCATTTTGGATGAGTGATAGCGAAAACATTCATGCGATTCTAATCGGGTGGGCACTTCCTGTTTTTATTTTTGTCTGTATACGTGTGTCAAGGCAAAACCCTTCCATACGAAACCTTCACTAGGCAGTAGCTATCACTCATTTTCTAGGTTAAAGAATTGGGTATCAATAGTTTGAATTGGAAGAAATTGACGAGTGAACCATAAGCATAGCACAAGGTGCATTGAGGGTTGCGTTGGTTTGACGGTTGGAGATGGTGACTTTACCAATTCGAAAACACGATCCATTTCCTGAGTACTTTTCTGAGAAAAAAAGATCGCTGCTCTATCTAGTGTTGTTTTATAGAAACGGCTGACAAACTAGATGACAGCTGTTAATAGCTGAGGTGGCGAGAACGTAAAGTTAGTTTTTTTATCACTACTACACCTATGTACGGGCAATAATTCTTCAAACGTGGACCGTGAATTGGAACACATTTTCAACATGGAAGGGATAGGAAGTGAAGTCACCATCTCCAAACGGCGAACCAACGCAACCCTCAATGCATCTTGTGGCAAACCAACGCAACCCTCAATGCATCTTGTGGCGAACCAACGCAACAACCCTCATTGCATCTTGTGGCAAACTAACGCAACCCTCAATGCATCTTGGGGCAAACCAACGCAACCCTCAATGCATCTTGTGGCGAACCAACGCAGCAACCCTCATTGCATCTTGTGGCAAACTAACGCAACCCTCAATGCATCTTGGGGCAAACCAACGCAACCCTCAATGCATCTTGTGGCAAACCAACGCAACCCTCAATGCATCTTGTGGCAAACCAACGCAACCCTCAATGCATCTTGGGGCAAACCAACGCAACCCTCAATGCATCTTGGGGCAAACCAACGCAACCCTCAATGCATCTTGGGGCAAACCAACGCAACCCTCAATGCATCTTGGGGCAAACCAACGCAACCCTCATTGCATCTTGGGGCAAACCAACGCAACCCTCAATGCATCTTGGGGCAAACCAACGCAACCCTCAATGCATCTTGTGGCAAACCAACGCAACCCTCAATGCATCTTGTGGCAAACCAACGCAACCCTCAATGCATCTTGGGGCAAACCAACGCAACCCTCAATGCATCTTGTGGCAAACCAACGCAACCCTCAATGCATCTTGTGGTAAACCAACGCAACCCTCAATGCATCTTGTGACATAGCACTACGAAGACATGAATGAATAACATTTGTATACTTTTAACGTATTTTTTTTTTTTCAAGGCGTTTTATTTACATGTTGTATTAGTACATTATGATAATAACGTACGTAGACCCACAAAGTCACATAAGATTTGACTTGTCTGTGGGTCTACTTGATATACATTATGCTAGCTATCAATGTTTCCCAAATTGAGGCAAATGATGAATTATTGATACGATATACATTTAAATTCGACATCAAAGTGGAAAAGGATTTATTTATTTTGTACTCACGCATTTACTATACATTCGCACTATTATCACCATCTATTTTTTTTCCCTTATTTATATACATCTTCATCACTGTTAAGGCCCGTTTTCATGGCTCGCGGCAGGCGGCAGGCGTTTTTTTTCCTGGCCAATCAGAATGAATGAAATATCCACCGCTTGCACTTGTTGCTCTCTGCCATGAGACATGGAATAAATTTAACTTTGGAAAAAAACGCCGCGGTTAAACAACTCATACAAGTGGTCATACAAGTGGTAGGGTTATGTCGGAACATTACTTCTAAAACAGTACTTTTCAGATATACACCATGATTGTTCTTGAGTGCCACGTAATACGATACTAAAAATCACTTGACCGCCTGAATTGAACAAGAATTATATATTCAAATAAATAAATAATATCTCGAAGTGGATGCGAAGAAACGCGACCTTGTGAACAGTGCAGGCGGCATGCGTTTTTTAACCGCCTGCCGCCTGCCGCGAGCTATGAAAACGGTCCTTTACACTCTATGTTGTATATGTATGTACTTTACATTTTCAGGTCTATTTAAGTTCCAAATTATACGATATGTAACTAGAATTGACATGTATTATGTGTTCACGTCTGTTTGAAAATCATTGTTTTATACCACAGACAAGCCCAATTTGGCTTTGTGGGTCATAGTGTGAAATGTATGTATGTTATTATTTGATATGTCAATAAAAGAGATAATAATGAAAAAATAAATTCAAGAAGCAGCACCTCAATGGTTGTTTCAAGACTTACAGGTGTTCTTGTCGGAGTTTAATGCTATAAGTTATGATGAAAAGATTTACACTTTTTTATTTCTCAAATTCTGATATGTTATGTTAAGGAAATCACTGACATGTTTGACAAGTTTTGTGGAGATCACATGATCGATGTGAAGATTTCTATCATGTGGCACATGAATTATAATATCTTGCTCATCTTACAACGCACGTGTTTAGTTTTCCCAGTTCCTAGTTCGCCAAAACGATATAGAGAGGACCATGTCTAAAAATGCTCACACCATTTGTATCCGCTATAACTTACACTTGTACTCACGACAGATGAAAGTCGTTTACCAACACAACAAATGCATTTTTTTAATTTTTTTAGTTTTAACGACGCACTATACTGATGGCTACGATCTATTGGCGTCGGTGGATGATGAATGAGATGTTGGGATGATGAGATGAAAGGTTATTTTATTAGGTATTTTATTAGTATTATTTTATTTTATAACGACCATGGTGACTGCTCGGTAGCAGCACAATCCAGCATGCCTGTAGTGCTCATCTTTAGCGAACAGCTAGGTGAGAGGATGAGAAGAATGCGGTAACGAAGTAATGGGGGTGAAAGTGGGGGTCCGTTTTGTTTCAACATCAAGGGAAATGTTTTGGTAATATATCTTTCCTTTAGGGTTAAACTATTTTCTTTCATAGACATAAATGTATAAGTGTGTGTGTGTGTTGGTTAAAAATATTGAAATTTAGGCCTACCACATTATGGAATTTTCCATTTTTTTTTATTCCTATTGAAAGCTTGACACAGTGTAATTGTTTTTCCAATGGTATAAGGCTAAGAATAGTCTGGTGGAATCGTTTGGACGGGGCACGAATACGACGTCCTTACCAAACCTAAATTGAAGATTGAATTATAAAATTCAATATTACGAAATTATATAGGGAATTACATGTAATATAATCACGCCTATAATATACAAATCAACAATCTGTGATTAATATTACACTAATAACTTGCAAGAGAATGTATAATGAACAATTGAGAAATACGTGCAGGGTAAAAGGTATCTTTCGACCTTCTTTCTGATTAGTATCTTATTTTTCTTCGATTCTTCTCACTCCTTCCAAATCTCCTTACCTCATCTATTTATTCATAGTAAGTTATCACCAATAATTGATATTTCGCTAAATCGACTCCCATGAGAAGACAAGCAGAAAGTTATAGATGAAGAACCGATACACATAATACATAATTATTATGTATATTCCGATTTACCTTCACGGTTGGCTTTCAATAAAAGCACGACGCCTGTGAATTTCCCTCCGATTGTCAAGATAAGCACAAGCACTGCGCATGCCTGCTCGAGGTCAGGTCATCGCGCATGAGTAGTCTCTGTCCGCGTGACGATGCTATCTGCAGGACTGTCATCCACTCATCTCGTGCGAAGAACGTCATGCTGGCACATGCGCACAACAGACCCGGCGTTGATTCACTAGAGATTGGTTCACGCTGGGGAGTCAGAAGTGTTCAAAGTGAAATGGCGTACTGATTGTATCAATGGCAGATCATTTATGAGTATGAGTAAATACAATTTACAATTGTATTTATGAGAAAGATGAAGGTCGGTTCATGTGATCCGGTGGGTGAGGGGAATATCGGACTTGGTTCGATCATCGCCTCTATCCATCTTAACATTTTTTTTCCCCCTTCTGTAGCCTAGGCTAAAGCTGGGATGGTTCCTAAAATATAGGTCACGACCGCTTCCTTTCTTTACTATCCTTCCCATTACCTTACAAACCTTCATCACGTCATCTCGCTATAGTCAATCATCCACGCCAATAAATCTTATAGTTATTATTACAGTACGCCGTTATACCCAATCTGAAGAAAGAAAGTCGTCCAACAAGGAAATAATTGTAATAACTGTGATACGTACATATCGTGGTAAAACTTTGAGGACTATCGATTTTGAGAAATTCAGTTTTGTTTTTAATCGTAAAACTCGTCTGAATTACGAAATTACAAAACAATTACCACAGCTATACGAATAAAACGCTCATTGTTGTGAATTCATTTGTTGTTAATCTGGTAGACGAACTACTTCTCTCGTGGACACAAGTATAGATGTATTTATAGGCAATATCAGATATGGTAGAGTCGATGAAGTAGCATGGTTACAGAAGGTAGAACTACTTTACCGTCTTTGGATATGCTATAGACCTGGAAATTTGAAATGTTGATCTATGATTTTCTCCACTACAACGTGAATTTAAATCATGGTATTTTTAACGGCCAGTATACCACAATAAAATAATAATCAACTCTCAATAAGGCTACATCACATGTACACAATTTTTCCTAATTCCCCACATTTCCACATTCAAAACAACGTTACCTATTTAATCCTACATTCTCCACATTTTTTTTCGCTACCCGACTCCTCTTTTCCCACCTTTTTCCACTTCCCACGTCACGTTTTCTCCATGCAAAAAATTGTAAAAATGTAAAAAATTCTCTCACTTCAGCACTTTTCTCCCACTTTTTGGCATATGCGCACAACAAACCCGGCGTTGTGTCCATCAGAAAATCAGAAAATAGGTTCATAAACGTCAAACGTTGGCGTTTAGATTGTAGCAAAGCCAAGACAGGTCAGTTATGAGTGTCACAGGATGTTCTCTATGTATATACATATTTGCCATAGGTCTTAAACTCTTGTTGCACTTGACATGTCCTGTGATTTCCTCCGCTACAATTTGCATTCACCACATTATGGATAACGTCCAACACACTCGATGAAATAATAACATTAACTCTTTGTATGGATATATATATATATATATATATATATATATATATATATATATATATATATATATATATATATATATATATATACACATACTTTTATTGAACATCGTTTTCCACATCTTCCCATTTTCCACTCTTCTCTACATTCAGTCATGATTTAATTATACATTTTCAAACTTTTTTCTCATGCCACCACCTTCTTTTTTTCTCCTTCTTTGTGCCATGATCGCCGTCGATGGGCCTGGAAAAAAGATGCTATTGTGAATGTATTTATTTTTATATCATTAGAGCGAGCTTGAGTGCAAATAGGCCTACTATGACTTGAAAATGACATCACAAACCTGCAGATCTTGGAATATCGAAACTGCATGCTACGCGTGTACGTATTGCTTCGCATTGATTCAAATCCGCGAGTACCATGCATTCTATAGCGATTTTATTTCTCAATTTCAATTATGTATTTGATAAGAAAGTTGAAATTTATTTCAATCTTCTGTTGATTTCTTTGATAATTTGTTGAATTAAAAAAAAATTCATTCTCTCCTGTTTTGTTTTTTTCAAATTTTGGTTGAAATTTTTCGGAATTTTTTTCTTATAAAATTTTATGAGAGCGTGTGGTTCTTCATCTCATTTCAATTACGACACTTATTCAAAGATTTGAAATGTGTTGGTGTTACTGTTAGTAGAAGTTGACGATGTAATTAATAAGACGGGATAATTGCACGTGTTTAACATGAATTGGTCAGTCAATAAATGTCTGCACCATGTCTTCACATGTCTTCACATGTCTACACATGTCGTGTCATGTCACTGCAAGCGACGTGACCTCGCCAGGGTCACGTGGACGGCTCGTCTTCGGCGATAGGGCATGTCGTCACGCCAAGAAGACCACGACGAGTACCGTTAAACGCCTTGGGGCGAGCTCACATCTTCTATTTTCCCCCAAGGACGCCGTTCAACACGATCTAACGGGACAAACCACACTTGGAATACCTAGAACACATTCTTAAGTGATAATGAAAGCGTTTTAAGTCGCACAAACTTTTCAGGTCCTGGATTTCGTGACGCGTTTTGGCACTATTATTAGAAAAGCGTAGCGAAGGTTTTTAATTCACTTAAAGTTAAAAATCAGACTCGTTTTTATTTTTGTTTATTTTGTTTGTTCTTTTTCTTTGTACTTGGCATACATACAAGTAGTTTAAGTAACCAATCGACTATAGGATCTTTTTCTGGACATTTGTGTTATATCGGAATAGATTAAAATTCACTAGTGAAAATAGCAATTCAGAATACGTTCCTAAATGCAATATATGGTCGAAGAATTGTAGTGAAAAAAGTGTCAACAATGTTAAATTTCTAATACATTTATTTGTTGTAATTTTTGATGGTTACTTTTCCACTACTTTTCTCAAGTGCTACAGTTTCTCACTTGTGACGCGTATACGCAGTTTTCACTGCCGAATTGTTTTTGAGCAAAATCGCCGCGGAAACTCGTTCAAAAAATAATATTGAGAATTTGAAAGTTCTCATAGAGTGGAATATAGGATGAAATTATCAATTTTTAAATCTTATCCGATTGGAATGAAATTTTTACACTGTGTCAATATATATTTTTATCAAGTTTCAAGAAATTTGATTCACGTATTTTGGGGAAATGGGAAATATTTAAAAATATATTCACACTATTTTGGGACAATTTTCCGACTACATCCAACTGAACGATATAGTGTATCTCCACTTGGATAATTTATAAGTTGGATGTAGTATAATAATCAAATAATTGTTTTAGATTTTCCAAGAGCCAATTTTACCAACTGATGATTGAGTATTGATCAGTTAATTATTGATCAAGATACAAAAATAATATACGTCACGAAGGGTAATAACAAGTTAACCCACTAATTAATGCCTAATTCACTAATCACCAGTTCATAAAACTGTCTATGGATAATATAAAATCATGAGTTTTTTTTTTCAATTTCCCAAATAAGTTTTTCAATAATAATCCTTCTAGGAATGGTAAAATCGCCCTTGTGGTGCCCCGTTTGAACGATCCTGAACTTGCATCCTTTGCCTCCATAGTGAAACAATCGCTTCCTGTTAAGTTTTTGATGTTTATTCGAAAAAAAAAAAAATATATATTCACTCTCATTTTTCAATAACAAAATAACTGTTCGGGGGGTGTGATTGCCCGCCTCCCTCTCTACCCGGGCCAGACCGCCCCTCGTAAGAAGTAATACTTATCTAGTGTCGTCTGCAATTGTTGCTATACAAACCAAAACAATTGGTAACTTTGTCCAATTAGTACTATAAAGCTTCAGGTATGTATGTACACATTACGTAAAACCATAAATATGTAATACCATTACTAACAAGACACGTTCGACTCTTGTATAACTATAACAGGACTTACTCAGTCTTGTGTTATAGCGTGCAATATAATCATCTTCGTGAAGCAACTCTATTTATATAGTAGACCATGCAGCGGGCAGTGGTCTAACTCTTGAATCAAGCTGTTCAATTATATTTTTTTATTGGGTTTAACGACTCACTGTACTGATGACTGAGATCTATTGGCGTGCGGGAATGATGAATGAGATGATAGTATGGTGAGATGAAAATATTATTTTATTAGGTGTTGTTGGATATTGGGAAGAAGTCGGTCGTGGCCTGTTGTTAAGGAACTACTCCAGAATAAACCTGAACAAAATCACGAAAAACCTCTGTTAGGATGGTCGACCATGGCGGGAATAGAACTTTGGTCTCCTGAATGACGGTTCAGTGTGCTAGCCACTCGAACACCCGTCTCAGTCAGACTGCTCAGGCATAAGTTGACGTTAAATGCCAAGTTAGGATTGAAATGAAATGAAACAAAACATTGGACATTGAAATGAATTTTGATATATGTTTGTTCATATGTTGGATGTATATACTCCGGGTCTGGTGTGCAATGAACAAATCAGATTTTTTGGTTTTCAATAAAATATCAAATAAAACAATTGTATCAAATTATACCAATAACATTGAAAACATCGATGATCTTGGATTTTCCTTCTTTTCTCTTCAAAATTTCAATAGAAATGAATACTTACATGTATTATTACATGTATCGCCACGCAATTTTTTCTTGTGAGCGCTTGAATAGTGAACAAGCTATTGATAGAGAAAACTGTCGATTGTCACAATCAGATTATACAAGGAATATCAAATTGTATTCAATATTATTGTGTCAATTTGAATATTTTCCAATCAAAATACTGTTTTATTTTCACCAGACATATCACAATTTTTCTTCAATTACTGTTACCATTGACGCACGCAGATGCAGCTTATTTATAATTCTAAATGTCACAACTATAGAATATATATTCAGCAGTATTTCTCAAGAACCATCAGTTTAATTAGAGGTTATACAGGCGAAATTTCTCGCAAAGAATGACGATAATTTGGTTATTTCTGTGACTTATCTGGGAGAGTGTTCGCTTTATTCATGGACAATTTGCTTTTTTCTCTACCTTTTTGTGTTTACTCGCTCCTTTTTTCCAACGTTTCTGTCTTCATTTCGTGCTTATTTTGTTCAACGCTTCAATACGGGAATCTACCTCGTCATTTTTTTGCTTCGACATGTCTCTGTTACCTTCACATTATTTGGAAGTGGTTTGACTAAACACGCTTCTTTTTCACGAAATTGTTTATGACTTCTTTCATCAACATATATCAAGTCAGATACTAGTGTTCTCTCTCCTTCTAAACAATTGTTAGTACTTCCGTTATTCTTGTTTTTCCGGAGGTCCTTATCAGTCGAGTGTTTGTTATACGTTACTCAACTTCTTCTCTGTCACGGCTATTGACGCTTCAGATATAAGATTACGACCTGCTTGTTTATCAGCGACTCTTTTCACTCTTTTCTCATCTTTTTTGAGAAAAAAAGAAAGCTTAGTATCCAATACTGTGTGCTTCTGCCCATTGGATGGCACAATACTCGTGATTGAAGCATCGTGTTTAATCAAATTTTGTGTTTGGTTTATAACTTTTCTTGTTTTACCTGATGGAAGGAGTAACTCATGTGAATTAATGTCCAACTTTTGAGTGAGTTCGTTAGCTAACTTCTTACGATGGAGTATTTTGTGTGGATCTCTGACTCTACTGTTCTTTGGTTTTATTAAGGATTCTTCATTATTCCTTGTTTCATCGTTTAGTATTTTCTTATCTTCAAGTTTCAACTCATCTGACCATCCAGTTTTCAAGTCACGTGATTGGTTATCGTCAGTCTGCACAGGTTTTACTCTGTGATTGACCAATTGTGACAGTACCTTGTTGGCAACACGTTCCTTGTGCTCAACTGAGGAGTATTCAGTTTTAGGGCAGGGTTTAGAGACATTATCGATTTTTGTTTCGAGTGATGGCAGAATGTTCGATGCTTCAGGACACAAGGAACTAAGTGTTTCTTTGAAGGACAGTTCCTCATAGTTAATACTGGTCTTTATTACTGAGATCGAGCTGTTTAAGAACAACTGAGGCAACTTTTCCTCTGGGTTCGAAACTCCTTTGGAACTTGTTAACTCATTGCGTTTGGGCCTATTTTTTCGCATTTTGTGCACATCCTTCGGTTGATTATGATTATTAGAATTCATTTGGAGAATTTCTTCACAAACATTAGAATTATTAGTAGATGTGGGAGTTTCGGAGACATGTTGATTATGACCAATTGTTCGTTCTTTAGAATCTTTCATTACCGAATTTGTTGGTTTTATTATCGTCTTTACTTTCTGTATCGACGAAGAGTTCATTAGATTATTATCCCTGGTTTTTAACTTGTTTTTGTCAAGATCAGAAATAACATGATTGTCGTTACCAGAAGATGGAGAGGATTCATTTGTTCTTCCAGATGCTGTCACATGTTCTGTGGGTAATGACCTTGAATTGTTCTGCTGAAATATATGCTGAGATGCTTTATATTCAGCAGTCAATAACTTTTGCAATTCGCCTGAAGCTTTCTTGCTCAAATCTAATTTTGTCCTATGAGAAGAAAGTTTTTTTGGACAACTTGAAGACATAGCTGGTGAATCCGAAGAGTTTTTAGTATTTGTTGATCTTTCACTTGGTTGAGAGTTATTTGTCAAGGGCGAATGTTGATCACCGTTATTCCTAGGATTCTTCTTTATTTGCAGGTCACATGTTTGGTATAAATGGCATGACATTCTGCTTTTAGCAGCAAGTGGACCAGATGGTAGCAATGAAGCTGTGTCACTAAGAGCGCACTGATATAAAGCGCCCTCTGATTCATCTATTGGAGTGTATGATTCATTTTTGTTTACAGTAAGTTTACCTAATTTTGAAGTGATTTTGGGAGCGCCATTTTTTTTCTTAGATATCAACAGCGAAGAAACGTTTGGCTTGACTCTGCTTACGTAGTTATCAGATTCGGTGGCAGTTTGGTTTAGGTTTTGTTGAATTATTTTATTCGAATTGATAGCTGCTACTTGATACCTTGAATCTCGCTTGCCAGATGGATGACGACTCCGCAATGACTTACCTCCATCAGCTCCAGCCAAACCAGTTGAGAACATTATCTCGTTGGAATTTGGAATCATTTTACTCAAACTCTTTTTCACCTCTAACGACTCCACTCCTCTTTCACTATGAGAAATTTTATTTCTGAAAACTTTGTATTTGTTTACGTCATGTTCATCATTCACTCTATTGTGCACATATGGACTTTCTTTGCGTTCACAAGTATTTTTATTTGTACTCTTCCCTCTTTTTCTTTCCTGACCAGATTCATTTAGCTCGGCTGATTCCAATGCACAATATTCTACGTTAGAGTTATTCAAGTCGCTCGTTTGCACCGGAGGACTCCAGGTAGCACTACTACGTGGACGTCCTTTGTGTCCCCACACGCGTTCTTGCGTTTTGCATTCTGCCAGCCACGAATTTAGCGAATCTGTTTTGGTTGTTGTGGCAAGATCTGATATGATTCGACCCTTCGACATATTCTTGTTCTTATAAAGTTTCTCGTTCGAATCTCTTGATACTTTTCCGGGAACTGTGCTTTTTTTGTCTGTGGTATATTTTCTTCTACCCTCACTGATTCCTTGAATGTTCCTATTTCTATCTGTCGAAGAACAACTACCTGACTTCATTGCACTTTTAATTGCGGCTAGATCCAAATCTATCACGCTGTTACTTGTATTTGGTTTGTACACATATTGTTTTATCTCGACCTGACTTTCAAGGTTCTTATTCGCCATCACTGAAAATGGAATGTTTTCACTTGTTTTCTTCTCACTTCTTATTGTCTGTGAACAAGTATTTACAGTTGGACAGTCACAGTTTCCAGCACATTCTTTCACCATATATTCTGAAGGTTTTGATTTCTGTTGCGAAAGATTTATTCGAGTACTACCACACTGGGTGGCTGCATCACGTTGATCTACACGCTGTACCAATAAACAGTTCGATTCATTTCTGCTAATAGTTTCGATCGTCTTGGATTTAATATTATCATTGTTTGAAACATCGTTTTTGTTGATGTTCTTTACAGCGGTGTCATCTGTTGTGAGTTGAACCGGATAGCTTTCCACATCCATATTGATCATATTCACAAGCGAACTATTATTTGATATACGTGTGTAATTACTCATTTTATTTGTTCTTGACGTATTTCTTTCCATGTTCATTTTGTTAGTGAGTTGATCTTTCTCGTAAGCTGATAACAAGAGCTTGTCTAATCTGTCTGGAAAATGCTTGTGGGTACTGCTCTGATCAACACTCATCGAGTCCATGGAAAACTCTAGAACCTCCCTATTTGGTAACGCGTTGATATCCGCGTTCAAGAAATATGATGAATACTTTGATGACATCATAGACTCACCATTACAATGTGTAGGAAAGTAAATTGGTGGGTTTCGATTTTGGTCTAATACAAAAGTGATTTGGAGAGTCGACTTACTGTCTACATTTTTGTCTGTTGGCAGAGTTTCATCCTTTTTTCCATGGCTTTCATTCTCTTGACTGTTGTGTGCATTGTTCGATATCTTGGATGGAATATTCACGTTCGATTTCGGACTAATCTCAATTTCAGATTGTTGGCTTCCTTTTTCTTCGTCTTCTTTAACAGGTGTCGATGCTGTATTCTTATCAAAAATATGATCCAAAGAAGATATTGTACTTCCCGATTGGATCACTTGAAAATTATTTTTTTCATCATTGTTTGCCATTGACATATTGCTGCAGAGGTATTCTGGACATGGCATTTTTTGCACATTGCAGTCTTCGATAGCAGTATTTGCTTCAAATAGTGATGATCTAGATACCAATTCTTCTGAAAAAGATGGCAGTACGCCCTCAAGTACTACCTCATACCGAGAGTATTTCGAATATGTATTCACATTAATAGGTTCCTCAACAGTTGCTAATATCTCACCGTCCATCATCACCTCTGCAGAGTCGGATGATGTCTGTGGAAACGAATGCGTGCTTGACACTGAGCTAGTAAAGCTATCAAATTGAAGAGGTGGTTTATAGATCGTTTCCTCAGGATATAGTCCAGTTTGACAGTTTTTCTCACTTGAGTCAACGTATTCTATTATAGTGTCAAAATTATTGGTAGGTGTTTCGCGATTGTATTTTTTCTTTGAAAACTCTTGCTTCAACATTGCTTCAGTGATACCCGAATCGGGCATGGACGAGTCCCAAGACGACATTCTCACATACGTGTTACCGCTACTGCAACCACTTCCAACGTTCATCACCAGATTATACTTCGAATGCATATCGGTGTCATTGCCAGACATTGCCGAATTCGACCAATTTTTATCTACATATCGAGGTGATATTGCTTCCGTTGACTCCACAGATGTATCCAGATCCTTCAATATATCGTCAATATTTATTATTTCTTTCTGTCTTGAATAGAATTCCCCAGCATTAGCTTTCGCTTCGATAAATTCACTGATATCCTGTTTGGGTGGTTTCTGAAATGTATGTGGGATTCCCATTTCAATATTTTCATTATGTTTGTTGCTCAACCCTTGTTTATTCTGTTCGTTTTCTTTCTCAGCTGTTGATTTATTGTAGCATGATGCACTTTGTTTGGAGCTGATCTGATTCGGGGATTCGACTTTATCAAGACTTGAATCAAATAGCGTGGGCATGAGAGTTTTTTCCACAGATTTTCCGTTTCTGGTCTCAAATGCTTCATCATTCTTACATACTTGGCCAGAAGTTTTGGTAATACTGCACGTGGTGTCCGATAATCGACAATCGATATTATCCATAGTCAAGATATCATCGCCTCTAGGCTGTGTTTCAACGGTATTTGACCTCCGTTTCGGTCGTATATGTATTGTGAGCCGATCATTGTTTTCTTGTTTGGAGTGTTCAGGCGACTGTTCCGTCAATAAATGGATTGTAAAAATATCACTGAGTTTCTGTTCTGGCAGTTGTACATTCGAGTAGCTTGTTTGAGCGTCTCTGACGCTGGAAGACGGTGCATGACTCTTGTTGGCTAGGCTGGAAAGAAATCCCGTGGTTTGTTGAAGGTACCCTACTGTTGGATTGTGCTCTGGAAACTCCTTTTTTCTCATGTCTTTCTCTGTAAATGACACACGCTTTTTCGGTGATTTCGTCGAGCTCTTAGAATCGAGAGATGATAGACGAGAAGAGAATCTGGAATTCATGTTTGCACCTGTCACAGGGTCCTCAGATGATTTTCGAGTTGAATTATTCGATGAGTATCCACTAGATATTATGCTTCGATAACCAGAACCCACTGATGATTGACGGGTCGAGTTCTTACTGGATAATTCACTGGAATCGAAGGTACTGTTACCAGAATTCATTGATGATTGACGTGTTGAATTCTTACTGGTACTTTCATTGGAATCATTAGTGGTATTTCCAGAGCCCATTGAAGATTTTCTGGTGGAATATTTACTAGAGTATTCACTGGATTCATTGGTCAATTCAGCGGAATTCATTGAAGATGGTCTGGTTGAATTCTTACTGGTATTTTTACTGGAATCATTTGTAGTGTCAGCAGAATCCATTGAAGATTGCCTGGTAGAATTCTTACGGGAATGTTTATTTGAATTATTGATCGTTTTTTCAGAATTAATTGAAGATTGCCTGGTGGAACTCCTACTGGAATATTCACTTGAAACATTGGTTGGTGTATAAGAATTCATTGAAGGTTGCCTCGTGGAATTTTCACTGGATAATTGACTCGAGGCGGTGGTCGCTCCACCTGGATTCATCGATGAGTGTCTGGTAGAATTCTCACTGGAGACTTTACTGGAATCGTTCGTAGAGTTACCAGAAACCTTCGATGATTGGCGAGTTGAATTCTTACTGGAGTATTTACTGGAATAATTGGTAGCTTTACCAGAGTCCATTGAAGTTAGTCTGGTTGAACTCTTACTAGAATAAGTACTGGAATCATTTGTTGAATCCCTCGGATCTATCGAAGATGGCCTAGTCGAATCCTCACTGGAGTATTGTCTGGAATCATTGGTCTTATTACCAGAATCCATCGAGGATTGTCGAGTAGAATTCATACTGGAATAACCACTGGAATCATTAGCATTGTTCCCAGAATTCAGAGAAGATTGGCCTCTTGAATTTTTACTGTTACTTTTACTTGAATCATTTTTAACATTAACAGAATAGATGGAAGATTTTCTTGTTGGACTCTTACTGGAGTTTTTACTTGAATCATTGGTAGTGTTACCAGAATACGCTGATGATCGATGAGTGGAATTCTTACTGGAGTGTGTACTGAAATCATTGGTCAATTTACCAGAATCCATCGAAGATTGTCTGGTTGAATTCTTACTGGTACTTTTACTGGAATCATTTGTATTGTTATCAGAATGCACTGAAGATTGCTTGGTGGAATTCTTACGTGAATGTTTACTTGGATTATTGGTCGCCTTATAAGAATCCACTGATGATTGTCCGGCGGAATTATTACTGGAGAATGTACTGGAATTGATGGTAATTCTATCAGAATCCATTGAAGGTTGTTTGTATTCACTGGGATCATTGGTAAGTTGACGCGAGTCCATTGATGGTCGGCATGTAGAATTATCATGGGAGTGCCGATTGGATTTTTTGTGTGGTCTTGATGGTTGCCGAGTTGGAGAATTATCATGAGAAGGATCATTAAGAAATGTATCGGAGTAATTTGAATACACAGACAAATTCCGTGGCTTTTCTCGAGCAGGGCGTTTCGGTGGCTGATCATTGAATTCAACCTTTTTCTTTGTATCATTAGATTCTATATCAGCATTACTGTTGTCCATATTGACGTCATGGGAGGAGAATGATTTATACTTTACCCTCGAGTGATCCTCGGCAGCCATCTTCGTACTGCTGACACAAGCTTTCAGTAAGTACATCACTTTGTTAACGAGCTCGGCTTGCGTGTCCATTCGACCTGTCGTTGACTCGATGATTTCTACGTGACCGTTGTAACCAACTTCAGAGTCTTCTCGTCGACCGACCAGTAATAGTCGAATATTCCCCGTCGAGGTGCTGTTTTCGACTTCCACCTGAATGGAGTTCGGATTAACGCCGCCGCCAGCTGTGAACGTCACGGGGCACCGCAAGCACCGTCTTCGTTGACACATTCTGCAAATATGTTTCACTGCTTTTCCCAATTGCATCAGAATGCTTGGTTTTTGTCTGACAGCGTTCGAATCACCCGTCGTATGTGGTGATGTTCCTCTTTTTCGTTCCTGTTCTTTCTCTTTGCCGCTATCATTCCTGTGTAGGATTTCCTGTTGGATCTGCAGGACATACTTGGCCAACTCACGTACGGCTTGGTCCACATCTGGACATTCGATATTCTGTATTTTAACCTGTTTGCCGTCTACGTTGGCACTGAGGCTGGGCCGACACTGGCACTGCGACCCTTGGCCGTAAACCGTAGCAACATTCACTTTGATGCGAGAGGGTGTGATGCCAAGGACAGGAGGAAGAGCCAATGATATTCTCCCAGGAAGTTGAATATTGAGACCTTGCACTGATTGATTTTTATGCGGGGATTGTGCGTTAGACTCGTTGCCTTGCTTTGAGGTACGGAAAACGTTTATTGGCTCAGTGGAAAAAGAGGATTTCCATGATATTTGCTCCTCATTTTTGTTGTTGATGTTCAACCAATCAGGTGTGTCGTTACTCGCAAGGAAAGACGGATCTATAGAATGATTATTGGCATATGACAGATATTTTGGTTGATAAGAAATACTTCCTAAAGGTTTGTTGTCTCTAGAAATAGTTATGACATTTTCGTGCTTTGGTTTATTTATATTTTCACTATCTATAGTGCTCGCTAAAGCTTGGGTTTTCTGCATTTTCGTTCGGATTGACTAATTCGTGAACAAACTATCCGGATCTTGAACTGATGAATTTAGTGAAGTGAACATCGCATCCTAACTGTATTTACTGTAAAATTTTCATTCTCTGATGGAAACTCAAAATGGAGCCCTAATTTGAAAAAACATGATTTATGGTTATTATGGAAACACTGCGTTCAGATTCTTCCTTCCTATTGTAGGAATGAATCATTCTTTGGCATCATTTTCATGAAATTTCAATTAGAATTCAATACCTCGTCAAAATAGCTTGGATAATATCCAATATAAAATAGACTGTTATCAAATCTTCAATCAATTATTTTTGAATCATCATCAGCTATCATTGATCATTTCTCCCGATTTTCCTGTTTTTATTTTACTGATGTGAATATTCGTCCTTTCAACATCAATTGCTGCACGTTTAAAAAGTGAAGGTGACATTTTCCCTCTCAACAAATTCAAATTAATCAAAATTACAAATTCAATTTGAATCAAAACCTGTCTTCATCGGAAGCTTTTTGTCATTGCAATTAATTTAGGCCCATACCAAATGCTAACATGTGCTTGAGATTCGACGCTTCTAGTGTCTCAGGTATAATGAAATAACACAGTGGATGCAAACATATACCATGTGACAATGAATGAAATACAGCCCGTAATTCTGCTATGTAGGCTACCGGTACTTCCAACCACCCCCGCGAGAGATGAATGTGCATGGTCTACCCTAAGGGTCTATCAAACTGAATCATTTAAAATCTTTAATAATATACCATATATGCGATATTTTCATCATTTTAAATGGTAATCAGTAACTAAAAATCTGGTGATCCGTTTCTATTTTTAATTTTTAATGAAAATTAATTGCTCAAGAAATTAAAAAATGTGTACGCACCTATCCTATTTCAACATGGCCGTGACCCAGTTTTGCATGGAATCGCATATACTACGTCATGATACGTCTTCAGGCAGGAACTGTCACAGTCGTGAAGTCACAGTCGTGGGAATAGAACCTTTCCAAAGCACGTGTTTTAATCGAATCGAGAGATTGTAGATGATTTAAGTATTTTCGAAGCCATTTTTGAGTCACTCACAATTTTTGTGAACTCTTTTGGCTGTCATAAGTTAATTATTATTCGAATTATAATTCGTTCTGCATACCGGTATATTGAAACCAAATCCAAAATAGATGCATGTTGCCTATTGTATGAAAACTGTGCAGCTTTGCACGCATTTAACGCTTTTGAAAGATGTAGGCCTGGATATATCTTATAGTAAATATCGTTCTGAAAAATCATTGAACTTAAAATATTACATGCAGTTATACAAAAATAACTGTGATATGTTAATTCAATTGTTACTGTTATTTTCATTCTTTTTGTTAATTGTACATTTAGGGTACACAATAAAACATCCTCCAACCCTCGTGGATGTGAGTTTAGCTTCTGAATTGTGGTTGTGGAACTTCTGAAAGTAAAACATAGAATTGTAATGTTCATTTTTTCGTGTGATGTTTGTAAAGAGTAAAAAGTAACTTGCAACGTTATGGAGGTAAAAATATCCATTGTTTCAAGGCAGTAAACCCGTCCTATATATAGGCTATTAGGTCAAATTATATTTCATTTACTTTCTATATAACTTACAGTATTGGAAATTCGATCGTAAGAGTAAATTGGCTTTGATGAAAAAAAATCAACTTCCAATGATATCTACGAACCTGACATCCAATGTTATATTTCCACGCACAGTAACTTCTGAAAGTGACCTTTTGTTTGAAATAACTTTTGTAACTTCTTCACACAATTTTTGTGAATTTTAATGTAATTTGAAGTAACTTAAAGCAGTACTATAAAGTAACTTTGATTTATCTGTATATTACAGCTCACGTCAACTCATCTTCTACAAAGTTACTCTTATTGCTGCGAGATGTAAATTAATTCGTTCAAAATGAAACGTAGCTTCCCCAACAATGACAGCCCAGAGCTGAAACTTCTCAAACTTCAACTTCACCTTTTTCAACTTCAACTTCTTTGACTCCCCAATAACACTCACAACGATCATAAGAAGTATTACAAATTTGCCCTGTATAAAATACCAATACTATAATATTCCTCTATCCACGAACGAACACTCCGAACGGCCGTCCCCTCTATCTCACACCACGAACGCACTGGTGATTCGCTCCTTCATTTTTCGTGGCTGCAAGAATACAATATTCATATCACTGGGAATCTGCATCTAAACAATGCTATTTGTACCATGTCGTGAGGGAGATAGCTGTTGTGAGATAGATCGACTGTCGGGTCAAGAGGTCACTCAGACACGCCCGGGGCGGTAAACGATCTGTCGCCCCCTTATGTGCAACAATACGTTGTCATGTCATCTAGAAAATTATACTAAATTTTCTAATTATTTTTTTTTCTTAACGGGGATCTAGTCATAGCGTAACATTTTCATCGTCTTCATAACATACTGTCGTAGCAACTTTCCGTTGCATCATACTGTAGTGAAATTGCTTGATACCATTTTAAGGACCCCGAATATAATCTATAGCTGTTGGTGGGCTCGATGATCAAACAATAACAATAAACAATGATCAAACTTTTCAATCATATAGGAAGATTAAACGTTATATAAACGATAACAAGATGTATTTGCCAATATTTATTTACAATATATATTGAAAGCCCCCCGTGGCTTTTTGTTCAGCTTTCGAAAATGAAATCAAGTTGAGTTTGCGGGTTCTTATAGTTTCGAAGAAGGTATGGATTTTGTGAATGTCCCTTTCGCCTTCTTTCATGACATCGTTCCAAATCACTCGCTCATTCATACACTATATAATATATAGCTGTTTGCGGGATCGTTAAGAAATATTGAAAAATGTACTTCATTGATCCATAAAATCGGATGGAAAAATAGAATTGATAACAAAATCAATACATGGTTTTCTAAAATAATTATCCTCTCCCTTGGCCAGAAGTATTATGTATATTATTCAGAAAAAAAACCCAGCGCAAAGTGCATTTGAAAACTAATGATGAGCAAAAACATCCCGGAAAAAATAATCCCCAAGAAATCCCAACTTGAATATACATAATTATATGTTCCATTTTTCATTTAGGTTAGGTTCGGTAAGGTTTGGTCAGGTTCAGGTTAGGTCCTTCATAGAGTTCTCACTTTGTCCGCCCAAAAAGGTTCACGAAATATTTTTACCGGCAATATTTTTGCCACCAAAACGTCTGAGTTACTTTTCCTGGGGATGTTTTCAGTGACCAATACGCCACGGGTTGTTTCTCAGAAGCGTACAAGGTAGAAGCGTACAAGAGCTCAAGATTCAAGCGGAAGAGGTCCTATGCAAGCTGCACCACTGGTTTTCTTCAAACAATCTGCTTTTGAATACTGACAAAACGAACGTCCTACAAATAAAGTCGAAAAGAACTAACGAATCACTCACTCTTCATGATCGCTCTTCCAGCTCAATAATCACCACCGTCACCGACGCAAAGTTCCTGGGTATAGTAATCGACGAAAATCTAAGATGGGATACTCACGTGAATAACGTAGCCATAAGGCTACGTACAGCTATAAACCCTCTTTTTAAACTCCGTGACATAGTCAGTAAGAATAAACTTAAACTAGTTTATCACGCGTACTTCCACTCAATTGCCACTTACGGAGTGTCAATATGGGGTCACTCTGAGAGCGGAATGAACAGGATATTTATTCTACAAAAATATGCAATAAGAACTCTAGTCCGATCTCGCAGAAATAGACATTGCAGACAATCATTCATAAAAGAAGAAATTCTATCAATTCCAAGCGTATTCATCCTAGAGACATTGCTATTTATTTTTAAACATAAGTCACAACTCACTATGAATGCAGATAATCATCAACACCTAACAAGAAATCGAAACAAGTTGGTAATACCAGCGCATAACATAAGAGCTTACGAGAAAAGCGTATTTTATTTAGGAATAAAACTGTATAATCATCTGCCAGAGGAAATAATGACAACAAATAATATAAATGTCTTCAAAACAGTCATTAAGAGATATTTACTTGAAAAAGCGATGTACTCAGTAGATGAGTTCTTCAACTCGAATATTGTCTTCTAATCTACTGGTATCGAGTAAAATTGTATCTGACTCATCATTTTATTGTAACTGACTCGAATTATTTTTATACTTTTATTTGATATTTTTATATTTCAATTTTGAATTACGTTAATTTTTATCATTGTAACGGCCTTAATTAATTCAACTATCACCATTAGGCCTTTTTTAATTGTATCTAATTATGTCTCTAACTGACATTAGTCACTTTATTTTATATTATATCTGACGAGTCCAACATCCTGTTAAGTGTATAATATATATTTCACTTATGTATTGTGATTTCTACGGACAAATAAACTATTGAATTGAATTGAATTGAACATTATTCATAAGAATAACAATTATACGACCGATATTCCACTGACTTCATCGATAGGATTTTCCTGACCCTCTCACTGTGACGTCATTTTTAGTCACACAGCGTCGTGAGTCCATAGCAGTCGATTTATCGCAATGTCAGTGTTTTAGTAATAAAGTTTTGATCGGTATGCGATAACAAAATCTAATGCGGGGAAACACAGATATATGAAATACCTTCATATTGGTATAAGTAAAAGCTATACAACTTCTATCGCGTGATTGTCAAAGGTATATCTGCACCCTCGGTAGCTCGGTCAGCTGAGGCACCGCTTCAGAAACTGAAGTCACCGTTGGGCGTGGGTTCGAGTCAAGCATAAGGCATGGATTTTTGTAAACGTCCTCTCACTTATCATCACTCTATAGTTTCATAATCACCTGCTCATTCGTACCCCCGTATAACGTAGCTGTTGGTGGGGTCGTTGAGCAAACAGTAATCATTTCTAATACCTTCAAGTTGGTATAAGTACAAGCTCTGCACTTTTATAGCATATTTGTCAAACGTATACATCTAAAATAATGTGTTTTTTAGCTGTCTATAGCTGTGAAAATTATGCGTTATGAGTTGAATTGTTTGTAAAATTTTATTCTATTATTTTGAAAAGTTTGGAAATTTCTGTGTTTCTCCCGTATTTTTATTTTGATAACTTATACCCTTCAAATCTTATCATCAATACACTGTAATTACGCTGAATCGCGGCTCCCATACACCCTTGACGCTACCACCCCTCGTTCATCACTGAAGAAAGGATAGAAAAGCACTGAAAAATAATTTATTTTATTCATTTATTTATTTAGTCCAAAGATTCACACATGGTACAAATATAGGATATATAAAAACCTAAAACTAGATATAAAAATGAGTAGACAGAGACAGAAAGATATGATTAAAAAAGACACAATGATATGTGTTAGTATGCAATGATTGTCCATAGTGTGTCTTTGAAGAAAGGAATCATCAAATATGTATGCATTAATGCAAGAAAGAAAGACCAAAGATGCACTGAAAATAAATAAATACCCACTACTATTTTCACTTCATTCACTTCACTTTTCACTTCACTTTATTACTGTTTATATTATTTTCTTGTTTTCTTTTTCTGTGAATAAAACATGAAGAATAAAAAAGTTTATGAATTTAAAAACATAATTGAAATTTATGATAAAAGAATGTGATATATATTTTCATACAGTAGACAAACTTGGGAAATAAATTGTAGTTGTTCAAAAAACTTGAAAGAATAAGCAAGTGTTTGGTTCTTGTTATTGTGCATAGATTCATTTTTGGACATGCGTTAGACCTGCACAAGTGCCAACGTAAAATACTGATAGTCTGCTCAAATTTGATCTTTATTATTTCTGTGTTTGCAACATAACATATTAAATGGTCGACAAAAAAACAACGATGCACAAAAACACCCGGATATGCACTAAATTTCAAAGAAAATCATTCAAACACATGTTGTGAAAATGCATGTGAAGGGTACACGAGAGTAACGATACAAGTCACACATTGTTAGTTCTGAGATAAATACGATTCAAAGTTCGAAACCATATCATTTTCTATGGAGGTCGATATTTCAACTTGATTTTTCGTGGACTTGTATCATTGTTACCTGAAATTTCGATGCATATTCAGAAAACTTGTGAAAACCCCTGATAGATGGCATATCTAACTCATTTTTTCACAAAATGTGAATTGTATCGTTATTTCGGTGTAACCTTCATGTGTTTTTTGGAAAAAAATCTTCAAACATGTTCTTCAGAAAAAAATCTAAATATTCAGAATGAAGTATGTATTTTTATAACCCATGAAGTTATGAACGGAATATATATTTCGAACTCTTCAACGGTCCTAATCATATAAACATGCATTTGCATATAACTATCCATATCATTATACTCATCAATATACCTCCCATCGGTTCACGTTTATCCCGTGAGATATTCCACTTTCTGTCTGTTACCGAGACTAACTGCAACTTGTTCACATTTAGTGGAGTCCTGTCGTCAAATTACATCTCACTACTTTATTTATGACCGAAAGTTTTAGCTGCAAATTATGCTGTTCTACGGAGAAATGCGCATGATTGATCAGCAGGCCGCTTCTTCTTCTTACATGATGCCTAACCTTGTCTAGCTGGCTGCATAACTTTCACTATAGCCAGCCAGACATGCATCTCTACCCTCATTTCGTTCGTTACCAACTGATGGGTATAATCATTAAGGATGGGATATAATACATGCACTTAAAAAAAACGTGAAAAATGCATGCATTAGTGCATACAAAAAGGTCAAATATTGAAAAAAAAAATCGTTGCATATTTGGTTCATTACTTGATACACTGAGATGAGTGGCCGAGTGGTTGATACACTGAAACGTCATTCAGGAGACCCGGATTCGAGCCCGCCATGGTTGACCATCCTTAGGTTTCTCGTGGTTTTCCATGCCATCGTCTCATATATCATTATTATTCACCGACGCCAATAGATCGTAGTCATCAGTACGGTGCGTCGTTAAACCCAATATAAATTAAAAGAAAGAAACTTGATAGGAAATCATTGTTCCCTAATGAAGGATATGGATGAGAGATAAGATCGTTTGAAAAAAATAAAAAACGAAAATATACAAATTTACAAAAACAAATTAGGCCTATATGCACTATATTTAATGTATGTATACATAACTTGAAATAAGTTGTGGTAGCTCAAAATGTATTTATTTATATTTATATTGGGTTTGACGACGCACTGTACTGATTGACGATTGAGATTTACTGGCGTCTGTGAATGATATATGAGATGATGAGATGAAAGGTTATTTTATTAGGTATTCCTGGATAGTGGGAAGGAGTCGGTCGTGGCTTGTTGTTAAGGAACCATTCAAGTATTGACCTGATGAACGACAGAAGGAAACTACGAAAAATTCCTTAGGATGGTTGAATCGATCATGGTCTCCTGAATTACGGTTCAGTGCGAGCCACTCGACCAACCGTCGCAGTGGAGGTTCAAAAAAAATCTTGACAAAAGTACGTGTATCTGTCTTGTCAATATGCATGAGGATTTATTAAACAAAATATTAAGAGTCTGCTCAAGTTTGATCTCTATTATTTTTATTAGTATTGTACAAAATATCATAATAGTCTGAAAATAGACAACGTATGCACTAAAATATCCAGATACGCACTTATTTCAGGTATAATGTACAAATATACATAATGCAATGAGATATGGGCGTGAATAAAAATTGGGAGCCAAGAAAGAAAAAAATTATCATTTTTCTTTCTGAAAAAATTGCACGGCTCAGCAGTGGTATAACATTACAAAAAAACACCAAATGAATTGTATGAGATTTTCTAAATAATATAAAATTATAATTCAGTATCCATACTCCATATAGTCTATACTCCCATCTCCCAATAGCTGATAAGTGTTTGAATGCTGTGTATCAAGCTATAAACAGGGTGGAGCCCGGGCGGCAATTGCCACCTCACCACCCGGGCCAGACCGCCCATATCAACCACTATCCCAATCGTGTTCAACTAGTATCCAATTCGTGTCCAATTCGTGTCCAATTCGTGTCCAACTGACGAGTGATGATCACGATATATGTAATCTAAAATCACGCGGGGCGAATTTTCTCAAGTTCTCCAGGCTAATATTCCAGTTCTCCGATACAGCTGATCTCAAATAATCATGGCAAACTAATTGCAATACAGAATGTCGTGGGGAGCATTTATTTGCTCCCAAATATAGTGATCCCAGAAGTGTGGCAAGAGCTGTGATGGTGCAGACACGATGTAGTGATACCAACATACATTATTTTAATATAATGAATCGCGTCTTCGAAGTGAAATATTTCCGGGGTCAGAATCTGAGTCAAAGGTCCTGATTGCTCGTAGCGCAACTATCGCTTTTATATGGAACAACAATGCTGTACAATACCACCGGTACCGTATCCACTCTTATCTACATCTAGTTCCCAAGGAAATCCGTTAAATCGCGACAGGCAGTCGGGACCTTTGGCTCTGAACTGACCGCAAAACTATAGGGTATGGGAGTCGGTACACCTTCTTTATAATAGGCCTATGATAAATTATGTTGGTATCACTATATTGTGGTGCAGACAAGCATTAATGACCCCATCGCTCACTCTTTCATACTCTCATCAATTCCCAAGGTAAACCATATCTGTTGCTATGGTCGACAGGCAAACCTAACCGTTTGAAATATTTACCAGAAGCAATAAACTCTCAGCTTGATTGCAATGAGAACAGATTTTTGAAATTATTTGTAAATGCTTTTGAAAATATTAGGAGAATGCAGCTGCTTTTGCTGGGCGTGTGAGCTTTCACGCTATAAACTCTCACGACTGTACTTTTGAAAATATCGAGTTGATTTTCGTATCATTTCGTTACTAATTTCAGAACCTAGGTTTAGTCCAAAACAGAATTTTGATTCTATATGTATCTTTATTAAAGACTCTGCCATTGTAATGGCTGCCATAATTGACCAGAATTGATAAATGACTAGAATAGTTGAAAGAATATATTAAAAGATAGAGTTCCCGTTTTACGAATAATAAATTTGTTGATTAAGCGATGATTAGTGGATTAGCTTGTTATTACCCTGGGTTACCAATGGTATTTTTGTACCTTGATTGATGAATTAGCTTAATTAACACATCTTTATTATTGGTAATATGTGGTCTGAGAAAATCAAACTAATTATAAAATAACGAAAAAACCTAGAGCTATAAGGAAGTTGGATACAAAATTTGTCATGAGCATGAGTCATGTAGAGGTGTGAATGAAAATATTATGAAAATATTATATATCAAAAAAGGGAGGGAAAGAATGAAAATTAATCAATCTAATATGACTGATTTTTGGAAATCTTTTCTAAACTTCTAAAACAATGGAATATGTCAATTTATTTTGCAAATTATATTTTTTAACAAAATTCTTGAGAAAAAAAGCGAAATGCTCCATTTAGATCCTAACATTACACCCACTAAATAGGACGTATTTTTTTTTTGTATTCGAAAGTATGCTCGTACTGAACCAGAGGTGCGATAGACTATACGCAAATGATTGTATTTTCGTCTCTTTTTGTGTTTGCTTGCTTCAGCATCAGAAGTCCAGGACCTGGGTTCACAAAGAGCTAGTCCTATTTTTAGGACGTCGTAAGTTAGAACCAATATTAGCCCCAACTCAGTAAAATGGTCCCAACTCAGTAAAATAGTCCTAACTTACGTCGTCCTAAAGATAGAACTCTGTGAATCCGGGCCCATCTATACAAGCTTCCACGACTGTAGTTTTTCTAGTTTCAAATAGATTTCCATTTTATTATGTTTTCTAGTAAAATTCAAGTAGAAGTAGAATTTTGATTAAATACATTTTCTAAACTCGGCGCTTGATTGATTATGTGACCGTTCGAGTTCGTCTCGAACGTCTGCCCGCTCTCGATTATAATTTAATCGACACTATAGCGGTATAATTACTTTTAGAACCTCATAAGGCCTTCATTGATTATACTCTCAGTCGACTTGTCTTATTGAACAGTGTATGATAGATGTTTCTAAGGCTGCCGGTCTTGGATGATTGTACTTTGTTTCGGAGAACAAATAGCATCTGTGAAGGCAATTAATAATAGCGATTCATGATGAGCTATTCTATGAATGAAGCGTTATTGTGATTGTTTGCTCAGTACGAATCTCTATGAGTAAAATATTCTAAACATATACACCTTATGCAGATTATATATTTTAAAAATAATTTGCGAAGGACAAGAGTGATGGTAATATAATATGTGTACGATATTCTCTTTTTAGCAATCCCTATACATAATATGCGAGAAATATTCAAGAGATTAACCATTTATTTTTCAACTGTTGGGAAATAATTTGTTTTCTTTACTGTAAATTAGGTTCAACAATTGAAAAGATTTCTGAGGATCCAATTTCTGAAAAGATTTACAATTTATTTTTTCAACAGATTGGAACTAATTTGCTCTACTTACTGTGAATTATGTTCAACAATTCAAAAGATTTCTGACAATCAACAAAGTGAGGATCAATTGTAATTTGTATTGTAATTATTGTAACCTTACCTCAACCCTTGACCACAATTACAAATATCCATACAAAAGTACCCCCGAGCCCATGTCACACAGCCGAGTAGAGTTTAATCCAGTATATGCTCTTCAGAGTCCTCATTAACAACTGACATAGAATCAGGTATAGGCCTAAGCCTTACACTCCAAAAACATACATCAAGTGGAATCAAAATTTAAAAATTCACAGGATTGAAAAAATGAATCATCTGGATAATCAAGTTAAATGAAAATGAATCGAGTGGAATCAAAAAAATCACACGAATAAAAAAAAAATCGATGAGAAAAATATTGAAAAAATTATTCGTGATTCGTCCGCAATCAAAAATGATGTGTTTATCAAAGAAAAAGTTGTCCAACTCTCGGGAAAACTATAATTTGGTTTCCGGCGAAATATGACCTTTCTGTTTCCTTGGAGAAGAAAAGAAATTCGAAATTTTCAAGTTTTCAACGTTACAAAAGTAGAGAATGTATCACACTTCATTTCAATTGACCTCAAATCCCAGGTGAAGATTTTTTGAATATCAATTTTGTTGATAGAATAACCTATCTGCAGTAGGCCCCACACTTCAACAATACAAATCGAAGATCCAAAGACACAAACTACACTTTAAAGTAAACAAACTATTGTTTATTAGAACGGTATTGCATTTAGGGTCAATAATTATAAAAATAAAACCAATCATATCAATAACTATAATAATTCATTATTGATGTCTTCATTCAACTAAACATACATCAATTGATCAATTGAAGCTACAATGATATGATTTTCTCATACTAAATCAACCAATTAAACTCACCATAACATACATTTAACAGGTTCAATTCAATTCTTTTAGGATTGCATACTAGCCGATGAATACTTCATAACTAATAAGCTCCACAGTATAAGTTAATACATCCAGGCACGGCCCAGAAACATGGTAACGTTGATTAATGCCAGTAATATGTACGGTAGGGTAAACGTGACCGGGTGTATAAATCAGTGATCACGACGGCTCGGTCGATTACTCCGCCCTGATGTGTTATTGGAACCAATTGCTAGCATGTTTCCCATCAACTAATAATGAAGCAAACGTAATAACCAATCACTGGATCACATGCAATTGTCTATCTGTCTTTGTCTGTCTCAGCTTGTCTATGCCTTGTGTGCTAGGGCTTATTATTATTGCAGCTATCATCTAACGGAGAGAAAATGTGTGTTATGCAAGATAATGCAATACATATCTCTCTCTTTTGTTCTCTCTCTCTCTCTCTATCACCTCTACCACCCTCTCTCTTTCTCTCTCCGTCTCTGGATTTCATACTCATTATTTCAAATTGGCCATGTATTGTGGACATCTTTTTACTTTTTCAAATGTGTATTTGTTTTGTTAGCTTCCAAGTTATTTAAACTTATGGTTGATCATGCGATTGAGCATAAGAAAATTAACTGGCACTTTTCAATGATTTGTAGTCATCTCCCTGAATAATTCATTTTTTTCCAAAGGGAGTACTGATAATTCAGGGGAGGGAAATAACAGTGTGTATACCTACTTTACGGTGGGCAGTTGACTCAATATATAATTCATATGAATTATAATAAACCTGAATATATATATATATATATATATATATATATATATATATATATATATATATATATATATATATATATATATATATATATATATGTATATATATATATATATATATATATATATATATATATATATATATATTACAATTACAATTACAATTACACTTGTCTTTATTTTTGCTATAAACAACAAAAAATGGCGATATTCAGGAATTTAGTACATCTGCTCTTCCATAATACTATTATGATACTTAAATGATGCCATCAACGAATTGGAAATTACTATCATTTTTTCCCATACCGACGTATCATTACTCTCCATACTCGCCGAGTATAGAGTACTGATATATATTCTCACCCCGGTATACATCTGAACTGTGTTGCCCACCTTCTACGAAGTATACTTGCTACGCATACTAGGGTAATCGTATATTGCGAGTAAATAAAGTTCTTTGCACCTTCATTGTGTTTGCCGCTATACCCTGTAGCGTACCTCTTGCTTGACTATGCCATGTCGTCTACAGATCCACCTCAAGCCCTATCTGCAAGGTGTTCGCTATTATATTTGGCAGCCGCTATTCACCGGATCATCGGTCTGGAACACTAGATGCGGACGTTGTTGTTGTTGTTGTTGTTGTTGTTGTTGTTGTTGTTGTTGTTGTTGTTGTTACTGTTGTTACTGTTGTTACTGTTGTTACTGTTGCGCGTTGCCCAGAGAAATAAATAACCCAATCTAATAATTCAATGAGCACAACCTATCCAAACTGACCTAAACTAACTAACCTAACCAGACGAACATCCTGAACTAATTCTATGTAAACTAGAACCAATAACCTATAACTTCTAGTCAAACAAACAGCCACTTCGCTTGTATTCGTATCTACGAAACATTGAGGTAGTATTTTCCAAAATGGCAATACAAATATCATTATTATATTATATATTGTTATAGTAGTGGTATTTTGAGTGTCAACGATTTTTCAGGACTAGATTTAAGATTTAGAAACACGAACACATCTCTCAAATATGTTGAATCCTTCTAGTTGCGGCGAGATCATGTGATTATTGTTATGTTGAATCCTTCTAGTTGCGGCGAGATCATGTGATTATTGTTATGTTGAATCCTTCTAGTTGCGGCGAGATCATGTGATTATTGTTATGTTGAATCCTTCTAGTTGCGGCGAGATCATGTGATTATTGTTATGTTGAATCCTTCTAGTTGCGGCGAGATCATGTGATTATTGTTATGTTGAATCCTTCTAGTTGCGGCGAGATCATGTGATTATTGTTATGTTGAATCCTTCTAGTTGCGGCGAGATCATGTGATTATTGTTATGTTGAATCCTTCTAGTTGCGGCGAGATCATGTGATTATTGTTATGTTGAATCCTTCTAGTTGCGGCGAGATCATGTGATTATTGTTATGTTGAATCCTTCTAGTTGCGGCGAGATCATGTGATTATTGTTATGTTGAATCCTTCTAGTTGCGGCGAGATCATGTGATTATTGTTATGTTGAATCCTTCTAGTTGCGGCGAGATCATGTGATTATTGTTATGTTGAATCCTTCTAGTTGCGGCGAGATCATGTGATTATTGTTATGTTGAATCCTTCTAGTTGCGGCGAGATCATGTGATTATTGTTATGTTGAATCCTTCTAGTTGCGGCGAGATCATGTGATTATTGTTATGCTGAATCCTTCTAGTTGCGGCGAGATCATGTGATTATTGTAGTTTTGTATATTTATTTAGTTGGTACGGTATATGATATTCTTCCTCCGCGAATTCAAATCTAGTTGAGCGTTTATCTGCGAATAAACTAGCATTTGTGTTGTAAGATGAGCTTGATATGTATATGAAATGTAGGCCTATATACTCGAAGGCTAACACACTTGATTTTGACACTATCAAGTCTATCAATGTTCTCTGCTTTCGTTATACAGGCTAACTTGTTCATCATAATTTATCATTCGATGAGTGAAGCGAAGGCTCAATTTCACTTCATTAAAAAAAAACATGTTCCTTTTCTTTTTCGCGCTCCAGGTCAAACGAACAAATTCAGTTGCAACTTGGCATACACAAGTGCCATTCTATGATAGATGTTATAGATATTTCATATCTGATTCGATAGTTTATGGTTTTGAGGCGCAATCGGTTGCACCACTTCTAAGAAAGCCCATTCCGAAGTTTAAAAAAACATGGGTATACAAATTTTGAAAATAAATTACCTCAGAATTATTTCAAATTTTCACGGAATCTTGATATACTAATAATACACATTATTCCGAAATTTCACATGAATCGGATCAGCCATTTTGATGAAAAAAAAGTGTACCACGGTATAATTTTCGTACATCATCAAAGGTAATTGCAACAGCAACAGGTACAACCAATGAAATTGTGTAACGATTAAAATGACTGGTGAATTAAACAGGAAGGCAGTGACATAATTGTTCTGAACTCAAGGTGCACATATATAGCTACCCATTACATTCATTTTTTTTCATTATTTTATTCGCTGATAATGGACATTCATACATTGTCATGAACAATATATACATGATAAATCACAGCAAATTAAATAACCACCACATCCACAGTATCCTACAAAACTATAAAGTGTAGTTTATCTGTGGGTTGAACAAATTTTAAATATGTCTATATCCTTCATCCAACAACGCTGATGTTGCGTTTTCATAGTTTTTACAACATGTAATACATTCATGTTTTCAAAAATATCTCAACTCACATTTCTTCAAACGTAGTTGAAATATGTATAATACCAATTATAAGATTATGTGAAAACTTTGTTTTCAATCGGATGTAATTCAGAATATGTAAATTTCACATGTCATTCTTATGGGAATTTTCAAATATTCAATATATATTTTTTAAATTTTAAACAGATTTTGCTCAAAAACAATACCAACCCATTCCGGTAAAAAGAAACATAAATACAAGACCTTTTTTTTCCAGTATGTAAAATAATATCTTCACCAAACTAATGTAATACAATCCTTCTTACACCGACACGACTTCAGCTTGTTTACCCTCTCTCACATCTCTCCACCTACCCCATGTCGACTAACCGTGTCCCAGCTACACAACACGCTGGACCGACATGGTATTACATCGTAACCAAAGTGATGGTGTAATGATAATATCGCAATGATTAGCATACAGTCTGTAACTGGTTCTTCAATGATAGTTGTCTGTGCGACTACGACCAATACCATGCTGATGTCACCGCACAATGAATGCATATGAGTCGCTAATAACGTGTGTAGGCTTGCAGTTAATAACAGTGTTTTGTGCGTAGTTAGTTAGGCTAACGTGAGACCGGGACTGACTAATGGAGAAGCTATTGCCGCGGGTGATTTGGAAATTTCAACGATGTCAAGATTATATATGTACTAGTATCGACCAAAGATGGAGGTTCCGAGCGATTGTTTTCCCTAACCGACACGAATAACGAGCAGGTGTTTCGATACTTCTACATTTATAATTATAATCTGTTTCTCTCATGGCTTTGCAAAATAATCGATATGTGATTGAGTGAATTATTCAAGAAAGGGTATCATTGATGATGGTGAATAAATAATACAAGAAACTTTTTTTATTATTGTCCAAACTTGATAGTACAATCACTATAAACTTTATAGGCAATTTAGATAGACATGTTGGCCTCCCTCGATTGCTAAGTCAGTTAAGGCATCGTTGGGTGTGGGTTCGAGTCCCGCATGAGGAATGGGATTTTGTGAACGTCCTTTCACTAAGTCTTATCATCATTTGATTATTTCATTTTCACCTGCTCATTCGTACCCTCGTATAACCTAGCTCTCGGTGGGGTCGTTAGAAAAACAATAATTACTATCGATAAACATGTTCGTAGATTACATTACATACATAGATACTTTTTTTTTTCAAAGGCTCTTTATTGGATAACATAAGAAATTGACCCTGAACATAAATCCACAAAACCCTAAAAGGGTTTATCTGTGGGATAAGTACATAAGAAATTGACCCTGAACATAAATCCACAAAACCCTAAAAGGGGTTATCTGTGGGATAAGTACACATATAACAATGATCAGATACATTCATGGAATGAGGCTCACTCCAGTAAATTTTGAGATACGACATACAAAGATAATACAGTAGAACCTCTTTACTATTCAGTGAGTTTCTCTCTGGTATAGATTACACTTTTCAAGACGGGTATAAGATTCGGAAGGATGAAAGCATTCAAGATTGGGAATATAATTTTATTAATTATGAGAAAGTATAAGAAACCCGTTCAAAATCAGGATGAGGAACATATTCAGGATAAGAAAAGCAGCTGTTCCCATGGCTCAGTCAAGTGAGACACTGCTTTGGAAACTGAAGTCGACTCGGGCGTGAGTCCAAGTCCTGCAAATGATATTATCATTCATTCGTACCCTCATATAACCTGGGTGTTCGTGTGGTTGTCAATCAACAGGATCAGGTTGTGAAGGACGTATTGACGTCCAGGACATGGAGTGAGACCGTAATAACGGACTTGTCTAGGACGAGGAATGCGTTCAGGATTCAGGATGAGAAAAGCGTTCAGAATAAAGAATCGTGTTCGTGATGAGGAACATACAGAGGATAAGGAAAACGACCAGGACGAGGAACGTTTTCAGATTACGATAAGGATCATGATGTGCCACCCTCGGTAGCTCGGTCAGCTAAGGCACCGCTTCAGAAACTTGAGTCACCGTTGAACGTGGGTTCGAATCCAGCATAAGGCATGGGTTTTTGTTAATGTCCTCTCACTAATCATCACTTCATACATTCATAATCAGCTGCTCATTCCTATCCCCTTATAACCTATCCGTTTGTGGGGTCGTTGAGCAAACAATCGATCAGGATGAGTTGAGCATCTATGATAAGGAATACGTCCTGGACAAAGAGAGTGACCATGGTATTAAGAATGCGCGTAAGAATGTAATCAATACGAAAAAGAATGCGTTTATGAAAATAGGATGTGAGAGGATCATGCAGAAACACATTCGAGACAGACGAAGGCTGAAGATTTCTCAACACGAAGATAGGACTCATCTGTGTGATCTGCATAACGTGACGTAGGTCGACAGTTTCATCTCTCTCATTGTTGGCCACGTCATGCCGTGTAACGTGTGTTGCGAGCAAGGTTGAAGGCGAGAGAGGATTGGCTAATAGCAACTGTCTGCAACAGGATGAATCAGTCGCTTGCGGTATGTTGCACGTCAGCAGGGGTGGTTCAATTCATTTATATTCGGTTTAACGACGCACTGTACTGATTGATAACTATGATCTGACTGAGACGAGTGGTTGAGTGGCTAGCACACTGAATTGTCGATCATGAGGCCGGGGTTCGATTCCTGCCATGGTCGACCATCCTGACCGGGGTTTTTCGTGGTTACCCTCTGTCTTTCAGGTCAACTAGAATAATTTCTTAACAATAGGTCGCCACTGACTCCGGCGTCGGTGAATGATATTTGAGATATGATGGAATGATGGGATTAAAAGGTTATTTTAATAAATGATTGAATAGTGAGGAGTCACTTGCGATCTGAATTGTCAAGGAACCATTCCAGTATTGCCCTCAACGACAGAGGGGAGCCACGGAAAACCGGATGATGGGATTAAAAGGTCATTTTATTAGATATTATTGGATAGTGGGGAGAAGTCAGTTGTGACCTGTAGTTAACCATCCCAGTATTGACCTTAAAGACAGAGGGGAGCCACGGAAAACCGGATGATGGGATTAAAAGGTCATTTTACTAGATATTATTGGATAGTGGGGAGAAGTCAGTTGTGACCTGTAGTTAACCATCCCAGTATTGACCTGAAAGACAGAGGGAAACCACGGAAAACCCCGGTCAAGATGGTCGACCATAGCAGGAATCGAACTTCGGTATCATGAACGACGGTTCAGTGTGCTAGCCACTCGAGCACTCGTCTCAGTAGGATTGTTATAGGAAAACGTCTTATCGTTAGGAATTGGCCAACTACACTCAAAATCAACTGTCCAAAAACTCGACCGACCTAACCATCGACCGACTGTTGATGTAGGAAAGGGTACAGAAAGAGGGATGTCCATGTAATAGTTATTTATAACACATATTCATTACTGTAAGATAGTTGTGCATATCATTTTGCGATTGGTGATAGGCCAACAACATAGTTTATAGTAAGAGACGACCAGTCTGGCCAACACCCTAGCCGATATAGCCGTCTGCATATTCACTACCCAAGTCACCTTGAATATCCGTTCCTCCACTTATAACTACCCCTAGCGGTTGAGATGAAACTACCACCATCTTGACCTGAAGTCGAACTCCGGTCACATAGACTATAGAGCTAAAACGTTATACTTTACTAGAAACGAACTGTCCTAAAATCCAACTAAACTGAAATTGTATTTCTTGAGCAGCCTCTACAGAAGTATAGAAATAAGGATTTGGCTATACTTTCCTTTACAAATGGTTACCTCCCATAGAGTGTTGTATAGGTTTTTTTAGTGATGGTTGAGGTTAGATGATGAGGTTTTTGATCGGTAAAATTTCTGAAGGGGGGAGCCAAACTTCCCTCTTTAACTTCTATACAGGATACTCAAGAACAAAATTTAGGTTGGTTGGATTTTAGTACAGTTGAATTTTTGTACAGTTGGTTTTTAGAACAGTCGAGTTTTTAGTACAGTTTAAAAAAATATGTGAAGTAAATTGGAAATACACCTTGGTCGTGGTGATTTTTCTAAAAGCGGTCTGCATCTCAAAAACCTGACCGCTACCCTCAGTGATTTCATTAGGTTCCTAACGACTAATCATCTCTATATTATCAGATGAGCGTGGCGAAGTCTTCATCCCACTCTTATAGGGTTTTGTCTTTTTTTTTTTTTTTGTAAGCACTCCACAGGTCGCAGGGTTTGAATGATCGACATGCAACTTTTTTCTACACGCAAACTCATCCAACTTAGAACTGTACAGTTTTTGAAACGAATCGGTAGAACCGTTTTTTAGAAATATCATCTCAAAATTTCTAAAAACCCCATAAGATTTGGCTGGGCGTAAAATGTTGAAAAATGAAATCTCTTCAAATGGGATGAAATTTTCTCTAAATGTGTATGCATGGATTTTACACATTATCTTACAACATTATCTTACAATATGTCTAGAGTTGAAATAGAGAAAGATACAATAAAAATTACGTTTAAACAGTTTTCTTCTCAAGATAATAATATTAATAATCGTTTCGAAGTCGGCCTGAACTTTAGGAGTGGTGTTGGCTAGATTAAATGGAGATTTAGTTTAAAATATCAACGGAATAAAAAAATACACCGGAATCAAAATCAACGGAATCACAAATGGAATAGAAAAAATGAAGTAGAAAAATGAAAATGAAGTGGAAGTAAAATAAAAAAATCATAGGAATCAAAATAATTAACAGAATCACATAGAATCAGTCGAGTGGAATGAAAAAATGAGCGGGATGCAAAAATTACTGGAACAAAAAAATCAACGGAATCACATGGAATCGAAATTGGATATGAAGTAGAATCGGAAGTGAGAAAAAGTTGAAAAAAAACTGAATTACCTACACAATCGAGAGAAAAATAGAATGGAATGTGATAAAAATCGAGTTGAATCAAAAATACAAAACGGAATAAGAAATATCAACGAAATCAAAAAGTAACATCGGAATCGAAAAAATCAGCAGAATCACGTGGAATCAATAATATTAATCAAGCGGAGTGAAAAAATCAAGAGAATCGCGTGTAATCAAGAAAAATCACAATCGGAATCGGAAAAATCACACGGAATAAAACAAATCAACATGAATGAATGAAGAAAAAAAATCATCCGTTAAAATCATGAAAAGACAGAGTGGAATCTGGAATCAAAACAAATCACTCGGAATCAAAAATAAAAAAAAAATCTCCAGGAAACCAAAAATTACTTGGATTGAAAAAATCGTACGGAATCAACACTATCATTCGTGGTTCTGGAATCAACGATCAGGAGTACACCAGAATGTCAAGTTGTTATAAACCCCTCTCCTGAGCCCTTCCCTCGCCTGCCACTTGAAATAACATCCTGGGTATATAGCTGTAGCACAAGAAGACGAGGGGTAAACGACTAGTACATTTGGTGTACACCTTATTTCAGGTTTCAAGGGATTTCAGGAAGATTTCAAGGGATTTCAAGAAGATTTCAAGGGAATGTAAGAAGATTTCAAGGGAATTTGAGAAGATTACACGGGAATTCAAGAAGATTTCAAGAGATTTCAAGAAGATTTCAAGAGATTTCCAGAAGATTTCAAGTAGTTTCAAGATGATTTCAAGGGATTTCAAGAAGATTTCACGGGAATTGAAGATGATTTCAAGGGACTTCAAGAAGATTTCACTGGAGTTCAGGAAGATTTCAAGAAAATTTCAAGGGATTTCAAGGGAATTTCAAGGGAATTTATGAAGATTATACGGGAATTCAAGAAGATTTCAAGAGATTTCAAGAAGATTTCACGGGATTTCAAGAAGATTTCAAGGGATTTCGAGAAGATTTCAAGGGATTTCAAGAAGATTTCAAGGGATTTCAGGGAGATTTCAAGGAATTCCAGGAAGATTTCAAGAAGATTTCAAGAAGATTTCAAGAAGATTTCAAGAAGATTTCAAGAAGATTTCGAGGAATTTTAGGAAGATTTCAAGGGATTTCAAGAAGATTTCAAGAGATTTCAAGAAGATTTCGAGGAATTTTAGGAAGATTTCAAGGGATTTCAAGAAGATTTCAAGAGATTTCAAGAAGATTTCGAGGAATTTTAGGAAGATTTCAAGGGATTTCAGGAAGATTTTATGACAGGTGTGCACTAGATTTTAGGAGTTGTTAACCCCTCTCCAGGAGACTGGGACTATGATTGGTTATCATCCACAAGAAGAGCTAAATACCTTGGCAACATGTCCTGTCTTTAAGTATTTCCATTATTGTCAGCAAAAAAGTCCCAGCGCTGCTTATGAGGTAGGTTACGAAATATATCCAAAATTTTCTGTTGAAGAGACCGTGACTTTGTTATTATCTTGTGTTATCATAGTATTTAGCTCTTTCAGTAAAAGGACCATGTCACATCAAAGTTCTAGTTCTTTGGAGCCAACTAGACCTAGGACGATATCAAGTGGCCCTGTAAATCCCACTGTAAGCTTGTATATACCACTACTTCATAAAGGCCATCGCCACCTGGGGGTGCCTGAAGACCGTATATACCAGAATAAAGTACACTCGGTTGTTTGACTTGTGCTTGCGTGTCAAATCTCACTAGAACCTTAAACCTTAACCACATTTCACTACCATCCATTCCTAAATGGCCAGTTCACACGAGGCATTGCCATGTCACCGTTGGAAGGCTGTGGCTTTAGAACCAAGCTCTGAACATTTTCAGCCCGCCAATGCTAATGTTTTGTTAATTCACACGGCAGCATTGGAAGACTAACATTCCAATGGTGGCATTGCAATGCTTCGTGTGAATTGGTCATAATTACCCCCAAGCCCATGTCACACAACCGAGTATTCTTCATTCCGGTATACGCTCTTCAGCGTTTACATTCTACTTTCAGCGTATCAATGTTTCACATTATTGGTCCCGTATGATGTAGCCGCCTCGGCTACTCGGGCGTGTTACAGGGCTCAAGGGTAACTGGTCCAACTGTTGACTGACGCATACAACTGCAACGCCGTATGAGTGACTGTGAAATACCACCGTTTCTCAGAGATACTCTGTACAAGAAATACCGGTGACATAACGCGGGAGCAGTTTCCTTGTTTGGGAGTTAGCGTGTCAATATAGAATGCTTCATCAGCTCTACTCTTCCTTATGCTGGCAGGCTATTATTATCATTGTCGTCCTATAATATGTATTGTTTATTGCGCACATTACTTATTTATGGCTTAGGTATATGATATGTTGTGAAATAAAGTGTACAGTTGAATTGATTGGCTATAGAATCTGTACACATAAAGTGTATCCGCGAAAGAAGGAATATGCGAACCTCTCGTGCGTTAGTGGTTTAGAATAGGAAGGACGGTCGTTCGGAACCTTAATTCTTCTTTCGTGTTCATACGAAAGTGAACCATTCGTCGAATTCCTTCAATTGTTTTTTTTTTTAATTTATTTATATTGGGTTTTTAACGACGCACTATACTGATGGCTACGATCTATTGGCGTCGGTGGATGATGAATGAGATGATGGGATGGTGAGATGTAAGGTTATTTTATTAGGTATTTTGGATGGTGGGAAGGAGTCGGTCGTGGCCTGTTGTTGAAGAACCATCCCAGTATCAACCTGACCGACAGAGGGAAACCACGAAAAAACCCTGTCAGGATGGTCGACCATGATAGGAATCAAGTTCCAGTCTCCTGAATGACGGTTCAGTGTGTTACCACTCGGCCACGCGTCTCGGTCTTCAATTGTTACTTGTAGTATTCATATCTTTATCTACCAACATAACAATTACAAATATCACTATTATATATGTACAGATGTGGTATTTTTAGGGTAAATGTCTTTTTACAGATGTAATTTACGATTAGAGCTATTACTATTTTATAGCTATATTTTTTAGCTATTGCATCTTCCGAAATCACTAAATGTTTGAATCTGCTGCGATTTTGTCTATATAGTAACCGAAATTTTCACAATCATTTAGTTGGTAGCGACTTTTTTTTCTCATGGAAACAAATAGAGATAATTGTATTTATATATTTTGTAGTCACGATTATTGTTTGCTTAACGACCCCACCAACAGCTATATGTTATTTGGGGTGCGAATAAGTGTATGATGAATTAATAATGATTGATTGAACAATCTCATGCCCTATGCGGGACTCGAACACACGCCCGACTTAACGTCAGTTTCTAAGATGGTCACATTATCTTAGTGAACGAGCCTGGTGGCTTATTTGGTCATATCTTCATAACTTAGCTGTAGTCACAATCATTAACTTATCTTATCTTCGAATTAAATATTATTTCAAATAAAGAAAAATCAGAAAACCTGACCATCAGAAAACCTGACCAGCAGAAAAACTGAAGAAAAATCAAATTAAAATGGACTGATCATAGATAATGTTTTGCTAGAAAATCGTTGAAGTGACTTAAAATCATTATAATGAACAAACCTATTGAAGCTGTCAAAAATTCAGATTATGCTGCACGGTTACCTACTTTTTTTATCAAATCGAAAGCTTGACACAAAACCGTTGTTTTCCTATAGAGACGAAAGAATGTTTAATTTCGTTTGAACGGAGCACCACAAGGGCGAGCTTTATTACCACCCGAATAAATGAATATTAGGGTTTTAAGGCGCATCGACAGCGAGGTCATTTAGCGCCTGGTTTACCACCCGTTTTTAAAGAGCAAGTTTAGCTGATACAACCATACACTATAAAATCTTGGCATTTCGGTTTTCGTTTTGAGTTTTTTTTTTCGTAAAAGTGTTTTCGGGAAAATTTTCCTCATCTTTCACACTTTTGTGATGTGTTGCTCACATTTCTTTTGTGCGTATTAATTTGATTATGAATCTTAATATTTATTTTTAATTTGGAAACAATATATAGACAACGTAAATGATGAATTAATTATTGAAAGATGATAGATGAGAATTCACAACTTTTTCAATGAAGTTAACACAGATCTGACATTCCTTAACCCTCGTGATAGTTATTTTATATTTCATACTAATAGCTCTCTAAATACTAACAAAACGCATGGAGCAGATATAAATTGGCTTCGTCCATACTTTAAGGTATAACGGTGTATTTGAAAATGTTCCTAGTAGAAAATGTTAAAAGGAATTTCTTGTCTCTATACATCTTTATAGTTAACATCTCTTGTTAGTTTATTGGTGCGAGAGAGATGGAATACATATACGACTGCGGAAAGTTTTGCAATGTGGAAAGTTTTACAATACGCTACAATTTTTGCAAAATTGTTGCGCATGGTAGGTAGGGTTTACAAGACGAGCCCTTATAGAATCCCGTTGAACGACTCTTACGTTGTCATCCTTAGTTTTTATTTAGTAACAATAAAAGTGTGTCTAGTTTTAGATATTGATTTCAAAAAAATTAGTTTTTCGTTGAATTCTAATTCTTTCCACCAATTTACATTGAGAAGAAGCTAGACTTTTAAGGTATTTGCGATGAATTTCATACTATCTTTACTTAGGTCATGCTTCTTCATGTGAGTAATTAATTATATCTACGAAGTACGAACGCTATTAACTAATTTGTTTCACCATTTTTATTAATAACTTGTTAATTCTAAAGTTGCTTAGCGCCCGCACCAACAAGCAATGTAGGCTTTATCAAATTCACTCGCTATCTCAATATCTCTGGGGTCTGTTTCAACTAAATTTCGATAAGAAAACTGAGACGTGTGGCCGAGTGACTAGCACACTGAACCATCATTCAGGAGACCGGGGTTCGATTTCCATCATGGCGGTCGACCATCTTGACTATTTTTTTCGTGGTTTCCCTCTTTTTTCATGTAAATACTGGGATGGTTCCTTAACATGTCCGACTCCTTTCCACTATACAATAACACATAATAAATTAACCTTTCATCTCATCATCTCATATATCGTTCACTGACGCCAATAGATCGTAGTCATCAGTAGAGTGCGTCGTTAAACCCTATATAAATAATTAAATTCGATAAGAAATAGTCGTTTTGTATTACTCGCTTAGAAAATTGACAGTTATTGTCGGAAGTAGTAAAATAGCGCACTCCATATGTATGTTGATTCGAAACAAAACGCCTTCGAGATGATGCGATGCGGGGAAAAGTCTAGTCAAAAGCTAGATGAACTTTCACCTGATGTCGCCGCACCCGCAACGCGGTCGACACTAATTGAATGTGATAATTTAACTTGTCTATCCGCAGCTTCAGCATAAATATGCGATCGAGAAACCACAACGGAAACATTCATGTAATGCCAGTTAGAATCAGAATGTAGGCCTATCATACCACAACGGCCAGGTATTGGCATGGGTGAAAGATACTCTATAAAATTGTTCCCTTGGCAAAACAAGGATATATCTCCGTGCAGACCCCCATTCCCATCGCCTCCGTCTGGGATATATTAGAATAATCTATCTATTTTTGTTATATATATTGGATTTAACGACGCACTATACTGATGGCTACGATCTATTAGCGTCGGTGAATGATGAATGAGATGATGGGATGATGAGATGAAAGTTTATATTTTATTATGTGTTTTGGATGGTGGGAAGGTGTCGGTCGCGGCCTGTTGTTAAGGAACCATCCCAGTATCAACCTGAACGACAGAGGGAAACCACGAAAAACCTCTGTCAGGATGGTCAGTCATGGTGGGAATCGAACCTCGGTCTCCCGAATGACGGTTTAGTGTTTTACCACTCGGCCATTAGTCTCGGTGAATATAACTATATATCTGCAATAATCAGTACATATTCTCGCCATTCGGCCCTGGTGAGTGAATTCGGTAGTATAGAGTCATCCAGGATCCGCTAGTTACGAACATAGAGAACTGCATAGAGAACTGCATACAGATGCAACAGGTGAGGGGTTAGAAGAGAGAGAGTGGTTACTATAGGAAAACGCTATACACGCGTTGTTAGACGAGCGGAAAGTAATAGTATGTCGACTTCTTTGCCAAATTTTTGCCTAAATTCGCCAATTGGGTGACATTTAAGTTATAAATGGGTAAAAACTGCTTCGAGTGGTACAAATTTAGCACATTTCATGTTTTTATTCATAATGGCTCACCCGATCAAGTTGATAATTTCCAGAAAAGTGTATCAAAATGTAATTCAACTTCACACAAAATTTCAATTTTTTTGAAAATAAAAAGTTTGTAATTTTTTTCCACCGTGTTATTCTAATGGATATTTTTGAAATTTCTAAAATTCATAAAAATGAAAGTTACCACCCGATAATGCCACAAAACTATACAGATCTAAGCTAGGTGAGGAACCATAATGAAAAAAAGTTTGAAGTTGATAGCTGTAGCCGTTTGACCTGTGGAGAACCGACAAAAAAACATAAAAAAAAACACAAAAACGAACACCAATTTTTTTCAGTATGTCAAATTGAATCCTCGCTAAAGCTCGTCTAAAAACTATATTCAACAATGATGTAAATGGTATCAACTGTGAGGAATAATTTTTTTTCTCATTTGTAACTTATCTAAATTATGTAGTTTTAGTTAAAAAACTTCAAAATGAATCACGAATTTATTCGAATGATTCTGAATTTAGGTATATTGAAGATTCAATATCGATATTTGCTTCAATATTGAATTCATCAGAACATTAAATATTCAAATTTGATATTCAATCCTTGTCCTGAATCATCGACCGCTCGAAACTATTAACATCGAACAACTCCAATTCCAGTATTATTAATAGGGTTAATGTGATTGAAACCATCTGTTGTTGTTGTTGTTATTAGATAATGTTCGGTCCTGCGCCTATATAGCTTGATGCGCTCTGACGCAATCCATACAGCCAGGACATATTATAGCTGTTAGGACCAGCAAGGAGAAAGGGAAAGTTGCAGACATAAACGTGTGAAACGGCGATAGTCATGTTTTTATGGCCGCAGTTTTGAGGTGGGTCTCGAAGAACACACCTGTATAGAGTGAATCTTCTACTTGATGCCGCGGGCTAGAGTCACTCCTCTCTCTCTCTCTCTCTCTCTCTCTCTCTCTCTCAACCACTCCACTGACAGAAAGAAAGAGAGAGAGAGAGAGGCGTGGGAGGCGTGGACATTATTGCCTTTCTGTACCAATTTTACATGCTTCTATGGAAAAATCAAGGCGGTCTTTATTACTCTGTATTGTATAACACATCTTCAGCTTTTACCTGATTCATTTTAACAATACCTGTTTTCTCATATATTAATACATTTTATTTGTTTTATTACAACAACAGATTCTTGATACACGTTTGTGTAGCCAGGATCTATGATCTGTGTGTTCTAAAGAGAAACTGTTGGAGTTTAATTAAAGTGCTAACAGTACTCAATTGCATTTTAAAATAGTAATTATGCTTGTTTGTGATAATGTAGGCAAATGCAGTATTATGCATTAATTGCTAGATGAGTGTAATATTTTGTACAAAATATGCTCGAAATTTACACACATTGGTTTTTAAACTTTGGAATTTTGAGTCTAGTCACTCACCAATTTCGTTATGCAACTTTAATTGTTTGTAATTAAATATATTTTTAATGAATTTAATTGATCTTAGATCATATATTTCACTTCGAAACGACTAGTCCGAAATAGTGTGAAGATTTATTATCTTGATTTTTTTTTAAATGCTCAGCCATTTTGCCCTGCCGGCTCCTGCTTATTTTTGTGGGATTTTTTCGTCAACATTTCTTGATGAATTTTCTCGAAATGTTCTGTCCCAAACCTGTACAATACTGAGCTGAATAAAGACATATATACTTGCCAAGCTTCATCACAATTCATTGTAATATCGTTTGACCTGTTGGATCGTTTAACCTGTACAGAGCTATCACTTGGAGAGAAGGATGGGAAGAAATAGGGGAGAGACTGGACAAACCAGATTGTCTAGGCAGAGTAGATCTTGAATTTTATTTGTGCATCTTATTTCTATATTTGATCACTCATTTTATCACACTTCATACAATAGTCACAGTTTTGAGCTTCGAAATTGAAAATTAGGCTCATAAAAGTTTCGGAAACCGTTGGAAAATTCTGAATAAAATATGGAATGAAAATAAAAATGAAAAATAAATGGAATAAAAATGGAATAAAAGCAAGAAACTGAAACACAAACTGCTTCCCAAAACTGTAAAATCACTGAGAAAGAAGTTGGAAAAAATGAGTTTTCATAAACTAATTTATTGGGCCTATTAGTAATAAGAACTTAACTACATGTAATTGGTTTCATAAACTGGAAATAAATAAATAACCGAACTGAACTGAACGAATGGAGTGCTAACAGAAATACGAGCTACCAAACAACACATTCGATTGATTTTTCAAGCGCAGCGATCTTGACTCTTCTCTTCAGTTGGCTCATCCCATTATTGAATGATTGATAATTTAATCACATTTTGTCGAGGGGTTAACAACTCCTGAAATCTGATGTCACTGTTATGAAATTTTCCTGAAATCTCTTGAAATCTTCTTGAAATCCCGTGAAATCGTCTTGAAATCCCGTGAAATCGTCTTGAAATCCCGTGAAATCGTCTTGAAATCCCGTGAAATCTCTTTGAAATCCCGTGAAATCACCCTCAAAACACTTGAAATCTGAAATCAGGTGTATAACAAATTTACCAGTTGTTCACCCCTCGCATTTTGTTGAGGGTTCTTGATTTTCTCTTCACTTAATTAAGAACTATAAAGTCTATTTTTGCTGATGGTTGCAGTTTATATAATAAATAAACGTGAGCAGAGAATAAAATACCAACATTAACAACTGATGAAAAAATTAACAGTAGAATATAAAATCACAACAAATAAACAATATGAAACTATAGGACTTTCATGTACACCATATAAAGCAATCTGCGTTTCAATAAAAAAATCTTCAATGAAAATAATGCAATTATAGGCAATTAGATAAGTAATTGGACGGCAAAATTGTTGGAATTAAGTGTTTTTTTTAATTTGCCCCAGGCAACCTGACATTCTTCGTTCGTGGTTATAAACACGCATGCAGAAAAGTCCACATTAAATGCATTTTTCCATTTTTTAAATTAAAACTTCAGCAACTGAACATTGGCAAAACCTCTATGGACCATTTTAGAATAAAGATAATTCTGCAATTTGATAAAATACTTGTTATATGCAACATCCAATTAAAACATTATGTTGGTAGTGCACAAAACCACGCGTTTCGTCGTTCAATCTTCATGGGCTGTAACAATCAATTATCTATGAAATGATCAATACAATAAATGGATTCCTAATGATTTACGTATTTGAAATAATTGTTCAGCACACAATAATTGTTGATATTTTCAAAAGTTTATATATATATATATATATATATATATATATATATATATATATATATATATATATATATATATATATATATATATAAATATATATATATATATATATATGTATATATATATATATATATATATATATATATATATATATATATATATATATATATATATATATATATATATATAATTGAAAATGAATAAACTTGGTAAAGAACAACACGGTGGATCAGTCATGCCAAAGATCAGAGTTCAATTCCCGCCATTGCCGACCATCCTGATTGAAGTTTTTCGTGATTTTCCATTGTCGTGAAACTGAATGCTGACGATGGTTCCTTCAGCAGGCTTACGATCACATCCATCCCATTATTCCGACAGCTACTATATAAAGAAGTCGATTAGTCGAACTGATCAGTTTCTCTATCCACTTTGTCTTTTGAATATGAATTGATAAAAAGAAGAGAATTATTAAATGATACTCCCCGTGGTCCATTCATCTAAGGCACTGCTGTAGACAATCAGGTCATGTCGGGTGTGGGTTCTAGTCCTGCAAACGGTATTGTTTTTTGTGCACGTCCTTCTATACCTTTCATAATTACACCATTTTATCATCACCCGCTCATTCGTACCTCCATATAATAATCTAGCTATTGGCGGGGTCTTTAATTTTGAGGACACATAGTGGATCAGTAAACTTTCGCACTGCGTTAGAAACTTAATTCTCAGATCGGGCGTGGGTTCGAGTCCCTCATAAGGCATTGGTTTTTGTAAACGATCCTTTCACCAATCACCACTTCATCGTATCATTGTCATCCACCCTTCCGTACCCCCGTATAATCTATAGCTGTTGCTGGCGTCGTTAAGCAGCAATAAAATGAAAAATAAAAATAAGCAAAAGTAAAAGATCGAAATAACACCCAAGGTTTATCGATTCTCTCACACTGATCTCAGCGCACCCTTCAGACTCCATGCTCAGACACCTTAATTAATAGCCAACGTCACTTAAGATGTTTAAGAATGTGTTAGTTTCTAATTATTTGTTTAAACGATTGTTTAATCGTTCACCTTTCTCTTTGAAGAGTGGTATATGCGAGGTTCATAGAGGCTACACGACGAATACAGGGATGGGTGGCGTATTGTATTTTACAATTATATCTAAGAAAGAATGTTCCGAGCGACCGTCCCGCCTATCCCACACCACCATCACACTGTGGAGTTCGCGCCTTCATCTCTCGCGAATACAATAGTGCAAATAATCACCACGAAAGATGAAGGTTCCGAGCGACCGTCCCGCCTAACCCACACCACCATCACACTGTGGAGTTCGCGCCTTCATCTCTCGCGAATACAATAGTGCAAATAATTACCACGAAAGATGAAGGTTCCGAGCGACCGTCCCGCCTATCCCACACCACCAAGACACGACTGGTTCGCGCCTTCTTTTGTTGGTAAAAGAATATGTATAGCGTGCACTGGTTGCATCGTGCATGGAACACGGGGTCAGCAGGTCAGGAACAACGACAAAGTGAACCCAGCTGGATAATCTTTGCACATAAAAAAAAAGTTAGCGATATTCCGCGAGAGGTTAAGAGTCCATGGGAGTCGATTTGGAGAAATATAAGTTTTTTTATGATAACTTTTGAATGGTATGAGATCAAAATTCTAATAAGCGAGAAACGTAGATAATTATAATAGCTTGAAGATGGTATGTTATAAGTATTTAAGTCATGTCACATAACTGTCAAGCGTGTATACAGCTAAAAAAAACATTTTTTAGCTATAGGCCTATATGCTTGACAGCTATGCGACATGAGCTATACAGTTATAACTTATATCATACTGAAGCTATTATAATTATCTGTGTTCCTCGCGTATCAGAATTTCGATATATTATACCGTTCAAATGTTATCACCAAAAAATATATTTCGCTGGATCGACTCCCATGGACTCTTAAGAAGTGGGACATGGAGAAAAGAAATGTGTTTTTCAATTGACGAAATAATTGCATCTTGATCAGACCCCGGCTTGTTCATGTACTCTATGATAGTATAATGATACCGGTCCTTACATACAAGTACCTTTATACTTGCATAAGTTCGATCGGTCGGGACAGCATGCCATGCCAGCGTGTTTCGTGTGCATGTATACCTCTATTGTGGTTCCTTTTTAGGCTACATACTGAGAATAAATTATACTTTTTTAGATACATTTCTTGGCCTGATTTTCAACATAACATACTGTCTGGCTAATTGTATAAGTATCTTAGAACATACACCACATTGAGTCTTGTGTTTTGTGACTCAGTTATTATATTAGTGAAAATTTAGAACTGCGCATATGAATAAAATAATTATATAAAGATGTTGATTCCATGTGGATACTGGGGGAGAGTGTGGGAGGAGCCCCCCCCCCCCCCCATCACAGCCCGGCAAGGAATTTTTTGAAAAACTTCATTTTTTAAAGTATCTTGCTACTATTTACTTCAAAGTGGAAGATATCAACATTCGTGTTTTGTGTTCGGATACATATCACAGAAACAGCTATATAATGTGTTGAGAACGTTCGGAAAATGAAAGACTTTTATCTAATCAAAATGGGGTGGTAAGATCGCCCTTGTGGTTCCCCGTCCAAACGATCCCATCTCTCATTGGGAAACACTGATTTTGTATCAAGTTTCGATGTTATTAAAAAAAAAAAAAACTATTTGGGAAGAGTGATACTATTGGAATACTATTTGGGAGGGAATCAATCTTGATTACTTGAAAATAGCAACACTGCTTCAAGGGCGTAATTGGCTATTGAATTAACCCCCCCCCCCCCCCCACCCCCCTCACGCTCATCATAACCATGGTGTTGATTTTGCCAACTAATTTAATGCGCAGAATTTCAATGACGAATTCTTCTTTGATAACACTCATTATTTAACAATATTCGTTATTCCACAACTGCACAAATTGAAATTATAAGCTGCGTTTTTGAAGTTTAGAACTGCGCATATCAGGGTCAACTGCGCACTAACATAACCCCTGTTTTGTGTATAGAAATGATTTGTCCCGCATGATTCTTACGTGTAGCCTGTTTGTATCAAATTAACTACAGACAAACGCAGGATATCTGTTGTAACATGAACGAATTTTTTTATATGCAATTTATGTACGGTTGGGGTCATATAAAGTGGTCGATTAAGCTACATTGCATCCTGAAATATATTCAGATGATAAAAGCACTAAAACTAGTAGACACATGTCCACACGCAGTCCACGTATTCGCAAGTGTTAGTTTCTGATTAAACCATTTTATGTAACTGCAATGTATAAACATATCTTGGTTTCAAAACTATTAAAATCTAGTCACTCACTGCCTTTGTTTGCAGCGCTTTCTGATTGGGCTTATATATTACCTATTGATCATTTCAATTGGCATTTGATATCTATATGGAGATCAATATACATATTTTTATTTCGAAACGGCTGAACTTATTTAGGGAAATTATCGTGGAATAAATAATATCATTCTTGTGTTTGAAATTGAGTTTGAAATTCATTTTCCATTTTTGCTCATATTATTACCGGTACATATTATATATTTTTGTCGATTTTTTTTTCAAATTTCATCAATTTTTTTCTCAAAAATGTACTAAGGATTTTTCTCCTAAACTATTATATACGATTAACCAGATGACGTTAGATGAAGACAAAATATGCATGCCAAAAAGATTCATCATATTTTGTTTTATCGTTCAACCTGTGGAGAACAAAAGAAACGTCTTTTTTATAGGAAGTAGTGGAATATCAGTCTTTTTGTGATAACTTCTGAGAAAAATGTGAGAGAAAAAATGAAAAATGTATGTATAAATAATGTTTAAAAAACAAGAAATAAAAAAAAAAATGATTTAAATGAATAAACGGTATGAGATATCAAAATTATAATACAGAAGAAACTCAACTATTTCCAATACTCTCAGGATGATATAAAATATAACTATATATAACTCATGTCACAAAGTTATCAAGCGTATAGGTACTGCTGAAAAATGTATTTTGTTTAGATGTGTTGACACCTGTGCGATATTGGTAGAATAGTTATAACTTATACCCTCTTGAAAGAATTACAATTACATGTTACTTCCGTATTAAGAATTCGATATCCATAACGTTCAAAAGTTATCACCAAAAAACTGATATTCCACTATTTATTTATTTATTTATAAACTCTTGCAATTGCTCATAAATGCGCTGTGGCAAGTTCCCAAACTATCCCTATCCCACCGCCTCCCTAACCCTCTGACGGAATAACTTTAACCCTATTTCATCCCCCACAAAAACACTTCTACCAAGCATAAATCGACTCCCATGGACTCTCTCAAGGAAAAAAAATGACCGACATTCGTGTCTTCTTTTATAAATAGTAAATTGCTCATTATGCTCGTATTGTGTCGAGAGATCATGACGCGATGGTTACCGTTAAAGGACATCAAAACCCTGAAATAAGTTTTCAATGAATAATGACGATATATATCTCCCTAATTTTAGGGAAAACTAGAAATCATCATCTCACTTTCACAAATTACAATCCACATCTTTGTCCTCCAGAGACCAAGAGTCATGATGTAGGCATTACCGATTCTGTATAGAAACATAAACAGAATCGAGTAATGTCTACGTCACGACTTCAGAAAAAGGGGCTGGGTCCTGAAGGACAAATACATCAATTTTTGATTATGAAATTGAGATGATATAAATCTAGTTTTCTCTGAAATTGAGGAGATCAATATTGTCATTATTCGTTGAAATAATCGAGTTTCAGGATTTTGATGTCCTTTAACAATTCAGCATGTTGTGCTGTTGTCGAGGGGTTAACAACTCATGAAATCTGGTGAACATTTATGAAATCTTCCTGAAATCCCTTGAAATTTTCCTGAAATCTCTTGAAATCTTGTTGAAATCTTCCTGAAATCTTTTGGAAACTTCCTGAAATCTCTTAAAATTTTCCTGAAATACCTTGAAATATCCCTGAAATCTCTTGAAATCTTCCTGAAATCTCTTGAAATATCCCTGAAATCTCTTGAAATCTTCCTGAAATCTCTTGAAATATTACTGAAATCTCTTGAAATCTCCCTGAAATCCCTTGAAATCCCTTGAAATCTTAAATCAGGTGTTCACCAAATTCACTATAGTTGTTTATCCCTCGGCTAATGTTACTCATCTAACCGAACCTAACCGTTTGTTTTTGATTGTTGTAGATTGGTTAACGAGGCAATAACTTATATGTGATTGTTGCTTACCTAACCGAACTTTACCTAACCTATAACAACGTAGGCAGCTTTGTTAGTGGTACAGAATCGTGTGAATCGTTACGATGTTTTTGTTGTAACTTGGACCAATGTAACATCTCTTCAAACCAGTTTCCTTTAAATAACACCTTTCAGTTGTTTATAGTATACACTTACATTCTTTACGAGGCAATCAAATATACACAATTACATTTCGACAATTTCAAAACTCTTGTTTATACCATATAGTTTTGTGAAAAATTGGTATATTCTTTCTCTTCAATATATCTTGTAGTTGATAGTCGGGAGTGCCTCTGCTGATTTCTATACAGTATTTTTAATTCAACACTGGGAAAACGCAATATTTGCGTTGTTGGATGAGCTATACGCATATTTATATAAAATGCAATGGAAAGCTATATACGCACCTTTAGTTTGAAACAATTATGTCACTGTGCCTCCCCGTTTTATTTGTCATTAATTTTATAAACGTTTTAAAATTTAATCGGTTGGACCTGTTGCTTAATTTCTTAATATGTTTGATAGACGTACATTATAATCAGAATTACTGATCCAATTTAAGTGAAACCTCGGAATAATGTGTATCGCAATAGGCCTAATCATCATATTCAAATTCCGTGAAAATTTGAATTTATTCGAAGAAATTTTTTTTTTCAGAATTTTCTCCTCCGGGTTATATTTTTACGGTGTTTAAAAAAAAATCGGAATGAGTTTTCTCAGAAGTAGTGCTACCGATTGCTTCTCAAAACTTTACAGTATCGAATCAGATGATGAAACGTATACATGCCAATCAAGTTTCTACTTAATTTGTATCTCGTTTGACCTGTAGAACGCGAAGAAAAAGAAAAAAATTTCATTTTTTTCGAATACAGTGAAATTGAGTCTTCGCTTCGCTCATCCAAAAATATTTGCGTTGTTTCGTAATTTTGAATTTATATGAGTTCTTGTCCATTTTCTACACTACAGTATTCTATTCTTCAGAACCACCCGACTGGTACAGAGAAGTCAAAGCATTGGTTCGGAAATCAAATTGAAGTCGAGCTTGCGTTCAAGTCTCCGATAGATTTTTGTAAACAATATTCATCCATCACTAACTCGTTTCCCAAAAAACAGCTGTTGTTTGTAACAATAATCATTCATTGTACAGATGTTCTCAGTACTGTTTTTAAAATCGTCAACCAGAGTTCACATTAATTTGTTTTATTGCAGGTTGTCTATTTGAACAATTAATTAGATACTTATTTTTGGGTCTTGAATGTAAATCATTACACGACTGTTGAGTACGTAACATCTTCTCATTTTTATAACTGGTTCTATATCAATCAGCCATTTTGATATCAATGTATATATATATATATATATATATATATATATATATATATATATATATATATATATATATATTTATACAATGCCCTATAACCCTAACTTTTAGTTGACTCACGAGTCTGAAAACTATTAAAGAAACTGTCTATTTGAGTCAGACTTGGTTCTCATAATATAATTTTTTATAATATATATAATAAAGTTTTATTGCACATGCATACTTTGTAAGTATACATCCACCGGTTAGACTGATTTATGGTAAATAAGACACCTGAAACTTATCTACCTATAAAACCAGTCAATTAACGGAATGTGACGTTATAAATTATAATTAACTTGTTTCTCATGCACCCTCTCTCAGATTTGCATATGATTAAGGAAATATTCTGATGAAATGTTCTCGTTACCTGTGCCAATTTTTTTTGGCAATAAATGGAAATGATATTTCAATATTTAATCACAATTTCTAGTATTCATAATCATGTGAGCCTATGTATTCTCATACCTTGAACTTTGTTTCAAATAACCTTTTTTAAAAAATATGTTCACCCTTTTTTTCAGTTGTGTTGTTAAAAGATGTGATAATTTTACACTTATTAAAAGGATATCCAAATTCCGATAATATTGGGTAGGCCCTATATACCTTCAATTGTGAAATACGCAAATAAACGACAGTATTGTATTACTTATGGTCGATAGCTATTGCCAGAACTCAGTTCGCAGTCAGCTAGATTTCACGTGGTAATAAAGATCGGGGATAGATACACTTGAGAGCCTTTTTCTTATATTTTCCTTTGTTACAAAACATGTATGTACCCTTTGACATATCTCCCGTTCGTAGGTGTGAGGAAGAAGTAATACATTAACAGTAATATAACCATACAATTTTAATTTAAAATTATTTAACCTGAGTATTCTACATTCTTATGTAATCAGTATATGTCTGAGGCCCCTAATCTGATTATTGAACAATGTTTTTTTTTATATTGAAGTTAACATTCATAATAAAATAAGATGATCAATTGGTTTATTTTGTCTATAGTTGGCTAATTATTAATAGGGCCTATCTTAGAGATATTTTTTCACCTTTAGAAAAGAATGAATGTGAACCGGGGTTCGATTCCCGCCATGGTCGACCATCCTGACAGGGGTTTTTCGTGGTTTCCGTCTGTCGTTCAGGCTAATACCGGGATGGTTCCTTAACAACAGGCCACGACCGATTCCTTCCCACCATCCAAATCACGTAATAAAATAACCTTTCATCTCATCATCCCATCATCTCATTCATCATCCACCGAGGCCAATAGATCGTAGCCATCAGTATAGTGCGTCGATAAAACCCAATATAAAAAAAATAATGAATAAGAGAATACAGATAGCCTGTCTGTTATGCCTGGCAGATACAGTAACTGTATTTCTTTGAAATCTGAACTGGAGTGTCAGAGGGTCGCACGTGGGTTCGAGTCCCGCGTAAGGGATGCGTTTTTATAAACATCATTTATCTATAGACCCTATCATTCACCCATTCGTAACACCAATTGAATTGTTTAGGTTTTCATGTGGGGTCGTCCAGGAAACAATATCGGAAATTGATTGATTGATTGATTTATTGTAGAGAACAAGAATACACGATGTATTACAAAGTCAGTAAAATATGAGATTTACAAATTAAAGCTGGCCTTCCATGAAGGCGTTATTCGCTTTTTTTGAGTGGTTTTTTAAGCCACCATTATGATAAAACGACCAATCAGTGACGAGAGTTACGCGATTTCTGATTGTTGAGCTCGCCTCAATTCCACCGCCTTGCGAAAGCGAAACGCAAATCGCGTTTCAGCTTTAGTCCACGCTTGAAAAAATGAAGTTGCAATGAGTGTCTACCCATACTGTACATCCAAAACTTGGATACAGTGCACGTAGGTAATATATGCTATATATTGATGAGTATCGGACTCTCTTTACATGACTCGCTGAAATAGAAAAGGAAAATTGGATGAGAGGAAAAAGTACCATTTTATTTCGTTTTTCCTCCTCCAGAATGATAGCTGAATAGAAAGATCAATGAAAATCAAAAACGAATTGAAGAATTGAAGAATGATCAAAAAGGTCAGAAGACACGTCAAGATCAATACGATAAATGGAAGGAAAAGCCAAATTAGTTTGAAATTCATCAATGCAAATCCGAAAGTCGTGGGCTACTGAAATCAAAAAAATGAGGATGAGTGAACATCAAAGATACTGAATATTTTCAAAAATCATTATTTACTTTTTTAAATGAAAGTTGAAACAAACATATTCAAAAATAAATAACTGTTCTAGTTGATTTAGTTGCTAATTAATCGCACATATTATTGAAATACAATTGAGTTCAATCTGTAAGGATGGTGTATGGATTGTGATAGCTGATGACGCACATTTCAAAGCCAGAATGTTTGAATGATATCTAATTGATTTGTATTTTTGAACACTTTTGATGATGAAATCAAATATATATTTTTGTAATCGCCAGTCATTTATTATTGTGAATTTATGAACAGCCCAGTGCATGCTGTTTCTCATGTCACAACAATTCGCGATGTTTGTACGAAAAGTTTATTAATAATTATAGAATTATTGTTGCACCTCAATTCAAGTTAATAAAATTCAAATTAGGAAACCATTCAAAGAGAAATTGGAGAACAGCTATTACATCATTGACAGATAAAACCGTAAATACAGATAAGGACCATAAGTGAAACGTTCATCTGCCGTTGCTTTGATATTTATTATCTTGTACAATGATGTTATCTAATAATTTATTATATTGTACCCACCGCCTAACCAGTATCTCTCATTCTCTCTCTCACATTTTCTCTCTCTTTTCTCATCTCTCTCTCTCTCTCTGTCTTGACCTATGACTTCTCATATTACTGTGGCCATATGTGCAATCCTGCCACCTAAAACCAGATCCTGTATCTGAATAACTTTGATGCGTCCTCTTAACCCGAGTCGATAATACAGCCAACCTTCTTTTATCGCTGTAGTCAACTTGATGGAAAGTTGGGTGCGCGCGCACCATCAGTGTAGGCCAAATACATTGTAGAGGCTGTGACCAAAGGAGGAGGTAATGGACCAATAATATTATTGCCGATCTGTAGTAATTTGCCATCACTGTAGCCTCCTCCCATGCACCCTTGTAGTAATCAGGAAATACAATGCCACAATTAAAGTGGCTCGTGTGCGAGGGGTAAACAACTATAATAAATTTGGTGTACACCTGATTTCAGATTTCAAGGAATTTCAGAGAGATTTCACGGGATTTTAATAAGATTTCAAACGATTTCAGGAAGATTTCATGAGTTGTTAAATCCCTCGCTCGTGAATGTAGCCTTCAAAGAAATGATACATGGAGATTTTCTTTGAGTATATTCCAGATATTTTGAAGGTTTCTTTCGAGTAACAAACGACTAACAATCGTAACCATAGCAACAACACAGATTGTGATTGGATTATGTCAGTTGGTGGACATTATTGTCCGTCTCCATCAACGATGAGTAAAAAAAGTCTATACAGTATGCCGAATTGAACTGAAATTAATTTAAAAATTGTTCATCCACGTTTTAAGTTAGGCTATATTGGAATAAATTCACATATTGCCGGCTCATGAACATTGAAATTTGAAGCCCTTAAATTTGTCATCGTAAAAATTTCAAAAAGAATTGATTGAATCATACCTCTTCTCATGAACATAGCTAGTTCGTAGTTATACGAATGTTTCTTGTTTCAATACCAGGAAAATTCCCAACATTATTCTTCAGTAACGCAACTCATGTATATATACTGAAAAATGCTCAAATATCTCCAACTGAAACAGTATAAATGTATAATCAGGGTGAATACAAGGTTGTGAAAATTCGTTCAAGTTTCTACTAATAAGTTAGTGCTAGAATTACCAATGTGGGTTTAGCTATAACCGGCAATTAAGTGTGGGCATCTCAATAGTTACCGATGCTATTTGTTTCCACTAACTGTCAATCTAACTTGGCTTTGTTATACTGGACCAAGATAGTATAGCAGAACGCTAAGACTACTTGGACCTACTTTCTATAGTTCATATTTTAGATGATACTTGAAGTTATAAATCGTAGTTCAGTATGAAATTGAATAACTATTCACTATTGTCCTATAAGCCTAATATGAAAACGGCATATAATACTGTAGGAAAACGCGGGATATGCGGTGTGAGATGAGCTTAGAAGAATGGAAATCTGGAATGACAAGTATTCTGACAGCTCGATCCATATCTACGGACCTTGGATTACTTCAAACGTTCAAAACCCTTACCTGCAACTTGTTGATATTTATAGTGCAACCTGTCGCACATACACTTTGCAAAACCAATTGAACCCAATATTCGATCAAATGTATACTTTTATTGCGTTTTCTTTGTTATTTCTCAACCGATTTGTTGTGAAAGTCACTGAAAATATGCATGATGGTGTTTTCCATATTCGGTGGAAATTTTGAAGCTTTCCATCCGGGTTATTCTTATGGGGATTTTCAAAACTTTCCAATTTTTTTTTTTTTCTGAAAACCCGTTTTAACATTTTTTCTGAAAAACAATCCCAACTTATTCTGGTATACCTTCAGTACGTGGAAAAAGTTTCAAGTTGATTGTTTCTTTCCTGACCTGTATGCGAGTATAAAAAAAGCAATGACACTTATTTCAGTACAACCTGGTTCAATAATTATTACTCATTGGGCCTATGAATATAACATTTGTTACGGTTCTAGCAAACTTTCAAGTGTTACCGTATCAAAGAAACAATAAGTATTGCAAATGAATATAAAAATTTGGATTTTAGCGTGACTTGTATGAAGAAGCATTTTATGTATCATTATATGGAAGTGAAAATGACAAGAAGTGAATTGGTGGAATTTTCACGGAAAATGATATACGTGGTTCTGGATTGAAACCAAAATAATGCTCATAAATACAAGCTTCATTCAGATGAAGAAGATATATATAGTATCATTATTTTCTCAATAATTCAAGATGAAAAGCACTGAAAATTAACGCTTTTTGATGATTATTGAAGGATAGGAAATATGCTGTATAGTATTTTATGTCATATACGTCATTCAGGACGATTTTAAGAAAGAATATAGTCATGCAAATTTATGCTTTCAATTAGGACTACTCCGTTCTGACTCCGGGGTCATGAAAATATTAACTCAACTTCATTCACCATATTCTGGAAATTTGGGATTTTTTTCCTAAAAACACTTGCGTTGTGGAGTGTACGAATTTTTTGAAAATAAGTGCATATATTTGGAAGTTTTTGTGCACATCGCTATCTTTCAGGGGCAACTTCTATATTTTGTATAATATGACTTCAAAAAGTGAATACCAAATTCAAGCAGTCCTCATTTTTTATGTCGACACTTGTAACTTGTGCAGGTCCATATTAGAAATGTCCCAAAATAAATCCATGTTCACATTGAGAAGACAGCTATGTACACATACTTCTTCAAGTTTTTATAAACACTATAGCGAGCTAGCTAGATCCTTCAACCTATATTCTGTAAATACTTATATGAAGAATTATAGTTCATATTTTTTTTCGTTTTTAATGCATCTTCAGCCCTTATTTATTGCAATAATGCATGCATATTTCACAGAATTTTTGATGTACTAGTTCTTGATTATAATTTATATCTGAATATATGTGACTCTTGCCCAGCTATAGGCTTCTGTCAAGTGACGTCACTCATTGTTGAAATTGGCAGACAACAATGTCCACCAGTTGGAATTGATCAATCAGAATGTTTGGTAGTCCACCAGTTCGCTGTATTGCTATGGTAACGATTGTTTGTCATTTGTTACTTGACAGAAGCCTTATTTATACCCAACTTTTACTTCTGGGCTTATCTGATCTCCAATCTGATCTGAGTTGTTTGGCTTTTCATCAAGCTGTTCACATTTCAGCTTGACTACCCATTTTGTTATTTTAAATAATCCTAGGTTTAACGACAGGCCTACATCAGATCAACCCGTTGGTATAAAACCGGCACTGAGTACTATAATGATGCTGCTTAACGACCCCATCAACAGCTAAAGGTTATACAGAGGTACAAATGAGCAGGTGATAATGAAACGATGAAGTGATGACAGGTGAAATAACGTTGAAAAAACATGCCTTATGTGGGACTCAAACCCACGTCTACCTTGACTTTAGTTTTTAGAGAAGTGCGTTAGTTGACTTAGCCACGGCGGTGGCCAGTATACTAGTATATATATAGGTCATACTCCGAAAAGACCTCAAAAGATACAAATTAATTTTATTTTAAGAGCTTTTTTGAATGATTATTAATATATACAGGTGTAAGTGAAAATTCACGCAATCTTTCATACATATAACTGATTAAAAATGACACCTCAGCATAAATATTATGTAATTTAAGAAAAAATTCCCGCCGAACCGGTTTTCTGTCGAAGTGATAGAAATAAAATGTTTTGAGTTACCCCCTACCCCGGTAACCATGTTTCGAGTGTCCCCCCCCCCCTCACTTCTCGTACGTTGCTATGCACCTAAGTAAAGTTAAAGTTGTATTGCATTTAATTCAATATGTTACCTCCTCCATGCCAATATATCCATACGGCTATTTTATATATGATGTAATATTCAAGAGACTAGAAAACATCGACTGTGTATAATAAATTATTTGTCACATTAAACTGGTAGCTTAAAATTGTGATGCAATCTCATGTGGACTCGAGGCAAGATGTCGTACGTTCTATCGCGCGTCTCGATACACAAGTGAAACGTTAGGCACGTGTTATTTTTATCGACAATAAATCTATTCACCGGCATTCAAATCAATTTTATACATAATCTAATCACTGAAGGACTCAATCATTTATTCACTCTCTCTATTAACATCGAAAACTGGAGAAAAGTCATTATTACCCAATGCCCCAATTAAGGTGAACCCAAGTGACGTAGAATCGAACGTTCTTTTGAGATACACAAAAATGACGATCTTATCACCCTAAAAGAAAAATTGAATATGAATTTATAATTTATAAATAATTTTGAAACTGATACTCGGTAGCTCGGTCAGCTGAGGCACCACTTCAGAAACTGAAGTCACAGTTGGGCGTGGGTTTGAGTCCAGCATAAGGCATGTGTTTTTGTAAACATCCTTTCACTTAACATCACTTCATAGTTTCATAAACACCTGGTTATTCATACCCCCGTATAACCTAGCTGTTGATGGGGTCGTTAAGCAAACAATAATCAATAATAACTAATAAATTTGGAAAATGCATCAACAATTGATAAATCTTTTGTCCTGTGGAAAATTAATATTATCGTCCTTTATTTTCAATTTTCCTTGACTTTTCTTCTTTATCTACTCATTTTTTACTTCATTTTCTCATAAATAATGTCAGTTTTTTCATAACTTTTCAATATGGTATACACTATATAATAATAACGTTCAGGTCTTCAAAAACCATCATCACATATCACACCGGTAGCTCTGCTTTTAATTAAATTAGGTGTTGACTTGTATCCACGTGATATGAAGACGCGAACCACCTATGCGATAGTGGTGTCGGATAGGGGGGACGGTCGATCGGAACCTTCATCTGTCGTTGATGTAATTATATATATATATATACCTATCAGATGTGTGGATCACATAATTATTGAATAACATGCTGTAACCAGGTCATACGTTAATTGAGAGATGGAGCGAGAGAGATAGAGCGAGAGAGAGAGAGAGATTTGGTCTGATGGAGGAGCCAAATCAGCGTGTGTGAAATCCGGGTGGAAGTGCCGTGAACCATGTAGTGTCGGGTCGACACAACCGACCGTCAGTGTTTATGAATACGGGAGACATCCGTTCGTATCCGCCATCTCTCGTTGCATGTTGTAAGTTATAGAATAGTCGATAAAGCAGCTGATACGGACGCTAGAACTTCATTACCGACGCTGGATAGAGATCGGAATTGGGCGAGGAGTAGCCGGAGACACCATACGGTGACGTAGAAAGTATTTTCATTGATTTGAAAATTTTCCCAGTTCAGGGCTAGATAATCAATTTAGAAAAATATATCGTTACCATAGACTCAACTGATTTCAAGATAAGTTTTCGAATATACTTATCTTTCCGAGTATGTTTCCTTCAAAATTGTATGATATACACATGCATATATCTATATATTTTTGTTGTATAATTTTATTAATTAGTTTAAGGAATTGAAAAAAATCATTATAAGGATATTATTCCTTCCTGAATATATTTGAGTGAATTTAGGAAACGACTGTGTTTTCCCGATTAAACTTTCCTCGTTGTATCAATTTTCCACCAGTATTTCGTTTATTTTTTTTTCACTTCAACTTCAAAGACAGTCTCTCTCTCTCTCTCTCTCTCTCTCTCTCTCTCTATATATATATATATATATATATATATATATATATATATATATATATATATATATATATATATATATATATATATATATATATATATATATATATATAAATATATATATATATATATATATATATATGTATATATATATATATATATATATATATATATATATATATATATATATATATATATATATATTATATATATATATATATATATATATATATATATATATATATATATATATATATATATATGTATATATATATATATATATATATATATATATATATATATATATATATATATATATACACATCCCCGTATTTATAAACATAATATAAATGCACATAGTGCGGAGATTGGTACCCTTTATACAATTGTGACTATAAACAAAGTCGAGCATAAGAGCCCTCAACTGTACATAAACAGATTGCGTCATCAATTTCATCGCCTACGTCATGGCGTCCACTTAATGGCTTATTAATTATTCGGCGATTCTTGATGGATCTGCGTCTGACGGAGAAAATGATACGGAAGATTTTATATCACAATAAATATCGAGGAATTATGAATAGGATTAAAGAAGAAATAACATTTTCATTCAGAAAATATAATATTCAAGTATAAAAATACCAATTACATTTCCATCTAAGTAGGCCTATATATTTCAATCGGACAATTCATAATTTTCTCTACAAATATTTTTGTTCTCAGTTTTCGATCTGCGTGATGAGGTGAAATATTTCGTATATGCTCATCAGTTATACTGTATATTATGATTGCATATTATATTATAAGTTATATTATAAGTTATATTATAAGTTATATCCTATATTTCAACCATAGCCCTAATTGGGGAACAATGGTTTTGTATCAAGTTTCGATGTTATATAAACAAAAAAATGTTATATTACCGAGACGCGTGGCCGAGTGGTAACACACTGAACCGTTATTTGGGAGACCGGGGTTCGATTCCCACCATGGTCGAACGTCCTGACAGGGTTTTTTCGTGGTTTCCCTCTGTCGTTCAGGTTGATACTGGGATGTTTCCTTAACAACAGGCCACGACCGACTCCTTCCCACCATCCAAAACACCTGATAAAATAACCTTTCATCTCATCATCCCATCATCTCATTCATCATCCACCGACGCCAATAGATCGTAGTCATCAGTATAGTGCGTCGTTAAAATCCAATAACAAAAATATATAAGTTGTATTGTAATTTTATATAACAATTGTGTACCAATTTCCTCGAAAGAGGGTTAAAAGCGAGTCTACTCTACTACTATACTCTACAATCCACATTATCGATTATTATATCCATCTCATGTAAACTCTCATATTCAAACCGACAAGAAAATAAGAACCTTTTTCGATGCCCTAAAAATTCAAAATAAAACCATTCCATTACAACAGTATCATCGACCAACTCCACACAACAATAAAAATACATACTTCCATTCGCCGGTACAAATCTATAAATATCTATAAACCGTATTGCAATCGTTCACCGTTTCCCATTCGCGCACCTCACCTACGCTATATCCTTCCTCAGCTATTATTGAATCTCCCCCATCAGCTACGTCACTAATCGATCACGTCACAACCAGTACGTCATCGTCGTCTAAGCCAATCAGAACCACGCTATTGATCCAGCTGCGTCATGACGTCACCTTTCTTGACGTCACGGACACAGCGAAGAGTAAGGCGGGATTTGATAATAGGTACTGTGAGGCAGGCTCGACTAACAGTCTCGTGCGATACCTGTACACATGATGATCGCTCCATCAACGAGTACATAGTTTGTACCGAGTCGAGATAGAAAGTGAATGTACTTGTGGATCGAGGATGAATCTATAATCAATACTGGACCATTGTTGTGAATGCGTGTGAATCTCTTCGTAGTTTGGCGTAGCACATTAGACGTGCTGGATCGAGTCAAGCTGCCATCCTCACCACCGACTTCGTCACATGGTGGGAGTGTAAACGGGGAAGAAGAAGAGGATATTGTTGACACAGGTGGGTTCATTGTTGTCATGTAGATGTCTGTATTGTTATAGTAGTTGTTCGTTCTCTTTGATAGTTCGTCGTCGATTAAGTTTTAGTTAAAACGACTTTCTGTTATAACAAATACGAATGTGTTATATGCGGCGAGTCACTTATATGTATATATATATATATATATATACATGATTGACTAATGAAATGTGTGTTAAAAATATTGGTGATACAACAACAACAACAACAACAATAATAACAAGAAGATGTTGCTCGGCGAAAGTGAAAGTGACGTGTGTATGAATCGAGGAAAGAGGATATATTAAAATCAATTTATTTCGACAACTTGCATAAAGTGAGTGCCGTATTTATGGGAATTGTTCGTCGCGTCTAGTAGGCCTATATATAATAGTTATACCGGTATCTCGGTATAAAGATCGACACGGAACGAGAATGCAAGTCGGTCATGCGATCTACCACATGTACTCCTCCCCCGTGCGACCCATGTGACGGCCGAACTACTACAAACTACAACATAAATAGCAACAACAAAACTACAAACTACAACATAAACAACAACAACATCTACAACAATAACTACAATTGGAATAACACTGAAATTTGTAAGTCATTTAAAAAACATAATTTAATGTAATTAAATAACTGGAATCTGTTGGTCTTCGGCTTATTGGTTGGGATTAATAAAGCTCGGGTTTAATGGACTTGATTGAGGCATATAAAGCCTACCGGTCATGGGCCTACAGGTCAACTAATACTAAAATACTAACTGTTGATTTAAAGAGACAATTTAGCGATATCTCGATCACTCGTTTTTTCGTAACTCCATGTGTCCATGATATCTCGAAATTATCATTTTTAAAGTTTTCAATAACTACAAGAAATTATTTGCTATAGAACTTTTCAACTTTTTACTAAAATTTTCATAGAAACACATCTGAAAAAAAGGATCTTTCGGTATAGAGAGATTATGGTATATTAAAGTGATTATTATTTATAAGAATCAAGAATAAAATGATTTAAAAATTGAAATTGAATTGAATTGAGTTGAAAACTTCTTACATGAACTCAATTTTGTAGGTTCAAGTCCAATTTTTTTTTTCATATATAAGTAACTGTAAGATTTTTGTACATTTACTTCAAAATGGAATATAAATTCAAAATTGATTCAAGTTATTGAATGATCTGTTTTCTCTGAAGAAGAATTTCGATATTTCAAGGTTTCAAGGGCTCAGATGTGATTAGGCCTACCAAATAAACTAATTATTCGCTAAATAGATGTCTCTTATTGCGCTTTTAACACTAATAATCAAATGGTGATGGTGCTCAACGACCCCACCAACAGCTAAGTTATATAGGGGTACGAATGAGCAAATAAAGAAACGATGAAGTGGGTCTATATGGAAAAGTAAAATGACATTCAAAGAACCTATGTCGTATGCAGGTCTCAAACACACTGTCGACTGGACTTTTGTTTCTAAAGCAGTGTCTTAGCAGAATGAGCCACTGTAAAATAGCACTATATTCAATAACACGTGGTACTGCATCCCCTTTAAACTCTTATAACACGACGCGTCGCTACCAGTGAGGTTGGTTAAACCGGTGAGGTTGGGGTAAGGAGGGGTAAGTCCCCCGTCGGAATGTAGTCAGCCAAGACACTGCTTTGGAATATGAAGTCAGGTTGGGTGTGAGTTCGAGTCCTACGTAAGAATAAATTTCTTCAGATATCATCCATAACCCTCGGTAATTTCCCTAAATCATAATAAATAATTATAATAAAATATTATTATCAAGCATATAAAAATATATAGGCCCTACATGTAAAGTACAATACGAAATATCAACTATGAATATGAAGATTTAAAAAAAAAATGTATACACACTCATTTATATACATTTATACATTTACCACATTTATAATTATCTAGCTGTTGGTGAGACTTCGTTCAGTAAATAATACTCTTCATATAAGTTGTTCCTAGAAACACTTATAGATGCGGTCATAAAAACTGTCACTTTCATTAAACAAAATACACAGTAGGTCTATCAATTAATATATAGTAAAACTTTCAAATTGTGAGCAAATAAACATATATATACAAGGAAAATTAAATCAATTGAATAATGAGGTGGGGACAATAAAATCGAACTAGGTTACATCCACTTTGTTTATATGATGACTGATGAGTGTATATAATTATATAAAGTTACGTTTTAGTCTCCCAACAAAAATGAGATGAGTATAATAAACCACTCTATTTAGAGTATTATCAAAGTTTCAATTAACTATTAATGATTCCACTCACATTATTCAGTGAAATATTTCTTCCGTGAGCCCGAGATTGTGAAATTCTAAATTTTATGACTTGAACAAAAATCAATTCAAGTCAATATTTGAATAATTCAATTATATATATATATATAAAAAAAAAAAATGGTTATTTCTGCAATTTGCTGTTTTTGTTTGTATCAAATGGGTAATGAATTTCTAAATGGTGTGCAAGTTCATACTAGCGAAACATCGTCAATATCGTTATAACTTTGGCATTTTCTGTATAAATTTGAAAAAAAATTATCATCGAAGTTTGTTTTTTCAAATTTATTTTTCACATCTTTTCTACAATGATGTTTTGTGAAAAATCGATTGAAAAAATGCGTTGTGTACGCGAACTATATAGTTCTGATTACAGAATAAAACAATTCTGATAAGAGCTTATATTTATTGCAAAAGTTGTAAAAACCCTTTTGATGGAATCTGCAAATAATTAAGTAACTAAGACAAATTGAATTCGAATTATTTTTTCCCAATTGAACACTTACATATTACAACAGAAGGTATTACACTTTCAATTTTTATTACAAATTATATTCATTCGCGTCAAACATGATTAGGCCTATACTTCTGAAATTATGTTCTATTTTTATTTCATGAAAATGCAGTACGCATAATTATTTAATTCCACAGATGAGGCTTTGTAGAGATTTATGTGAACGGTTATATGTAGGGCCTACTTGTCTCAAATTTCTAAATGAAGAATGATATAAACTTCAAACTGAACATATAAACTAAACAATTGATATATATAAACATATATAAACTAAACAATTCTCAAAAAAAAAATTTCCTCTTCAATAGGTTTAATACCGTAATTAAAACATTGTTGATGCCATTAAATACATATTGAAAACTACTTCAAGGGGTGAATTATTATACTATCGTGAATGTTAATTGACATTATAATCACCTATTGGAATATTGAAACTATTTATATTGCAGATTCATGAGCATTGTGAGGTTACTCTTGTTCGCTTACACAACCTTTTTATCACCCTTTGAACTGATCACAATTTTTTCAAAAGTAGCTGTTATGTTGTTCAATTGATGTGTTTACTCTTTATTTATACTGTTAATCGAATACGTAAAATAATATACATGTGCCTTAACTGTGACTTCTTAATGTCAGAATCAGAAGAAACCATTTCCAAGAATGAATGATTGCTACAATTATATTTATTAAAAAAATATTATTGTGATAACTAGATAAAAAAAAACAAAAAAATCGCAATTTAGTTAACGATCTTGCGTTCTAAACCACGATAGAAGAAGGTCGACGTACCAACATAATACAAATAAATATCTCCGTTATGTATTCGTAACAGAGTGATCAGAGATTTTTCAGGATGAGATTTACAATTCGAAACACAATTGCATCTTCCGATAGCGATATATCTTCCGATATATTTATTAAAAAAATATTATTGTGATAACTAGATAAAAAAAACAAAAAAATCGCAATTTAGTTAACGATCTTGCGTTCTAAACCACGATAGAAGAAGGTCGACGTACCAACATAATACAAATAAATATCTCCGTTATGTATTCGTAACAGAGTGATCAGAGATTTTTCAGGATGAGATTTACAATTCGAAACACAATTGCATCTTCCGATATGTTCAAAGCTGCTGAATTTTCAGTAAAATTGACGAAGTTTCTAGAGTTTTTTTTATAGTTCTATAGTTAGTAGTTCTTTCATAGAAACAAGTGTATATTGATATGTTACCAAGTCATTTTAATTGCCCACTTCTATCATTGCTGAATCACACAATAAATACGAATTGTTTTCATTCAAGATGACTTGATAGTTGTTAGTAAGTGACTAAAGTCTTACCTCTGTGTTGGTCCTCTGTACAGAATTCTCTTGGCTCGATTCACCACTCGATATATCACACGTTTTTATTCGTGACAAACTATTTGTTTGATGAAGACAAAATCTTGGCTGTGTTTTCGACTAACTTAACGTCTCGAATGGTTTTTCGGTAGGACATAGACTGTAGTCCTACTTTTCTATACCGGTACAATACGTGATATATTCAGGTACTGTATACCTGTTGATATATATATATATATATATATATATATATATATATATATATATATATATATATATATATATATATATATATATATATATATATTTATATCAGGTTTCGTCGCCCTTCCGTGGCGCAGCCAGTCGAAGCTCTGCTTTGGAAACTGAAGTCAAATCGAACGTGTGTTTGATTTCCGCATGAGGATTGGAGATTTATATAAGCTCTCGTGTTTCGGTATTTAAAAAAAAAAACAGTGAAAAACTTGGACTGTTGATGTTGAATTTGAGCAAATAATAATATTTTCAATAATCAGGGTTGCCAGTGCTTTTCAGAATTTTTGACGATGGTCGATGTATAACTTGCTTCATATATACAAACTCTTTCACTTTTATTAGTTGTAGGTAAACAAATTTTTGTGTCTCCTCTCAAATAGAAAAAAATATTTTTCAACGACCAATATTTTTCTGAAACTGGACTCTAAGATTAGATTCGAGCCGACGCTACTATATCTTACTGGTCATAATCACACCCTGCTTCGTTAAACCGAATATGAATATATACATGAAATGTGATTTGAGACTATTTCCAAGCAGACTGAGTAATTCAAAAAGGCAAAGAAGTCCATACATACCATTCGTTCCCGACCTATCCTAAAAATACTTCATTGAACAGCTATGCTGAGATGCGATTGGTCTTTTCCTGGGAGCCCGCGAGATGCTGAGAACCATCTTGTTTTACAACTTCCTTGAAATTTGCTTTTTCACAACAACCAGTTTAGATCTTATTGGAACGGCAATTCTAAATGATTAATCAATCGTCATCAACAATCATCTTTAGGCTTATAGTGAATCATCCAAGGAACAAAAAGTTTATTTATATTAACATCTTTCTTTTAATATCTTGATATTACCTGTAATTTTGTTTACAATCATGTCTTCTCTTTCTGTACCGTAATATATTATTATAATACAGCTTTTTTCCATATGGGTGATTTTGAATAATTTTTCATTTATTGTATTTTCATGTCGGTTATTATATTTCCAACTATTGTATTTTGTATTTTCATTGTATTTTCATTTTTGTGTAATTCCGTTGAATCCTATTGGTCATTCAAGATGGTGAAGTGACAGTGAATGAATAAAGGTCATTTTTCTTCTATCGACCATGCAATTAACGAAGAGCGCATTACGTGGGAAGCGGTGTAGCTTTTTTAGGTAACAGCTGAATCATTAAGTTCAGAAATAAATATCAATAAAATATCAAGTAGGCCTATTCAGTGTTTATATTTGAACCGAGTGTGGGGTGAGGAGAAAGTTTGTTTTTTGCACTATACTACATAAACCAAACGATCTCAATCGATGAACGGTATATATGTAGAAGATGGTGGATGCGTTTTCAATATATCGGCTTATATATATATATATATATATATATATATATATATATATATATATATATATATATATATATATATATATATATGTATATATATATATATATATATATATATATATATATATATATATATATATATATATATATATATGTATATATATATATGTATATATATATATATATATATATATATATATATATATATATATGTATATATATATATATATATATATATATATACATATATATATATATATATATATATATATATATATAAATATATATATATATATATATATATATATATATATAAATATATATATATATATATATATATATATAAATATATATATATATATATATATATATATATATATATAAATATATATATATATATATATATATATATATATAAATATATATATATATATATATATATATATATATAAATATATATATATATATATATATATATATATATATATATATATATATATATATATATATATATATGCTATAAATTGAATATTTTTGGGTGAAGTTGTGTAATAATGATAAAATAAAACAAACTCTTTTAATTTTATATTTAAAATAATTAGGTTTATTCTCGAAAGCTCAACGTTTCATGACCTTTATCGGTCACCTCTTCAGGAGCAAAAAAATAAAAATAAATAAATAAAGGTCATAAATGATAAAGGTCATGAAACGTTGAGCTTTCGAGAATAAAACTAATTATTTTAAATATAAAATCAAAAGAGTTTGTTTTATTTTATCATTATTACACAACTTCATCCAAAAATATTCAATTTATAGCACATAATGAGTTGTGAAAGCCTAAAGTCAAACATATATATATATATATATATATATATATATATATATATATATATATATATATATATATATATATATATATATATATATATATATATATATATATATATGTACGAATAAATTTATGAAAAGCATCGGAATTTGATGGAAAATCAAGTGACTTGAAAGGATAAAAGTCAGGAATTTATTATGAGAGTGATTAACTAAGGATTTCATGCAAATCGTTTGATTACTGTATAGATTGATATGAACAAAATCACCCCTGTTTCTCTCTGCTCGAAACACCATTCAAATACGGTACTAAATATAGTTACGACTTTATTTAAATTCATGCATTCTCGAATATATTTCATTTCATTCCATTCATTTATTCATCCAAATAGATCATTGCATAAGATTTTTTTTTTTTTTAATTACATCGAAACTTGATACAAAATCATTGTTCCCCAATTAAGGCTAAGGATGAAAAGTATACATATATGCATACAATATATTAAATAATAATATATTAGTCATTAAATATATCAAATGAAAAATAGTAGCGAAGAAAGTGTTATTCACTTGAGCTTTTTCCTCAAAAAATAAAATCTCGCACGCGTTAGGAAAATCAGGAACACTTGAGCTGTTTCCTAAAAAAAAAAAAAAAATCTCGCACGCAGGAACCTTACTATCAAAACAAATTATCGATAAAATAAGATTCGTGTTAATTATTCCTAGCTACGGTCGTGGATAAGGTATAATCGAGCAATGTGCAATCCCCAGCTGATGGCTATCGGCCAGATAGCGGCGAGCACATGAGCGGCAGTATACTTACATCACACGCGGACACGTGACATGGCTTTGGACGAGCTCCAGCTGCCGTCGCTGACTATTCTTAGCCCCAATGCATTATCTGTTAACCAAGAGCAAGTCTCCGTTACAATATGCATGCACGCGTTACGTATACTTATATTTGTGTTATCCTGAAAGAAAAATGTCGTCTATTAATATAACAAAAAATAAGTATATCAATTTGAAAAATAAATTTTTATTCTCTAACAATACATAATAATTACACAAAAATATTTGAATCCAAAATTCAAAATATTCAAATATTCAAATTTCAATATTCAATATATATATATATATATATATATATATATATATATATATATATATATATATATATATATATATATATATATATATATATTATATTATTCAATATTTTAATTTCAATATTTATTCAATATATTCAATATTCAATATATTTTCAATATTCAAATTGATGAATATAGAGAAACCCGCATGAGTGATGCTCTCTTGTGTGCGGGCCAACTTGAAAATCTATCTTTTGACGATAAGTTTCCAAAGCAAACACAAATAAACAAAATAATAATTAGCCCTATGATGGACAATTTAATAAACTAAATGATATCAATTTCTCGGGAACAATATGTCAAACACGAATAAAACGTGAACACAAATGAACAAAATAATAATTAGCCCTATAATAGACAATAATAATGTAATGGTACAAAATTCTCAGCAACAATTTATTTGTAAAGCAGATGTATTTTTAGGTATAATGATTGTTTAGGAGGCGAAGTAGCCATTTTCACAAACAGCTCTGTTCGATCAACTCTTATTTGTTGGTATAACTGTTTATTTGGATTCAATTTCATTTGTTTTAGGTTATAGGCTAATAAATTTGTTTAGGTTGGGTTGTGTTTGGTTAGGTTGGTTATCACGTAATATGTCGTCAATTTAGATTACTCGCAACAACAAAAACAACAACAACAACAACAACAACGCCCGCCACGGGTAACGACATACCCAAGTCTAGCTGCACGTAGACCTTGTCTTGTTCAGGACGAGGCTTATACGATGAAAAACGCCACTGCATCTTTCAAAAGCGTTCAATTCTTGAAGTTGTAGCGAGATTATGTAATTAACGAGGTTTTTACAATTATTTAGTTGGTAGACGACCTTCTGACTTTCTTCATTTTTTTCTTTCTTCATTTCTTCGACGACCTTTCTTTCATGGATATACTCCTCTCAGTAGTCCATCCTCTATGTAGTGACCTTGATATTTCGGACCATTTCTAGTAAAAGCTCAAGAAGATTTCCCAACTGATAATAACTAAGAGCAACAAATAGCTAGATGGCATCATGGCAGTGAATCAAAGAGTTTAGTTGATTGTGACCATGGTGACCACCAAAAAATAACCAATAGCCAACTCTCAGTATTACCTAAAGTCCCGAACTACATAGACTTTTGAATTTGCTACCAAACTACCAAGAAGACGTGTATATATTTGGGCGCTGCGGCTGCAAAGTCTCGATATATTTCAACACATTAATTCAAACACTTTGAAGTGACTATATATATTCGAGAAACAAATATGCCACTTCTTTGCCAATTTCATGAAAACAAGTTATTTATTCATGTTGTACTCATAATGATTCATCCTCGAGATATAACGAGATATCTAAGTTATAAAATCTATGTGTAGGCAAGTTATCTCATTATCTGGAGTCAGAAAATAATTGAGTGAACAATGTAAATATTGATAACTTTACATCAATAATTTGATTTTATCAGAACATAATCACTTTTTCGACTAAACCAAAACCAAAACTTGACTGTCATATCATTTCATATGAAAATGCAGTCAAATAATGCGATGTCAATTAGTCATCATGTGGGTGACTGTTCAATGATGTAATTTCGAAGGTTCTGCTATTTACTTGTTTTGAGGAGAGTCAGGGGCATCTTAGATAACAGCCTTCTTTGACTCCCGCCGACTTCTTTGACTTCTCTGACCAGTACAAGAATATGGTTACCGGTAATACCAACTAAACCTACTTAGGCCTGGTATTACCAAGTCTAGTTAGCCTTTATCTGACAGTTCAAACTTGTTATCACCATGGTTACCTGTGGTATTTGTTTTCACCAACTCTCAGATAAATACTAACTGGACTTGGTAATACTGGACCTTAAGATAATAACCAATAATTTCACCACAATAAATACAGATTTAAAATCTCGTATATGAATAGAGTATATACCGGTAGTTTTCATAAGATTGAGAGTGAAAATATTTCAAATGAGCGATACTTTTATCAGTTATAATTAGATGTGTAACAAAATTTAAGTCGTGGGGAAGGAGGTGGGAAGAGCTTTTCTTCTGAATAATGCTTCTAGCTGAAGATGGGCATCAGTTAGCTAGACTGCTAGAGCTAGTTTTGTACTTTTTCTTCTGCCATTTTCACCATCTAATGATTCAAATTCTGTAGATACAAATGAAGGAGAGAATATTGAGCAACAGAATATCTGTCGATTATTGTTTGCTTAACGATCCCAAATACAACTAAGATATTTGGGAGTGAGAATGAGAGGATAATACTAATAGGCCTACAGGAATATGTGTACAAAAACTTTGGATTATAGGTATATTATTATATTTCGGAAACTGAAAGACTTTTATCTGCGGTGGAAAATTATGGTCACAAACAGCGCAGTTCTGGTGTTCATTGGTTTTGAATAATTGTAATGGGATGGTAAGATCGCCCTTGTGGTGCCCCGTCCAAATGATCCTACCTTTCATCCAATGCCTTAATTGGGAAACAATTATTTCGTATCAAGTTTCGATTATCAAAAAAAAAAAAAAATGTAAATAAAGAGAGAAGCAACTCATGCTAAGAAAGAAAAAACCTTTATTAGTCTCTGACTGTATTATAAAACAGGATAGCAATCAGTATAAAAAATACATAGAATAATATAGAGAAATAGATTAAAAATATGAAATATTGGTACATGAAAAGGGAACTGATCGATTTTTTTTTTCATACTGCAGACGCTCTCCAGAGATAGGAAACAAAGGAGTGAATTGTTGAAACTTTCAGTTTTGCGTGGCGAATGAAAGTGCAAATTATATATTGTGACTCGGATTATTGTGATTCTCGACGTTTATTTGATTGACCCGTGTATACTGTTCCTTCCGATTTGTACGAACTATCTTTTCCATAGAAGACTTCAATGTAGACAGAAGACATCCTGCGCGAGAAAAGTGCTCATGCACGCGTATATATTCGCTTTTTTTAAAAGAATTTTTATATTTAAAAAAATGTTTTTGATCTGCCAGGACCCAGATCATTGTTGTTTTTTTTAATCGTAACTTCTCCAAAACTTTTATGTGATTCGATAAATAAATTTTCCAAATGATCTTTGATCATTCTTTATATTGATAAATTTGAGTTGTTCGATTTATGGAATGTGTATCTATTATTACTTTCGAGGGGGGGGAATGGGGGGGGGGGAATGGGGGGGGGAGGAGGAGGATATCCCGGTCAGAACGTTCCGACCTTGTCAGGCAATGAATTCGTGACAACTTTTATCAGATTAAAACAATATTTAATCTAATTTCTTCTCACATTAATTAGAAGAAGAAGAGTTAAAAGTAACGACATCCAACTCCTCACGACTCTAACAGCATTTACCTTTACCTCTGACTGTCTTTCTGGCCTCCTTCCAACTTTCGCAATCAATTTTATCGAGTTATCAAGCGACATCATTTCTGAAACTTTGTGCACTAATTACCATACCCTTGCACTAGTTCTGGACTGTCCATTAATTAGTGCTGAACCAAGAGCTATATAAAATGCCTATAGTTGAAGAGGCAGCGTGACTCGCCCTCCCCCCCCCCCCCCTCTCCACAATAAGGTTCATTGATAATATTATAAATAATAATAATAATAATTTGATAATGAGTTTTCGATAAATGCAAATTTGATACTGTCGAAAACTCACGTAGTAGTTTAATTATATAACTTTGGGCGCTAATGAATTAGCAACTTTCATAACTAGTCCTCCCTTATTGGGACTTCTGCTAGGATCAGCATTAGCGTAACTAAATGCAAAGGTCATCAACCAACCCTACTGTGTGAAAGGAAAAGTGTATACACCATTGGGAGCACATTGGAGTCGACTTGACGAAATATTATTTTTTCTGTGATGATTTTAAACGGCATGAATATCATAATTCTATTAGGGAAGCAGAACATCTCTTTAAATATTTTCAGAATTAAATACAATGGATTATCACATTTTCACAGGTATATAGGCCTACAGCTGAAAAATGTTTTTTTTCAGCTGTATAGCTGGGAAAATGTTGATGTTCAAGTTTCAAAGACAACAATGTCGAATATGACTGACAAGTTCTTTGAAATTCGGTTGAGCGTTCATCAAAGAGTGAAGATTTCTATTATTATTCCATTTGAATACATCTCGCTCATCCCACAACATATGAGCTGCGTTTTCCTAGTTTTAATTAGTATTACAGTTGATATTAAATTTTTCATGTTGTTCAACACACATTGTTGCAAAAACTTTCTAATAAAACGAGTGATCTTAGGACGTGTCTGGAAGTTTATTGATTGTTTTAATTACGATTTGAATCATTATCATTTATGGTTTATAATTGAGACAATTATATATCACTCAATCAAATATGATATTTGAATTTCAACTATCATCATCGACACCTACTGCACTTTCGATTGTCGATTTGGATTTTGTTTCCACATTTCATCATTTATTACTCATCGGACATCAATTTCAATTTCAATATATTTATTTCATAATTATTAATTAACAATCACTATAAAGTGCACATTTTTTACAGTATACATATGTACGAGTATTGAAATATGTCAGTTGTTGATATTTTGAAATTCGTCAAATTAATTCATCAAGTCAATTACATATATGATTCAAAGTATCATCATTTTATGAAAGTAATACATCACAGTTGGTTGATAAAAAATATAAAAAATGATACTTCGAACATCATGAATCTACGACGATGTCAAATCACGAATCTTAACAAGAATTACAACGCTGATCGTAGCTTCAAAATAAGTCCTTAGATGTAAATATATACCCTAAAACATTTTACATTATTTTTTCACGACCAAGATTTTTTCATATATTTACCAGTTCAAAAATCGAACATCTGAAAATACCTGCGTGTACATATATACACACAGTATGTAGATTATTACATAGCCTTGGATACCACATTGTAGAGATGCTGTTTGTCGTGACGTCATAGATATTCTGAAAATTCATCTTTATGGATCATCATCTGAAATCCATGGTATTCCCCCCTTCCCTGCCCTCCTACCCCCTTCCTCTCAGTCTCACACACGGCCCACTCGATGTTACTTTCTTTTATTCTTGGACTGTGACAGTTTTGTTTTTAGTTATCGCTGTTTCCCACATCCTGGATATGATTATTTAGATCCATTCCTGACACGCATTCGAGATTCATTATATAGGACTACAATTATGTCATTCCGTATTCTTCTGCATCTTTTTATAAATTTATTCGAGGAAATATATAGGCCTCTATATACATGCTTTAATATAAACATACTTGTTTCTATGGAAGAAGAAGGGCGTCTACCAGAATAACAAACACGAAAATATCACCGTTATATTTGTAAAAGTGTGGATTTTTTTTTTCAGTTTTTAGGTGGTAAGATTGCCCCTTTTTGTGGTTCCCCGTTCCATGCATATTCTCAATTGAGAAACAATGATTTTGTATCAAGTTTGATGTTTATGAAAAAATATTTTTTTCAGCGTGTTCTGATTTTTCATGATGAAATTTACTATAAGAAAAGCAACTGTGTCTTTCGGAACCGTTTAATGGAGATTATGTATAGGATTTTTTTATTCGGTTGAAGTCATCTTCTCTCGTGGATACATACAAGTACACATGTGTTGATTCCAGACGCTATTGAATTAAATGTAATCAATTATAAAAAAAATGCAAGTAGGTTCTTGGTTGGATTAACTATCACCATCGATTTGCATGAAATTGTCGTTATGCCAGAATTCCATTTGACACTTTCAGCATGTAAGTATTGCCTCCTGTCAACGGTAGACTGCATGGTGTGTTGAGATCTCGTAGTACTTTAATAAATCAACTGGAAAACTTGGAAAAGTCAGGGAAAATGGATATTTTCATGGGTACAACACATTTTCGTCTACTTTTGAACTATATATATTGTCTTCAAATTTTGATAAATACACCAGCAATTGAAAAAATGCCTGACAGCAGTTTTGATTTTTTTCCTTTAATTTTTGTTTTGATTCTGTACAATTTATTTTATTCAACTTCGAATCTTGACGTAAAATAGTTTTTTCCCAGTCAATGCAAAGCATGGACGATAAGACCGAATTAATCATTTTGTTTATTACCAACAATACATTTAGTTTTTTCTCATTAATTCGTTGATATTGTTGTAGGCCTATAGACCTATACATACCTACAATATGAAGGCAATATTCTGTTATTTCTATATATTTTCAAATGAAACGGATCCCTTCACATATAAAATAGAAATTGAACCCCCAAAAACTAACAAAAGATAAAACTGTGAATCAAATAAATCATAACTTTGGACCTTCGTAATAAATTAAATTATAATAACAACAATAATACAGACAGAAATAAAGAAATAATATAATAATTATATGTCCTGTCGAAAATAGCATGAATTCGATCATAAATAATTGAAATTCAAATTCCTGGGAGTTAAATTGATAGGCTGCCATCACTCTCATAAGTTGCCAGTAGTAAATGAGAGATGGAGTGTGGGGAGAAAAATTCTCGATTCTCCATTTTAGATTCTGTGAATACCTTTTTTTAGCACATAAATATAAATTATTTATATGTTCACATAAGTTCACACTAGTAAAGGAGAGGTGAAGTGGGAGAGGGGGGGAGGGGGGGGGGAATTATTAACGATTTTTCATTTTTCCGGGTTTTTTAATACCATTTTCAGTACATAAATATAAATAATGCCAAATTCAACGGTTGACAATTATATTCAGTCGCGAAGTAAATATACATAAGTCAATACTTGGTAATAAGGAGAGTTGAAGTGGGGGTAAAGAAATTAATAACTATTTTTTCATTCTTCAGGTTTTGTGAATATACCATTTACAGCACATGATTATAAATTATACCAAATATATCACCTAACAATTAAATCCAGTAGGTAGTGAAATAAATGATTAAAAACACTGTCCATAACATGATCGTGTAATTCCAGTACACGCTGTATAGAAGTGATGCTAGCATAAGGATGTGGCGAGGGGAGGGAAACGGGGGGAGCAGCTGTAACGTTGGCTGTAGATCCATGACGTCATAGACTGATGAGGGCGGTAATTGTTTGCGTCAGTCGGTTAATGACGTCAATCCACGCCCATGCAGAGTTCGTGACGTCACGGCGTCGTCGCATCGATTTACCGCTGTTGCTCGACGTCATCTCCTCCCCTGCCGACCCCTCCCCATCGCCCATACCTACATCATACAGCTATCTTTCAAGGTCGACCCGAGGCACACGGACAAAACGCACTAGTTGGTACAATGCTGGGTAGAAAAATGATATTTTAAATTTGATTTTTAAAAGAACTGAAAGAGACGTATTTGTAAGAATAATTTTCTTAGAGGTGATGAGATATTGCTCTAGAAATGCTCCTTTCAAACGGTCCAACTTCGTCATTTTCAGCCGTAATTGGGGGGATTTTTTGTTTCAAGTTTTCGATGTTGATATAATAATAATGAGTCGAAGATCTAGTAATAATTCTACTGATAATTATTCAAAAGATAATTCATTCGGTTTTCTGTTATTTATGTTGGGTTTAACAATGCTCTATGAATGATAATTAAGATCTATTGTTGTCAGTGAATGATGAATGGTATAATGAGAAGTCTAGATGAAGGTTTTTTAATAATACGTGTTTTGCGTAGTGGAAAGGAAACGGTCGTGCTATCTCGTAAAGAACCATCCTAGACAGCAGACATGAAAAACACCTGTGTCAGGATTGTCAATCATTGTCGGAGGGGAATCGAACCCCGGTCTTCTCAATGTTTATCCTTCCCTCGAATGATCCCGACATCTTGATGTGATGTGGGGACTTGCGTGGCCCCGTGATCTCCAGAACTATCGTCGGGAGCAAATAGTTTGCTCCTAGTAGGGTCATCCATAGTGATGTTCGGACCGTCGCGGTCGAGTGGAAGCTATATGGAGTATATTGAGGCCTTGAGGGGGTGCTGAACGTTGCTTTTTCCTTCTCACTCCTCTTCTCGTTCCATCGTCTTCTATTGTCTTTATCTTCTGGTACTTTTCTTCTTCTTGTCCGCTCCCTCCACATGCTTAAGATATTCACAAACGTTGACAACCATGTCAAAGCACACGGACAAGAACATATTCTTCGCAAAATGACCTCGCTTTTGTCGACGCGCCTCGAAATCTACCATTCATTCATTTTTTACCGATTCGGAAATTAATGTATTAATATAACGACGCATTCTGGTATCTTGATTATAAAACATCGTTTAGGCGTGAAAATAAGCGGGTTAAGCGTGAATGATGTTGACGAAAATGGCATGATGCAGAACTCGAACCCACGCCTATCATGACTTAGTTTCCAAAGTACATATCCTGACTGAGCAAGCGAGCAGTTGGTATTTAATTTAAAATATTTCTTCAGTTACTGAAATTAGGGTAGTTATTGTTTCCTGATGATCACGTTGGTCACCAAAGTATCTGAATTTCTAGCTGTCAATTATTGTAGCCTATTAGAAAGTATTCTATCTTTCATCCTATCTGTCATCCTTAGCCTTAATTGAGGAACAATGATTTCGTATCAAGTTTCGATGTTATTAAAAAAAAAAAAGCATTTACTCCATAGAAATTTTGGGATTTTAATGAACTCAAAAGAGCACAATATTCGCTTTTAATAGATATACATTACATTTCATGAACACGAATATTTACTTCATTGTAATTTTTAAAATTTAGAGTATACTATTTTTGTATTCTACAATATTTTCTTGATCTATTGTGTAAAGATTTATTTCACAATTCACTTTCATCTCACGATAATGAGTCATATACGCGAATATTGCTGACTGGTATGGCATTGCGTCTGTTTGTCTCGCTAGCTGTCTGACTGTGTCTAACTGTCTCTCTGTTTGTCTAACTGCCTCTCTGTTTGTCTGACTGCCTCTCTGTTTGTCCGACTGTCTCTCTGTTTGTCTGACTGTCTCTCTGTTTGTCTGACTGTGTCTGACTGTCTCTCTCTGTTTGTCTAACTGCCTCTCTGTTTGTCTGACTGTGTCTAACTGTCTCTCTCTCTGTCTAACTGTCTCTCTGTTTGTCTAACTGTCTCTCTGTTTGTCTAACTGCCTCTCTGTTTGTCTGACTGTCTCTCTGTTTGTCCGACTGTACAACCTACTGCCTGTTTATCTACATACTTGTACGAACTACTTTTCCACTGGAGAATTGAATTTTTTCAAGAAGTTCAATTATTGGTTGGTTGATTGTTAAAACTTCTCACGAGAATATGTTACTTCTAAATATTATGAAAGTAATTACAAAATGACCGGCTTAATATGATTTTGAGCAAAATTTATATCATATATTCTTATGTTTCTATAAATTATTATATTTTTAATAATCAAATATGAAATACGATAATATATGATATAAAATATAGAACCAACTGATTGCCACACTTCTATAAATATATTATTTTAATATATGTCTGTAAATTATTATATTATATAATTTATAATCTGATTTTTTTTCATCCTAATAGATGTGATATATCAGGCCATATGTATCTATATATATATATATATATATATATATATATATATATATATATATATATATATATATATATATATATATATATATATATATATATATATATATATATATATATATATATATATATATATATATATATATATATATATATATATATATATATATATACATATGTGTGTGTGTATTTCACTAAAAAAACGTGTTGTCTAATGAAATAAAATAGATTCAAACACATATTTTACTAACCTGTAAACCTGGTTGGGCTTACAAAACTGAAGACCGAGGTCGAAGCAGACCTCCGAAATATTGTCGTTATAATCTATGTGATATAATGCGTTCTTTTCCACGATCGTCAGTGTAACTGATGTTCATTCAAGAAGTTTGTTCCTTCATTACGCAATGTGGCGCGTTTGAAGGACCGACACCCCGATCGGTCGTGCTTCTTGATAGAGTCGAAACGGGCGGTGTACTCGTTACACGTACTGAATATGGTTGTAGACATGGATCGAGAAAGGAAGAACTCTGTTCTCGTTTTTTTTTTTTTTTTTTGTAATCTTTTAAAGATTTGGTATCGATTTCATGATTGAATATTGAAAGATTCAGGTTCTGGGTTCGTTCTTAATTTTTCGAAAATTTCCGATTTTAGAGTTCGGTTTTGTTCTCCGTTGAAATATTTTAATATTCACTTTCGGTTCAGTTCCTAAGATGATTTTCTCGGTTTAGTTTTCGTTTTCAATCCCTGAAATTCACTCGATTTAAATTGGCTGATTGAGCAATATTATCATTTTACCTGAACGAAGTGCATCTAAAATTCTAAACAGTTTCAATTTATGAAATTAATGCTTGATATTTATATAAAATACCGTGAATGAATTCTCATGAACTCACACATATGTCTCTCTTGAACTTGATTAAATAAGTGGATTTATAATAAAATACCCAGCGTACACTTGCGGTTAGATGAAGAAAAAAAATTACCGAGACCAGAATGAAAATTAAAATCAAATCTACGCACATTTAATCGCTAATTATATCACAGACTATGCGTGGAATGCGTATACACGTTGCATTCTAGTTTTAGAGCGTATTTTATATCAGTATATTATAGATATTCTTCAGGATGCAATTCAAAGTAGCTTGATCGACCATTTTATGTGTCCGCAACCGTACTTTAATTGGTTTGTTTGATTTCGAATAAACTTGTGTGAGCAAGAGACAACAACCAACATAACATATGTGAATATTTCGGTAACTATTATCGAAAAACTTTCTGAAATATGTAGTTGTATTTCTGCACAAGGTTTTTCAATCTTGTGCAGAAAAATTATAGTATATCATCAATCACAGGCTCAAATAAATTGTTGACATTTTTTTTTATCATTTCACTTGTAGTGTTGGTATAGACAACAGTCCAATGCTGTAATACAAATAAACTATAAGATACAACCATTATAAGCCGTTAAAACTCAGTTATGTAATTTTCTCATTCATTTCAATCTTCACTCAATCAATCTTATTTATTTAATTCAGTCAGACTGATGGAGGAGTATATTTATAGGAACTGTCATCGCCGAGTTGACCTTAATTTGTCATAAACATACTTACATAACTTTGTTGTCATGAGGATAATAGAAAAAAACTTTATTATTTTCGTATAATCATTGCAAGGAACAGTTTTAGAATCGGAATTCCTGAAGTTGTAGTTGGTGTAGAAATATTCTTTAAACTTCAATTACATAATGGATAAATTGTATAGAGAAAAGAGATTCGGAAACTCCACTTCACTGTTACACCAATTTTTCAAACAAGCCATATGTCATGTTGGTTGAATATACTTTCAAGCCTGAAAATGTACACTTTGTCTATGTGTGTATGGTTCAATATATTTTATATACATATTTAAGCATTAATAATCGCTGTATAACATGAAAAATTACAACGCTTGATTGATTTCTCAAAAACGAGTCAATATACATGATAAACAAACAAATTTGGAAACATTATTCTATTTCAGTGATAACTATTGTACATACAATATAAATTGAATTTAAATTTTTTTTTTTTTTTTTGGATTGGGTTTTAACAACGCACTGTAATGATTACTAAGATCTATTGGCGTCGGATGAATGATTAATGAGATGATGGGATGATGAGATGAAGGTTTTTATGGGTAGTGGAAAGGATAGTGGGAAGGAAGCGGTCGTGGCCTATATTGTGGGAACCATCCCGGCATTAGCCTAGATTACAGAGGGAAACCACGAAAAACCCCTGTAAAGATGGACGATGGCGGGGATCGAACCGGATCCGATATGTCTCTTCACCTTCCGGATCACACGAAGCAAGTGAGCTAACCACTCGGCTACTGTGCCGGTTTAAAAATATTCTTCGATAATTAATTGGTAATTACTTTTCAGCCCTTCGCGATTATCTCTTAAGGGGGTTGATAATTGCACCACAGCACTCTAGTTGAGTCTGAATCAAAGACATTGGTCTGCATAGATATCCTTGATGGTTGAGGTTACCTCTGGTTGAGGACTGAGGTTAGCGCAGATAGCCCCAATTGAAACATCTTGATCAGTTTTTCGATGCTGGTAAATGATACTAGTCCATCTAGTTCAATCGTGATTCGATAGGTGACAGCACTAGCGCACACCGACGTGCGGTCGATCGAACAGACATGCTTAACTGGAAACAATGAGAATCTATTCGCAATGGTCCTGGCACAAGGTGTCACACCATTGTATACAATTACAATACAATATACATAATACAATCATCCAGAACATTGACATAACATTGTGAACATCAAATCAAGTCTCGTTGAATTAATATATTGTATTATTTTCTCGTTATCGTCTCGACTGTTAGCTGTCAATAAGATTATTTTGATTATCCAGCAGAAATGAAATATTCAGATACATGTATATTGAAATAATATTAAGATATTAAGTAAATATATCAGGGTACAGATAGGTGGTAATCGTAAATTAAAAATTCATTATCACTTTTGTATTTTACATATATGTGTATATATATATGAATGATTATAATATAGAAAAGCACCCATAACTTTGTACAGTTCCATTTCTCAAGTTTTCAGTTACTCGATACTGAAGAAAAGTTGAAATGAATCTGCTTTATATAAATATATATATATATATATATATATATATATATATATATATATATATATATCAGGTTCTTCGGACTTTCGCGATCAGTATTATTTTTGAAAATTTTCAGGGATTCAAAGTGTATAGTAAAAACACGAAGACCAATCAAAATATGAATTATTTAATTTAGTGATGACTGGTCACTCCCTTCAGGCAACGTCAGGCTCATCATAATATTGAATAATTTCATATTTTGATTTGTCTTTGTGTTTTCATCATATTTACCCGTTAAAACCTTGAAAATATTGAGGAAAATATATATTTTTATACATACATATTTCATATCCTGCAGGTTTACCTTAATTTTCAAAAAAAAAAAAATGTATATAGCTACTGTTTAACGAAAAGCCCAAAAGGCCAAAAATATATATCTATCCACAGTTGATATTTTCACATAAGAAGTTGGAATTCAACCATTCTTGGAAACATGTTCCAATTGCCTCCTCGCAACGCCAATACTCTGGCTTAGTGGCGGTTAATATTGATGTTAATAATTATAACCATGATGCAAACGTAAATCGTTTTTCGCATTAAATTGTTCTGACTAGACATCAGACGAATGTGAAAAATTGTCCACGTCATTTTTTTCATGTGTAAGATACTTTTACTGAAAGTATCTTGTAATTTATATCTATCAAAATTTTGTATAACCTGTTACAAGCTTTTTAATTAAATAATTTAATTTTTAATAATTGAATTTGAAAAAACCTTGTATCTAGATATATTTGTGAGTATCTTTGTTCATATTATTTATCAACATACCGAAATTAAAAAAAGATATATTTGGAGGTCTCTCAAGTGCTTGCTGTTACCTCTGATATGTAATAAGCTGAGGAGCTTTCCGAGAAATTCAAACTAATGGCGATATCACGTTTATTTTTTTAATAACATATTTTAAAACTCTTAATTAAAAATAATAATCACGGAAGATCATTTCGTTTAAAACTGTCTCAAGAGCAGAAGTATAATTACAAATATTGAAAGCTTGAAAAAAGGGAAATATATAGGCTATAACAAAACTAAAATTGAAAAACTGAAATAAGAAATCTTCATCATGTCATCATAATCATTTATCCGACACCAATAAATCTTAGTTATCATTACAGTGCGTCGTTAAACCCAATATAATTCACTTTTCCATCACTTTTCCTTACCACTTCACCTTCAGCACTCCATTGTCGGAACAGCACAGCCCCTGGTACAATTAAAGTAACTGAAGACAGTGGAGAGAGAGTTAGTACTGACTACACCGAAGATATACCACGTTAACAGTGGTTACACTGATCTAAACAGAAGATGTATCGCCGAAGAACTAAGCAAGCCGATGTTTATATCCACCTTGACTGATTTATAGACCTGCATTTCATAGATATGTGCAATTTACATAGGGTACATATATTGTTCATTACCGCAGGGAGTCTTCGAGAACAACTTTGCAAGTGCAGGTGTATATATATATATATAATATATATATATATATATATATATATATATATATATATATATATATAATATATATATATATATATATATATATATATATATATATATATATATATATATATATATATATATATATACAACAATCTCTACAAGAGGCAAGTACAACCTGTCTAGAAATAGTAGATATTCCGTAGAATATATAGTAACTCGATCGGTGATAATAATTCTAAGTCTCACTCCGCAACTTTATGTCTTCGGTTCTGAACAAATTAATATGTAGGGCCTTTTTGTTGAAATAACAAACATTTCATCAGTAAGAAATGTTTTTTTATTGTTTCGACACATTTTTCAAATTTGTAGGCTTATATTTTTATAGCATTAAATAAATCAATTTGTTTCACGTACCGTACTTATAGTTTAGTGTCAGTTCGATTAAATCATTAAATAATTAATATACGGTGTAATGACTCATTCTGATTGTGAAAAAAACATATATTATTTTAAAAAATATACAATTATATGACTGCTTGTGTGATTTCGTTGTAATGTTTGTTCAAGTAAAAACTTCGGTTTAAAGCGCCGAAGATATTTCCGAAGGTGAAAACCACATCTTTATCGCACTCTTGTACTGTTAATCTGTGTTATACTTATTTCCACGAAGTAGAGACTATCATCTACCAACATAACAAACACAAATATTGTTTTAATATTTGTGTAGTTGTGGTATTATCATAATATTTCCTGGTATAAAGATTCACTATAAGAAATGCCACTGGATTTTTCAAAAGCAATAAATCCTTATAATTATACAACGATATCAAATAATGACTGTAGTTTTTACGATTATTTAGTTGGCAAACAATCTCCTTCTTCACTTGATAGTATAGTGTATCAAGTGTGTAATTCAACCTCCCAAATACTTGATCGGTAATAAGCTGGTCAAACTTGTATTTACGAGATAAGAAGGCGCGAACTAAATCTAGGTGTATTCACGAGAGATGATGCCGCGAACCCCTCGTGCGCCAATGATGTGGGATAGGGGAGACGGTCAATGGCAACCTTTTAACAACGCAAAAAAAAATAGAAAATGCTTCTGCATGATATAAAAGCGCGACGAATGGATAATTGATGTATATATATATATATATATATATATATATATATATATATATATATATATATATATATATATATATATATATATATATATATATATATATACACGATAGGTTACTCATTTATCCTATATAGGGCTATGAATTCCTCACGGCAATTATTATTTACGAACCTTGACTGCAATATGTGACTGAGATGTTGTTTTATTGTTCTTATTGCTTACGCAAAGAAATTGCAATGAAGATATTCATCACTATTGTGGATTTATTGTTTAATACTGTTAAGAATTAACCAATCACCCGGACACAAACATTGTTTTTTATTATTAATACTCATTATTGTATTGTTTATGGCATTGTATTGTATTGTTATGTAGGTTATGACGAAGTGTATTAGGAAGCTCAAAGCAGACCTAGGTGGCGGTGATATATCAAGTTTGGGTGATTATAAGCTCGGTGACCATGGTGACCATAAGAAAACAACCGATTATGCCGACATTCAGTATGCTGCTACCGTTTTTTAGATACTCCAATTTCAATGTGGTGTGTAGTTGGGATGCGGAAAATTAGAATAACTAAAAACGGTGACAACACAAAACGAATTTATTGCAGCACATTCCAGCACAGAACATTTCAATGAGTTTCGAAAAAAATGTTTCAAATTTGGAGGGGGTAGGGAAGCAAGCTCATGTGCCTGTTTTTCTCTGTCGTTTTTGTGAATACTGGGATGATTCCTTAATATATCTATAGGCCACGATCTTTCCTGACACAGGGAAGATGTGACTCTCCAGATCCTGACTCTTCCCTGACACAGCCTGAAGGAAGAATAACTGAAAAAAAGTCAAAAAAGTCACTAGATATACACTGGTATACCGTATATATATATATATATATATATATATATATATATATATATATATATATATATATATATATATATATATATTTATATTTATTTATTTATTTATATTGTGTTCTAACGACGCACTATACTGATGGCTACGATCTATTAGCGTCGGTGGATGATGAATGAGATGATGGGATGAGGAGATGAAAGGTTATTTTATTAGGTGTTTTGGATGGTGGAAAGGAGTCGGTCGTGGCCTGTTGTTAAGGAACCATCACAGTATCAACCTGAACGACAGAGGGAAACCACGAAAAAACCCTGTCAGGATGGTCGACCATGACGGGAATCGAACGCCGGTCTCCCGAATGACGGTTCAGTATGTTCCCACTCGGCCACGCGTATCGGTATCTAGATTGCAATGCAATATATGAAATGAGTGGCATGTTTCATATGACGTGCTACCTGGCTACCTGCAAATAATCAGAGACATTTTAATTGATGTGTTATAATAGTAGGGTCAACTGTTTGGTTGCACTGCAATGAAATCTGATAGTCAAACGGGTGCGGGTTTGAGTCTCGCTGTAGGCGTGGATATTTGCAAACGCCCTTTCATCACTTCATCTTTTCATTATCACCCACTCATTTGTAATATCTTAATTTATCCAATTCGTAGGCCTATTTTATATGATATGAAAATGAATAAATGTCATAACATTCTTGTATGATTATAGATTATTCGTTTCATTTAAATATGTGATTTTGGACGAATATCTGCGTGAAGATTGAACAATTTTGTAAGACATATACAAATTATATATATACATATATATATATATATATATATATATATATATATATATATATATATATATATATATATATATATATTTATATATATATATAAATATATATATATATATATAAATATATATATTTATATATATATATAAATATATATATATATATATATATATATATATATATATATATATATATATATATATATATATATATATATATATATATATATATATATATATATATATATATATATATATATATATATATATATATATATTCATATATATATATATATATATATATATATATATATATATATATATATATATATATAATATATATATATATATATATATATATATATATATATATATATATATATATATATATATATATACGTGAAATCATCTTCAATGGAAAATAATACGACAAAAATCTTCGAAAGAATATCCTACGTCTGCCTTCATCTGCAAATAGGTCATAATGAAAAAAGTGAATGACATCATTTTTATACACAAGTCATTTGTTGAATAGGAAAACCATTCAGAGACGAAATTTTCTCTTTCTTTCTAGATATCTTTTCATTCTTGAAATTTCAGTTATAACTTGAGAGTTAGAATGAGCCTTTAATTTGTCAAAGTCCCACGCAAGTGAGAACTGACAGAGGGTAAGGTTCACTTATACCTAAACTTGCTCATCGAAGGTGCACACACGATTCAATACTTGCTCCTACATAGTAACCAAACGTTTATATAATACAAATCGTATAATTAAACGATGAATATTTATCGAAATAATAAAAGTAATTTATCGTGTAATTGACGCTGATAAGATATGACCGGCTGGCACCAAATAAGTACTTGGTGAGACCTGTCCAACAAGCCGTATGTAATTTGGTCAAAATAAAACTGGCTACATGTTGTATTCTAGTGAAAGTCTTGAGTTTGTGACCCCGATCAAATCTCATCAGCCAGCACAATGTTGTAAATCAAAGTCGACGCGGAGGCTCGTTATTTAACACAGCGGCAGATGATCATGTTACGACGCGAAAAGAAAGTAGGCCTAGAGTGGTTGTGCCTGTCAAATGACTTGATTGTTGAAATATGTTATTTTTTTTTTTCGTTTCGTTGTTCGAATGCAGAAGATTATGGTTGTTTGTTGTGTGCCGGTATGATGAATCGAGCGGGCCGGGAAGACAACTTTCATGTACACCTTGGACCTTGCGTAATGATAATATAATACTGCGCCGCGCCTGCGCACAGAGAAGTCCAGAAACGAGTCCCACTTTTCACATAACCTATACATATGACACTTTGGATTTGGCAAGAATTGGGAGAACGCTATTTGTGTTTGCGTGGTCGAGTGAGGTGAGCACCAAGATGTATATATGGTTTAGTTGGTTTGACGGTTTCTTATGGTGTCTCAACTCCCAATCCCACCAATGTGGAAAATATGTATCAATTTACAATCTAAATCTATATTGAAATACCGATCGTGAGTTGTCTATTAGTGATAAGAAACTAACTTTGTCTAACTTTTGTCCAACTTTGTGTAATTACATTTACAACGGTTCAGATATATCAACTGTCACCTGAAATGCCAATACTGTAGCAGAAGGCATGACTCATAGTACCAAATTGCTCACTAGGAATCGCAGTGATCCAACTGATCTCTTTTTGCCCAAGGTCATTACTCATGGATTAGAACAAGATTGACAGTCTGGTGAAACCACCATGTAAGCGCTCGATTCAATTTGGGTGAAACACACGGTGTTGAATATGATGTTTCAAGTTTGGGTTTTCCAGTGTACGAGAACGCGTTCAGTTCGCGCAGGCTGAACTATAGATGACGTCACACCATTTAGTTTATCGTCTACTGAACGGTGAATTGTGTACGAAACGACGTCACAGCGGTGAGATAGTGTGGTGAGATGCGCAATGGCATACTCTGTGGGTGATACGGGGGTGACTATAAAGAAACATTCATTCTCATACAATAAATGGGCGTAATTTTCTCGGCTGATGTTATTTAAGAATAACAAATACTCCTATTTGTGAAAATATCTATTAAACCTGCCTCCCTCGGTAGCTCGGTCAGCTGAGGCACCGCTTCAGAAACTAAAATCACCGTTGGGCGTGGGTTCGAGTCCCACCTAAGGCATGGTTTTTTGTGAACGTCCTTTCACTTATCGTTAAATCATAGTTTGATTATCACCTGCTCATTTGTACCCCCGTATAACCTAGCTGTTGGTCGGGTCGTTAAGCAAACATTAACCAACCATCTGTCAAACCTGGTAAGAATTTTCAATTGACGTTTGTTTGTGTCATTATATTCAGGAAAAATTTCCTTCACATAATCTAAATCCGCATAAATCCAATTACCAGAATTTTTTATAATGCTTTGTTCAATTTAAATGAAATGAATGACATGACAAATGAAAAATTCTCGAACGATTCCATAGCGGTAATTCTGATAGAACCTATATAGTAACATCAAAATCACTGTAAACGTATTTCAATCATATTTTGTATGTCAGTCAGGTCACCAGAGGTCAATCAGAGTCAATTTTGCAAATTGTGTTGCAATATAAATATAGGACGTTCCGCAGGTATAGCTATACGACAACTTTTACTTTAGTTTTATATGCAGTATGACAAATTTCATAACGTGTGTATAGATTGGATCCAATAAAATCCGCGTCTCGCGCGAAGTCGCAAAAACTTGAATAAATTATTCTGATTGTCAAAGAAAATACTAATATTTCTATCTTATTACGTGTGTAGGTTGATAGAATATTTTTCGCAGATACAATTATTGTGTTTTGGTCAACCGAGGACACACATCAAAGATTTAATTTTAGAGTTGGGTAATTATGATCAATTGTGGAAAGATTATTACGGTGGGTACAATTATTTTATATTTATATATATATATATATATATATATATATATATATATATATATATATATATATATATATATATATATATTTATCAGTCTATTATATATTCATCAGCCAAATAGAAAAAATGTAACAATTGGCTTAAAATGATACTAAAAATTCATGAAACCTGTTGGATCGATTAAAATATATCAGCTGAAGAGAAAATTGTATAACAATTGGCTTAAAATTATATTGAAAATAAATTATTTTTATTGAATCGATTAAAATTTATCAGCAAGAAAAAAGTGAGAATGAGCTTAAAATGATACTAAAAATGCATTATTTAAATGCATTAAATCAATTAAAACACGTGCTTTTGCTCTATGTCCATTGATAAAAGAGTCACGGCCCAATAAGATTCATCAGGAAGACCTATGACGTATCATGACTTATCATGACTCATGCCATTTCAATACATAGCCGAGCCACGTCTATTTTGTAATAGCCAGGGTATTTCCTAATTAATCTCTTGAGCATTTAATTTTCATTGAAATCTATAAAAATGAATGGATCCATAGGTGTCAAATTGCTGACAACCATGAAAAATAATAAAATCTCTCATGGATATTGCCTATTGGTTATAAAAAAATCTAGTTGCTGATAGTTTTGGACAACTTTGACAGGTCAGCGGTGTTTTACATATCGTTCAATGTTCTAAACTCGTCCCATCAGAGATCCTCTAGCCTCCTTCCTGATGACGTATACCACGCATCCTTCAACTCCATTTCGTAACAAGTAAAAGCAGTGCCATTCGATTGATTCATACAAACTATCATGTTGTTATTAATATCGCGCAAGTTTATTATCTGCCGTTATATAATAATTATTTCTCGCATAAATTAAATTCTTGTTTGTTACAAAATCTGTAATGATTCACGATGAGATGAAGGTTGTGAACGACCGTCTTCCCTCTCTTACATCACTGGCGCACGGGGGGTTCACGCCTTCATCTCGCGTAAACACTAGTACAACTGTTTTTAATAGAAATAATGTTCAATTATTGGTAATTCAAAGAAACGTTTTGTAATGTGGATGATTTTTATACACGAAGAATAGATGATGGGGTCAATATTTATTTTGAAGAATTCTTGATACAAAGTTATTATTGTCCAATTAAGGCTAAGGATGACTGGGTACGACCTTGCGGACGGGGCCCCCAAGGGCGATCTTATTGCACCCTAGCGGAAATTAAATATAATGTAACTATTACACATAAAACTTGATATAATAGCTAAACAATATAATATATAATAGCACAAAATACGTAAGGTTCATAGGTCGAGATGGCTAGCAGACTGAATTGTCATTCTGGAGACCAGGGTTCTATTCCCGCCATGGTCGACCATCCTGACAGGGTTTTTTCGTGGTTTCCCTCTGTCGTTCAGGTCAATACTGGGATTCCTCAACAACAGGCCACGACCGACTCCTTCCCACTATATTCAAAAACACGTGATAAAATAGCCTTCCATCTCATCATCCTATCATCTCATATATCATTCACCGACGCCAATAGATCGTAGTCATCAGTATACGTCATTATAGACCCATTATAGATGAAAGAATCCATAAGGTTTGAATCAAACACTACCTTACATGTGATCTTGTCAGTTGATTAAATAACCGATTGTTAAATATGAAATTAAAATTAATGGCTAATCCACTTAAATATTTCCAAGAAGTTCAAAACGAGACTCCCAATCGTCAATGTTGAAGGATAGGCACAACAGTGAAAGACGAATTGTTCCCACTTATTTACCACTGGAGGCCATACAATATCAGGGGCGTGTTTTCATTGGTTTTCATTGAAAGATGCCAGCGGTATCAATTAATTATGCTTTCTGTAACTATTCCACTTATTCTGAAGTAATTACAAGAACTGTTAAAATTTTTGTTTGAAGAATCCCACCAATAGCTAGGTTATTTCAATTTGGATGATGTTATTATTATTTTTTTTCATAACATCGAAACTTGATACAAAATCACTGTTCCCCAATTAAGGCTATGGATTCAATAAGATAATGGATTGAATTTGGATGTAATCGAAAGGTGAAGGAATGACATTTGAAAAACTCGTGCCTTATGCGGGACTCGAACCTACACCTACACACGCACGACTTGATTTCAGTTTCCAAACTTTTCAGTTCTCAAAATTAGAAATAATGTAGAAAATAATCAATGTCAGAAAACACATTGAATAATAATAAATTAGTAGGTCGTTCTAAACGTTTAATGTGGCAAAATCATTGTAGAAATAATTATAATGAAAAAAAAAAAAAATATATATATATATATATATATATATATATATATATATATATATATATATATATATATATATATATATATATATCTGAACGGAGAACAGTAGAACAATTCTCCAGCAATGATTATGAGAACACAAATTCTAAGTTTCAATAAAATTAACTCAGAAGAAATAACATCACATCCTGAAAATATCAATTTATTCTATTCAAAATAATTGAAAACATTTAAACCCATAAAAATGCTTAATAAATGCATCAATTACTTGATTGAGCTACGCAGATCGACCGACTTGGCTTTATATCAATTGTTTCAAGAATAATACTTATTGAGAATCATAATCTTATAGTTGGGTCAAATCTTATATATCATGCAGCTAATTGACGACCAGGGGTCCCTATCGCCTATCCTCGGGCGTTTCGAGTCGTCAACACGATTTAGTCGAGCTTCAAATGTACACGCAGCATTTACAGTTTTCAAACAGGTTCCCCCTCAAATATACATTCTGCATAGTACTTAATTAGAGAGCTGATTAGTTCAGGTGGTATTAAAAGTATATAAGGTTTATTGTTTTTTTATTATGATCGCCATGGTCACCTATAGCTTATATTATAAAACAAACTTTCTGCTATCTATTTGTGACACTTTTCCTTCCCAATGAAACATAAATAACTCTAAGAACTTGTGACACTTATGACAGAATTGATATGTAGGCCTATCAAATCAAATCAAATTCAAAATTCATTTTATTGTTACAGAAATTACATTAATCATTTCATATATTGTTATATGCCTCTTGAAGGGCACAAAAAACAGATACAAATAAATACTTGGAAGTTCAATACTTAAATACAGAAGCAATTAATGTTAAAAGTAATGAACGGTATACAAAGAAGGTAACAGTAATGATGAGCAATTAAAAAATAATTCAAATGGTAATAGTACCCATGCAATAATTAGCATTTATAAATGAATATTGTAGATAAACTGATACATACAGATCAATAACATTATACAAAACAAAAACAAAATGATACAAGATATAATATTAATAATAATATCGAATGAAAACGTTGTAATTATTGATTTTGGATTTAAATTGTAATATTAAGTCAACTAGCTGCTATCCAGACATTTCTTGTGATGTATATTTTTGTATGACAACATAAATAGTAGACCCACAGACAAGTCTGTTTTGACTTTGTGGGTCTACGATATTGTAAACAACTTATATTTCGTGAAATAAATAAATATTCTCAGAAAAAAAAAAAAAAATACTCAATGGAGTGTCGTGTCATTCTTGATGGTATTTTCGAAATTAGGCCTATATAATCACCAAGTCTTCAAAATCCATCTGACCGATTTCACCAATACCAAGATTATGTCGTACAATATGTGAAAATAAAACTGACCCCAACTTTTACCCACACTGTTTCACCACTCTCTTCTAACCCTCTCGCCTATAACACGTGTAGTACCAATGCGGACCACAGGTATCGGGGCGCCTGAAGAGCGCATACTGGAATACGGATACTACTAAGAGTGAACGTGGGCTTGGCGTGTTTACTTGGAAAGAGAATGTGTCTATTCGAGGAAACGATCAAAACCTGACCCAAATAACCTCAACCACAGCTTATCTGTGCTCTAACCAATTCCCCGAGATAGTAGCTCTTGTATACGGCATTATTACACGCCGAGCCCACCTTCACTCTTGGTAGTATCGCTATTCCAGTATTCGCTCTTCAGTGCCCCGCCCCCCAGGCATGTTAATTGGATTCTGCTGCTACCGATCAGTCATCGGCAGTTCCTTTGGCAGTGGCGTGCATATATATATATATATATATATATATATATATATATATATATATATATATATATATATATATATATATATATATATATATATATATATATATGTATATATATATATATATATATATATATATATATATATATATATATATATATGTATATATATATATATATATATATATATATATATGTATATATATATATATATATATATATATATATATATATATATATATATATATATATATATATATATATATATATAGTCACTAATTTAAGACGTATAGGTAAAGGAGATGGCATTGATGTGCACCCTCTGTTTATTCTTGTTTATAGCCATCAGAGTGAACTGTCGTAGTAGTATATCCTTCATACAATCTCAACTTTGTAGAAAATTTTATGATGCCTAATGAAGACTTTCATCTGCGGCGAAAAAATATGATAACAGACAGCGCAGTTCTAGTGTCAAAGTTCATTATTTTTCATGTTCAAAATGGGGACGTGGTAAGATCGCCCTTGTGGGCCCCGTCCAAACGATCCCGCAATTTTGTCCATATTTCATCAATTGGGAAACAATGATTTTGTATCAAGTTACGAAGTTATTTAAAAAAATACGAAATATGAATGCCTAAAAAATGCCTCGTGTGTATACTTAGATGTTACTTATGGAACAAAAAACAGCGCAAGACCCTATTCAGACCTAATGGAAGTCTTCCCTTACCCTCATCCAATTATACCATCCACATATTCAAAATATACCATACGATATTAAGTTACACATTTCTTTACAATCCCCACCATCCCCCTCTTCCCCCAAAAAACTAATATCGCACCCGGTTCCGCTCTGTCCCTCCATCGCATGCCACTTCCACTATGAGCAGCTACACACAATAGGCTGCGCACTACCATAACTCATCCCTACTGGCGCTTGCAAATATCACTGATTTAATAGCCCTATCCCACGGGACGATGTAGCTAGTTTTCCTCCTCGTCCTCCCCCGCGAACCTGTGCGCGATGTATAAAGTTTGACGGCAACGTCCTGGGATGGGCATTGACGTTTGGTAGGTGATAAGTGACAGTAAACTGTGTTGAGTGGATTTTGGGGAGAGATATGATAGCCACGTCGGACAACGGTCAGTGCTGTCGAGATTGTAAGAATGGAGGTTTGCAATAAATATTATTATATTTTATTTTATATTTCATTTGTTTATTTTATTTTGAAGATATCAATATTCGTGTGTTTTGTTTACTCTTACTACCAATGCTGGTAATGTCCGGATATATATCACAGAAACGGTTTTTACTTATAATGTGTTCCGGACTTTCGGAAACTGAAATACTTTTATCTGCGGCGAAAAATTATGGTCACCGACAGCGCAGTCCTGATGTTGATGTTCATTGGTTTCAAATAATTAAAATGGGGTGGTAAGATCGCCCTTGTGGTGCCCCGTCCCAACGATTCTACTTTTCATCCTCAGCCTTAATTGGGGAACAATGATTTTGTATCAAGTTTCGATATATTTTTATAATTATATATATTTTTTTTATCATTATTAAATTTGTATATTTTTGTTTCTTACTTTTAATTTTTAATTTTATATTTTATACTTTTAATATTTCATTTTGTAGTTGATGGTGTGATTTTGTTGGGAATGTGTATGAAAGTATTCGGGAGAAATGAATGAGCGAACCATCCGTGCGTTGGTGGTGTGAGATAGCGGGGACGGTGGATCGGAACCAATTATTTCTTCGTGGATTCGTTTATGGCATCGGTTTGATAGTTTATTACACTCAGTATAGCGAGAGATGGGCAGAGAGAGATTATAGATGGCCAATTAGAGCTCACCATGAGGTAAAAGTGTTAACATCTGGGACTTTCTTTCCAAATTTGGTGTTGGAACTATATAATTAAAATTCAATGTTGAAACGAAAATTTCACCTATATATATATATATATATATATATATATATATATATATATATATATATATATATATATATATATATATATATAGATATATAGATATATCTATATAGATATATATCTATATATATATCTATATATGTATATATATATATATATATATATATATATATATATATATATATATATATATATATATATATATATATATATATATATATATATTCAACCCGTATAACCTTCAGCTGTTGGTGGGGTCGTTGAGCAAACAATAATCATATAATTCATTATTATTAGTTATTATTATAATATTATTACTAATTTGTATTATTAATATTATTATCAGAAAACAAATAATAACAGACTTCCAATATCAACTGAACTATGCTACGTAATTACAGATAGGCCTACAAGAATTTCATTTCATTTCATTTCATTTATCAGCTTTTTGTTTATACCATTATATACGAGTTATAATTAAAATCATCAACATAACAGCAGGTCTTGAAAGTTGTCTGGATTAAAATAACAATAATAATAATGAGTATTCGTATAATTCGTATGTGAGTGCAAATTCGCCAGTAATATTTTCGGGTACACTTCTAAGGAACTGACTTGAAAAGTGGTAGCAAAGAAGCGCGAAGCACGTACATTGCAACAATCACATTTATTAAAACATTCGTATTGTTGGTAGTTCTGCTACCACATTTCACCGGCCATATTGTATTTAGAGCGAATGAAATGAATGTACGGGTTTGAAGGCGCGTCGACAGCGTGATCATTTTGCGCCTATGTTCATGTCCGTGTACTTTGCCGTGGTTGTCAACGTCTGTGGATGTTTCAAGCATATGAATAAAGCGGGCAAGTAAGAGAAAAGTGAGGGAAAAGGAAATGACAAGAAAATAAATTGGGATGGAATAACATAAAAAAGCTCAGGACAAGTACATAATAAATTTCGTGCTAGTGCTAGCTAGCTCTAAGAGGCTAGGACTTTGACTGGTTAATGTTTACTAGGAGAGCTAGCTGCCATAGCAACGTGTCTGGTCTCTGTGTATTTATTTTCACTGTTGTTAGCACAAAATTCCAGCCCTGCTCATGAGATGAACTACGAAATATGATGAAATATTAGGTCCAACACACCGTGAATTTGTTATTGTAATATATTAGCCCAAGCCCGTTATCTCAAGTGGTTTACTGTAGGTATAAGGATCCGGTTATCATTTCATATACTCCGGTCACCAAAAGGCTTTCAATCGACTGAAACGGTCCGAACTTGGTCCGGGCCTCCACTTCAGACCTTATCGCCAAGGTCCCTTTTAGGAGCAAATACATTGCTCCCGACGACAGCTCCAGATATCACGGGACCATGCAATCCCCCATACCACGTCAATTTGTCCGGATCCTTCTATAGGCTTCTGTCACGTAACAAATGACAAACAATCGTTACCATAGCAATACAGCGAACTGGTGGACCACCAAACATTCTGATTGATCAATTTCAACTGATGGACATTGTTGTCTGTCTCTTGCAACAATGAGTGACGTCACTCGACAGAAGCCTATAGGAGGATACTGCATCTAGTAGCGCATTCTGTCGTTACAGTTACAGGCTAATAATGGCCAGTTCACACTGGGCATTGCAATGCCGCCATTGGAATGTTAGCTTTCCAATCCTGCCGTCTGAATTAACAAAACATTGACATTGGCGGGCTGAAAACTTGTAGAGCTTGGTTCTAAAACCTGGGATTGGAACCCAAGTCTTCCAACGGTGACATTGCAATGCCTCGTGTGAACTGGCCATAAGAACTTTGTTTCTAGATCTTGTGAGATTATATAACTAATCAAGGTGTGTATATGTTTGTGTTGCAGGCTGCTCAGAGACGCCGAAAGTAGCGACTGTTGTACCGACAGAGCCCACGTCTTTGAGTCGCGTATCACCGGGCGCAGTGCCCTTTACAGTAGCATCAAGTATGCTGCTCTTGCATACACAGGTAACTACCGACCAGTATTGGGTGCAGACCAAGATGCATTGAGGGTTGCGTTGGTCCTCACTTCCTATCCCTGCCATGTTAAAAATATGTTCCAATTCACGGTCCACGTTTAAAGAACTAGTGACCGTGCGTAGATAAGTGGTGATAAAAGGAACTAACTTTACGTGCACATCGGTTCATCTAATAACAGCTGGCATCAAATTTGATAGCCCATCAGCCGTTTCTACAAAACAATACAAGATGGAGCAGCGATCAATATTTCTCTGAAAAGTGTACTCAGGAAATGGAATGTATTTTCGAATTAGTGAAGTCACCTTCTCCCGGCGGCAAACCAACGCAACCCTCAATGCATCTTGGTGCAGACAAATATACTACTATAAGCTCTTGGACTATTTCATGTATACTTGTTGTCATGAAATAAGATGATCCTTAACCAACTGAATAACTGTAAAAACTTTGGTAATTTTCAATTTGAATTACATTATCTCGTAGCAACTTTGATGAATCAACACTTTGAAAGATGCAGTTGTGTTTCTTATCGTACATTTCGTTCTGAACAAAAATCATAATAGGAGTCCATCTTATAGATGAATAAATAACTCAATCATGAAAGTAACACAGTTCTATATTTGTGTTTGTTACATTGGTTGGTAGACGAACTTCTTCTTTCGTGGATAGGCTACTGGTGTATTAATACTTCATTGAAAACTAGAATACGAACTCCAGTCATCATTACAGTGCGTCGTTGAAACCCAATATAAAAAAAAAAAAATTAATACGAACCCGTTTAAAGTGCCAACCTCAAAAATATTCATGTCTGCAGGAGTCTTTCTATGTTTAAAACTAATGCCAAAATAAACCGTGATAATATGATCGACTCCCTGACCAATGAGGCATATGACTGCAATTCAAGATGGCCCATGACTCATTTCACAGTTCCAAAACTGAAATGTTTTTTTTTCACAATAAGAAAGCCTCATTATAACCTAATTAAAGTTAAAATGTGAAAAATTTGGATATAATTGAAAAAAAATTTTCATTTGATCGATTGATTTCTTTTTTCATCAACGTTAATGTTCCTAAAGAAGTCATATCACCATCAGGTCATAGAGTTGTATTCAGATGAAGAAGAACTACTAGGACTTTTATTAGAAAATTCGCATTCCAATTTTCAATAGTCTTTCTTTCTGTCTTTTATGATATGTAACATCTGTTGATGCCTCGTGGATCACACGGAATCACGTGGTATAATGATTTGACTACTGCATAACGTTCACTATCGCCCGGCGCCACCACCTAAAAGTTGAATGTGACCCGGCACCTCCACTACTTGTGATGTTTCTCGCTCTTTTTCTCTAATCACAACTCAAACTATGCTATCTAATTTATTTTCGTGAAACCTATTAATATTTCACAATCATTTCGATGGTAATAATAAATAAATTTACGAATAACAGAACAAAATTGATGATTATTTATTGAAAATTAATTGCTTTGACAGCTATAGTAGATTAGGAGTAAAATTATGGGTGAACTAATTATGTTGACATAAATAAAAATACTACGGTATCTATTACTTTTCTTCCATCGATATTTTTTAAATAGATTTAATATAACTCCTTTCAACCCTCATTATCCTCACGTAGGCCTATGGTGTAGTACACGTTGGTTCTCTGATGTAACGTATAGCTACGAATAGTGAATTATACGCAAAGAATAAAAGTCAAAATTTTGAATATATTTTCAATCATGATGATAAAATTTTCTCAATTTAATTGTTAATTGATTAAATTGTATTTTCTAATTGTAACTTAGAGGTTCTGTAATGAATACAGATATGGAGTTTCTATAGCAAATTTGTATTGAACAAAAAAAATGTCCAAATTTAGAAAAAAATATGGGTTCATTTTTTTAGAAAATATCAATGAAAAACACAAAAATGTTGAAACAGTTTTCTCATGCTTGAGAGAGAATTTTCAAAACCAATTTTCGATATTACAACAATTGAAAGAGAAACAGGAGAAATATTAAAACACTCCAGCAAAAACGTGGACCAAGTGTAGTTGAATAATTGAAACAAAAATCATATAAAGTTTTCACTAATATTCGCAACCAAATGGAGAAAAATAAAATAAAATAAAAATGTAATATTCGAGCGTCGTGGAAATTGAAAATAATCATCGTCAAAATACAATTGTCAGATTTCTGGATATATAGGTGGTTAAACACCTATAGGTGGTTAAAAAATGTAAATAATTCCACATTAGGCCAACTAGTGGCCTTATTATTAGGTTGATAGCACAATTATTTCTAAGATTTATAAAAAACCTTACATAGGTTCAATATACATGCACTCGCGTTTGAAACATTTCACTTCTCTATTCGCCACATTCTATTCACCATTCTGTCTGCTGCCTATATAGACTCACACATAATTAATTTATATGATCCTATTAATCAGACAATTAAATAGAAGTAATATTATGACATATTTCATGATTGCTCACCAGTCTAGAGTTTTCATGTGCATCGTATCACGTTACACAGGGGTGCCAACCATTATACTCTTCCCCCCCGCTCACCCCCCCCCCCCCTCACCCCTCACATACACTATAGCATTGATTATCATTCATGAGTATAGAGTTACATACTAAACACCATGAAAAACTTTGTCACAATACTTCATTGTATCAGCATTGTTATCATGAATTAAATTCATACAATATTTGATGGAACTCAATTGGGAATAGATGAGAAAGCCGACATCCGTGACTCAGTCAGCGAAGGCATCGCCTCAGATATTGAAGTCACCGTTGGGCGTGGATTTTTTGTTCCGTGGTTTTTTGTACCTATTCAAGGAAACGATCAAAACTTGACCAAATGACCCTAACCACAGCTCCTATGCTCTAACCAATTTCCCGAAATAATAGCTCCTATATATGACAGCCAAGCCCACCTTCACTCTTGGTATCTCGATCCCAGTATTTCCTCTTAAGCGCCTCCTAAAGGGGTATACAAATAAGCTGATGATAGTGAAACGATGAAGTGATGAGCGGTGAAAGCATGGTGAAAGGGGACGTTTACAAAAAAAAAATGCCTTAGGCGAACTCAGACCCACGCCCAAATTGGTTTCATTTTCTAAAGTAACACCTCAGCCACGGGGGTTGCCTATGATTACGAACATCAAAAGAATAAGAAAGTATAAAAACGTCTCTATAAAGACAATAAATGAATAAAATTAGATCTCGAAATTTGTGTGAGTTTGGCGTATAGATCGCGTCTCTCTAGTTATGATTGCATGAATCTGGCTCATGTTGTTTGGCATTTGAGGCGAAATACGTCCTTTGGGCGCCTGTGGGCGCGTCGTCATTATGATTTCGCGTCTTGATGCATGACGACGGCCGGCGTAGCGACGCTAGAGCGAGCGAGAGAGAGAGAGCGAGAGAGAGAGAGGCCTACAGGGAATTACTGCTTTATTAATCCCCGATTCGACACAATGAGACGTGATTATGAGGCGGAACGCTTTTTATACGGCTATAGGAGAGCTGTGTGATATGGTTCGTCATGTGACCGAACTCAATCAGCTCTGCATCATGGCCGACACCGCGTGTTCGTAGACACACCGTGTTCCTAGCTACACGCAGGCCCGGACTTGAGAATCCAGCGCCCCTAGGCTGAACCTATAGTTAAGCGCCCCTTTACTTATTTTCAAAATGTGTGTAATGCTGGCCTTCCATGAAGGCGATGGTGTGAAAAAAAATTTAATTAATGTAAAAAATATTTCGGTCGATGTGAAAATCACGTGGCACGTCAACGTCGTTCCGCTCGTTTCTCGACATTACTAATGATGATTTACTAAGTAACGGAATATTTATACGACAGGGTGCGACTTATCCGAGGTGAAATCCTAGAAAGAATACCAGTGCATATTTTAGCAATATTTCAGTTAATTCAATACCCCCGCAGGGAATTGTTTGAAATATCATTTTTCTAGATTAAATTATGTAAGTTGTAGATATTGGCCAATGTTGTTGTGGTGTTAATGAGAATATGAATGGGAATAATAATGAAAATAAGTTCGTGATACTTCTGGTTTCATTTTTAACTACATGATACAACTTCGTATTGCATTTTTTGATTCCGTTTCATTTCAATTGAAACAAAAATATGGAAGCCCTGAAGAGCCCAAGTGCCCCCTGGGCTCTTGCGCCCCTAGGCTTCAGCCTTAAGTGCCAGCCTGTGCGTAAATCCGGGTCTGGCTACACGCTGGTTGGTTGCTAGAAAGTTGCACCGTAGATTCATGTCTGAAGCGAGCAATACAGAAGAAATTATTGGAGTTAGAGCTGATAGACATGCGTATTTCACCTCCGATAGGAATTACTTGAATTTGCATAAAATTAAGCGGAGATGAATTAATTCATCTCCTTGATGAGAGGTCACATTATACCTTCTAAACCAAGTATTAGGCCATGTGAGCCATCCTCCGTTGCTCAGTCAACTAAGACACCGCTTAAGAAACTGTAGTCACCGGTAGGCGTGGGTTCGAGTCCCGCATAAGACATGCGTTTTTGTAAGCGTCCTTTCACTCATCATCACGTGACAGATTCATTATCAGTACGCATTCGTACCCCCGTATAACCTAGCTGTTGGTGGGGTTGTCGAGCGAACAATAATCATCAATCATCATCAATAGATCAGTGTCCTCATTCTATAAGTGCGAACGAAACGAAAGCGAGAAGTGTCATCCCACATGATCCATCCAAGTTGAATTGTATATACGAAATCGCCCGAAAAAAAACGAAGATCGACCGCTTTCATTTCATTTCATAGTTGTAGAATGAGTGTCCAGGTTATTTCCCCATAGATTGTTAAAGAGTTCGTATAAGGATAATCAACTATATATAGTTGGTAACTAAGGGAGATGAAAAGTTGACAGTTGATCAACTTCTCACGAAGCACTAATAAGCTGCCACATTGGTCAACTTTTCATTTTTTATGAAAAAAATTACAGTTGATTTCACAGTTATTACAGACTTTGACCATGTTGATAAGAATACAGAATTTGAAATAATAATACTTTTAAACCTATTCTACATCCTGCTGATGTCTATATCTCATAACTGAGGGAAACCTTAACAGTCGACGCACCTTAGTCAAGATGAGAGACCATAGTGAGACTCTCAACTTCGACCTCTTGCTTGACGTTTCGTACAGCTCCCTCGCCCTATTTCCAAGTCTCAACTATAGTGGTGTCTAAAGTATTAATGTAATAGATTTGCTATTGATTAGGAGGGACACATCACAAGTATCTCAGGTCTCCTGCTATTGGTCACCATGTTTCATGATTGCTTTGACAACGAGCAAGTAGGCGGGGCTTTAGATGGTTAGTCAGGCGCACTGTCACCAGGGGGAGGTTGCATCGGCGGCGTCCATACCACTATCAAGCCAAACTACAGTAATTGCAGTCCCCTTAAGTGACTGCACGTCGTCCTTCAAGTAATCAACTTCGTAACTACCGTTACTACTCGTAGTCATCAATGCCATGTAACTTCACGCTTTCCTGTAGGTTACAATAACAAACCAACAATAACAACCAAGTTATATCAACTGAACATCTTGGACGCATAACAGGACTCTTTCATTTTTTTCCTGGAAGCAAAATACGCCATGCCATATAACTACAATAACTACTCACCCTCCTTTTTATGTGCAATTATATAACAAGAAAAACTTCAATCAGTGTGCTCAAACTTAGAGTTAACACTGCTTAAAACTTGGATCATTACTTGTGATGCTCCGTCCAAACGATCCTACCTCTCATCCACAGCCCTAATTGGGGAACAATAATTTTGTATCATTTCGATGTTATTAAACAAAAATTATAATTATAGTTCGTCGTTAGAACCAAAATAACATACTAGTTGTAGGCATATATAGTGATGTGTTGACATGGTCTTAACAGCTTTGTGTTTTTCCTTTTCCAGGCCCCCTTCGGCTCAAGCAGCTTCGCTGACTTACTTTCTGCGCCTTTCTCCGAAGAAACTGGAGCTCTCTCTGAAGAACTCGACCCATTCCCTGACGTCGTCTTCAACAACCAGGAAGATTCCCTCGGTGGCAGTTCCTCTCCGGGTCTCAACCCCATCTTACCCAGCTTCCAGGACACATATTCCCTCCGCTATTCCCGATCTTCGCACGAGGACGAATCGCCCGATCTTGCCAACCTCGGCTTCAAAATGGACGAGGACTGCTACAATGTAGCACCATATCCCAGTCACCACCATCATCATCACCATAATAATCATCACCATCAACAACATATCAGTCACCATGCTTCTCCGACGGTGTCCACCCCTTCGCCTTCTCCGTACGACTTTCCGACTCAGCCCCCGCCGCCCTTCTCCCCGTACTTCCCGCCCCACCCTCAGGAGCCGTGTACCGGCTTCGACACCGGTCCGCTCCCTCAGGACTCGTACTCGCTGCCCCACTTCCCCAGCACTTCGGAACTCCACGTGACCACGTCGTTAAGTCTGCGCCAGAGGAGAGCGTCGTTGCCGCTCCAGAGGTCCGAATCAACCAGGTAAGAAACTCATCTCATCACGTATTTATAACTAAACGCGGACGTGTTTTCTGTTACTATAGAGGGCAGAGGCTGATGTTAAAAGTATTATGAGTTTACATTATTATAATTGACGCACTCTTGGGTCGTTCAGCTAATTTAGGTGCCGATCCAGAAAATGACATCACAACGGGTATGGGTTCGAATCCCGCACAGAGGCTCATAGGTTTTTGTAAATGTATTTCCGTATATCACACCTTACCTTAATCATTTCGTTATTACACGATCATCCGTAAATTCCCTAAATAGCCTATAGCTGTTGGTGAGGTCATTATATATAATCGCCGAATAATCAGATTGAAAGAATGATATTTTCAGTAAAGGAGTGCTTGTGTTAACGCTATATTTACAATATCTATAGTTGTCATCACACTTTCTCACACCAGATAAATACAAGCTATATAATCATAGAATTGACTCGCATTTTCTCTGTCTTAAAAGCCCATCACGTGATCCCTCTCTAACAATGTATATATTGTTCTTATTACAGTAGCAGCGACTCGCCGAAGTTACGCCTCGGTGTGATCGCCAGCGGTCCTCCACCCTCCGCCTCCTCGTCGGCGTCGTCCTCCCCCGGCTGCGGCGAGTCCTCCAGCCAGGGGGCGACCAGCGGAACCACAGGCCCCCGTCCCACCCCCACGCCACCATCACCCTCTCAGCTGTGCGCGGTATGCGGCGACACGGCCGCCTGCCAACACTACGGCGTGCGCACATGCGAGGGTTGTAAGGGTTTCTTCAAGAGGACCGTACAGAAGGGCTCCAAGTACGTCTGTCTTGCGGATAAATCGTGTCCGGTCGACAAAAGGAGGAGAAATCGGTGTCAATTCTGTCGGTTTCAAAAGTGTCTACTTGTCGGTATGGTGAAGGAAGTAGTGCGAACAGACTCTTTGAAAGGTAGAAGGGGAAGGTTACCGTCCAAGCCCAAGTCCCCGCAGGAATCGCCTCCCAGTCCGCCGGTGTCGCTCATCACGGCGCTCGTGCGCGCGCATGTGGACACCACGCCAGATCTCGCTAACTTAGACTACTCTCAGGTGAGTGATTGGAACCAAGATGCATTGAGGGTTGCGTTGGTTTGCCGCCGGGAGATTGTGACTTCACTAACTTTGAAACACGTTCCATTTCCCGAGTACTTTTCTGAGAACCGAAGATTGCTACTCTATCTGGTGTTGTTTTGTAGAAAGAGCTGGTGTAGGCTGACAAACTTGATGACAGCTGTTATTAACTGAGGCAACGTGAACGTAAAGTTAGTTCCTTCTATCACTACTACCTTCGCATGATCGATAGTTCTTTAAATGTGGCCCGTGAATTGGAACACATTTTTAACATGGGAGGGATTGGAAGTAAAGTCACCATCTCCAACCACAAACCAACGCAACCCTAAATGTATCTTGATTGGAACGATACTTGTTAAGTGGCAGGAAGTTGGCTCAGTATGATATTAAAAATTCCATAATTACCAGTTAGGTCGCGCTATGAGAAAATTGTTCACCCAAGTTCCACCATAACGCTCTCAACACAACTATATAGCCAGTAGCCTACTTTGCAACATTTTGTTTTCAAAATCTTTCTCGTTTATCTCGGAACACAGATGTTTAGAAAAGAGTGAAATGACCACTGGCGATGTGACCGCCAAATCACGTCATAAAGCATAAGTCCTTAAGGCTTCCAGTTCATCAGACTTGATAAATACAAATTATACGTATATAGGCCTACGTATACAAGGCCATTTTGATACGATTGAATATGATCTTTCCGTCTAACAGATTTACACCTCTATAAAATATCTATAACCTCTATAGCCTCTATAAAATATCAATCATGCCAAATTCATTTAATGTATGTTTTATTACACCTTTAACCCACATTCAAGGAAATTGGTAGGCCTACAGCAATTTCTGAAATAAATATAATAACATATTACAGTTATATGATTGTGTGTGAAATTCCCTCTATTAGCGTATTCATACAGATTGTATTTCAAAGAAAAAGTTCTATGAGATGTTACGTAATAGGTGGTAGAAAATGTATTTTCTGATTTTGTGGAAATAAAAGAGGTGCCTGAGGAGCGTACACCGGAATAAAGTGTACTCGGTTGTGTGACATGGGCTTGGATGTCGAATCTTTTACATTTTACATTTTACAACCATCCATTCATAAGTACCCCCAAGCCCATGTCAAGGGCCGCCTGAAGAGCGAATACTAGAATAGAGATACTACCAAGAGTGAACATGGGCTTGGCGTGTTTATTGAGAAAGAAAATGTGCCCGAAACGATCGAAACCTGACCCAAATAACCCTAATCACAGCGAAAACCAATTTTCCGAAATAGTATAGCTCTTACGGCATTATTACATGCCAAGCCCATCGTCACTTTTCGTATAGTATCTCTATTCCCGTATTCGCTCTTTAGCGCTCCCCATATCATACAACCAAGTATACGTTATTCCGGCATACGCTCTTCAGCGTTCTCAAATAATAAACATTTCATCATATTGGCAACATTTCATCTTGTACAGAACCAGGAGCCGGGAATGACCGAGCCGACCGCGAGCGAAGCCGAAAAGATCCAGCAGTTCTACCACCTCCTCACCACGTCCGTCGACGTGATCCACAGTTTCGCCGAGAAAATACCCGGCTTCTGCGAACTCCACCGCGACGACCAGGAGCTACTGTTCCAGTCGGCGTCCCTCGAGCTGTTCGTCTTGCGGCTCGCGCAGCGCACTCGTCCGGAGGACACGAAACTCACCTTCTGCAACGGCGTCGTCCTCGACAGAGTGCAGTGTCAGCGCAGCTTCGGCGATTGGCTGCTGGCAATATTCGACTTCTGTCAATCGTTGCACGGCATGGATATCGACTTGTCAGCGTTTGCCTGTCTTTGTGCCCTGACCCTCGTTACAGGTAGGTCGATATTTTTATACCATATATATATATATATATATATATATATATATATATATATATATATATATATATATATATATATATATATATATATATATATATATATATATATATATATATATATATATATATATATATATATATATATATATATATATAGGAAAACGCAACATACGCGTTGTTCGTTGAGCGATATTTTATTTATTTATTTATTTATTCATTCCTTCTGACAATAGATCCACTACATGGATATGAGTCACGTCAATATAAAGGCATATATAAAGGCACATTAACATGAAATGTAATGGGAATCTATATATATATATATGCAACTTGCGTTCAAAAAAAATATGTCATTGCCTTCCTGTTTGATTCATTACTCATTGAAATCATTCTACAATTCAATAGACTTTTGTCATTTAAAAAAGACAAAGAATCGTTACCATATAGCAATCCAGCGAACGGGCTACTTATCAAAGATTGTGATGGGTAATATCAGCTGGTGGACATTGTTGTCTGCCTCTTTCAACAATGAGAGACGTCACTTGACAGTAGCCTATTAGTTTTATAACCAAAGACCAAACAATACAAAAGTATAACCAAAGACTACCAAATAATATACCCATCGTAGTTCATAGATAAATGCATGTATAGAGCTAGTGTAGTGGCCTCTTTGGTCGGGAGTGAGAGAAAGTAGACTATGGCCGTGGTGATCTACTCTTTTTAACTAGAAGCGATAAGCTTCACCAGTAAACATCAATCAATCAAAATTCTAGTGTCATGAAGCTAGCTATAGCCGCACGTAATTCATTGAGTAAGGGTCACAATTGGCGGTTTATTGTGCTACCCACTGGTTCACTCGTCTCAGTATACTGCAACTTCTGAATATAGTGATCGAGTGGCTAGCTCACTGAATCGTCATTCTGGAGACTGGGATTCGATTCTCGCCATAATCGACCGTCCTGACAGGGGTTTTTCGTGGTTTCCCTCTGTCCTTCAGGTCAATACTGAGATGGTTCCTTAACAACAGACCACGACCGACTCCTTCCCACCATCCAAATACACCTGATAAAATAACCTTTCATCTCATCATCCCACCATCGCATATATATCATTCAACGAAGCTAATAGATCCTAGTCATCAGTGCAGTGCGTCGTCAAACCTAATATAAATGAATAAAATAATTTCTATTCACAAAACACGACATTTGCATCGAAAGTTATCAACATAAAAAACAGCTACATTGGTTCATTCAAGTATGAATCTTATAGGAAGCGCAATGAATTATATATTTTGTATTATATATATATATATATATATATATATATATATATATATATATATATATATATATATATATATATATATATATATATATATATATATATACATACGGTATATAAAAGGAAGCTATATAGTGAAGCATAAAGTTTGGTTGATCAATAAGATCGGTGACTATGGTGACCATCACTTATCAGAAAAGAACCATTACCGAATAGCATTTATCAACTAAACTATACTCTTCAATTAGACAACTAAATTCTTATCTGAACGCAACTGACCGCAACTTGTGCTTGTCATTTTGGTAACGCAAGTATCTAGTAGTAGCAGTAGTAGTAGTGTTTATTCCTTTAACCCTATTTCGAGGAATTCGGTACACAATTTACATATTTTACAATATAACTTATAAATAACATTACAGTTGAGTATGGCAGTATGCCATCGTTCATGATTCATCAATGAATTAGTAATTATAGTATATCCTTATCCTTATGGTATATTCTCTCCTGATTACAGAACGTCACGGCCTTAAGGAGCCGCACAAAGTTGAACAGCTTCAGATGAAGATCATTGGCTCATTACGAGATCACGTGACTTACAATGCCGAGGCTCAGCGTAAAGCCCACTACTTCTCCCGACTCCTTGGTAAACTGCCCGAACTGCGATCGCTCAGCGTGCAAGGTCTGCAGAGGATCTTCTACTTGAAGCTCGAGGACTTGGTACCGGCGCCTCCACTCATCGAAAACATGTTCGTCGCTAGTTTACCCTTCTAGTGCTGCTAGACAGATATTTACATGTGTACCTTTTGCCTTCCTTGAACTATTGACATATATATATATATAAACCGTAGACAGAAGATATATTCAAGACATATCATGAAATATTAAAATGAAACTGATTCCCTCTACTTTTTCTCTAATTCTCTCTAAATCTTTATCCTGTTGTGCACTTTACGACCGCTAGAATTCGCGACAACCGTGTTAGGTTTTAATTGGCTATATATCGTTTGTCCGTTCTCTAGCGTTCGAAAAGAAATATAAGTTTATACATACCTGTATCGACAAAATAAGAAAGTCGTCTACCAAAGTAACAAACATAAACATCGCTGTTAAGAATTGTATAACTGTTTCATTCTGCGGATCAATGATTTTTACAAAGCATAATTATGATCAAAACACAACTACATATTTCAGAATTGAAGTATGATCAAAACTGAACCTATTATCTATAATAATTCCCAAAGTTTTTCACAATTATTCAGTTGGTAGACGACCTTATTATTCTATTGTACATGTATAATAATTGCAGACATTGGCGAGATGAATGGAGTTGTGTATATAGAAAGTGTTCAGTTTTGTTTTGCTATAAACGTGGAGTATCTTGGTAGTATACCTTCTCGTCTATAGTGTAAGCCTTCTCACTCTCGCACATAGCATATATGTGTCGTGCACTAAGTGCAAACAATTCTATACTTATATATATAGTTGGATATACTCGACTCTTCTGTGATTTACCGGCGATTTATTTCTATAAGCACCGTTAGTATTTTGTCCTAAAAGCGTCAGATTTTGTAAGGTATAATGAATAATGGAGGATGTGTAATCTCATGGAAGGCTCTCTTGTCTAGTTAGTGACTAGAACTGGCACGTATAATGTGATAAATCTTGCTACACTTTATAGGCCTAATATTGATACAATGTTTTAGACTTGATTGGTTTAGTAAATATTATTTTGTGTGATTGAAACTGAAAGTAAATTCGGTGTGTGATAAAAAATAACCATGTTAATATGAAAATGCCATACATGTTTCGCTTTCTTCTGTCATCAACAATGCGTGCAAATCCGAGTCGATAAGTTAGCATTCTGTGACTGTTTTTATCGACTGGTGTTGGAAGCAAAATGATGAAAGAAAGAGAAAGAAACTATCTTGTGTACCATGCCTGTGCAATCCAAGTTACCGTGTAATATTATTGTAATTTTAAGATTATGATTAAATTAATATATATATCTATATAATATATGACGCATTATTGTAATATACTGAAACCATGTGTGAGCCGTTATTGTCCAGCTCCCAGTATTCTTCTCCCATTAGTCATTGATATTATTTTTTCAATGACTTTCCAAAGAAGTTAAACACACTTGCAGTTCTGAGTGAAATGTTTTCTTCAATTTGAATCCCCCTCACTGATTTGTCAACCACACTCCAAGCATTTTCCCAATATTTCATTCATTTTATTCATTCTATTTGTTTTTCAATGTTCATATATATATATATATATATATATATATATATATATATATATATATATATATATATATATATATATATATATATATATATATATATATCAATACATTCAATAATTGAATCTTACTATTCAATCTGAACTTCCCTCTCAGAACTAACAAAGAATCTTTTGTACATTTTTACGAGATTTCTTAACTCTGAGGGTAAGCCATACGAACGTAGATGACTTATTGTTTGGTCGATAACAAATGTCGTGTTGTTGCTGGTTTGACCTGATGTGCTGAAACGTGTCGCCCCAGCACGCATCGACCGTTGCTAAGCAACGCGATATTGTTGATCTGACATACAACACGCGCAGGGGATCAGAGAGCTTGTCTCACGGTAACGACAGGTGTTATATCAAGGATTTAAGGTAAATACTTTATGTTAATCCCTGTTAGGTAAATACAGTGCGTTATATTACATAGGCCTGATGATTACATTGTTGTGGTATTATTTTGGTCACTATGTAGGGGTATCATTTAGTCAATATGTAGTGATACCAAGTAGGCCTACCAACATACTATGACAATAAAATGTAAACATACAAGTATACAGTCATACACGCTGCACTAGGCTTATAAAATTGAGGAGTTCAAATATCGAGATTATATTACAAGAGATATTGCGGCTGCAATTAGTCTATATTTGAGTATTAAATCCATTTCTGGATATGGAAACTCCTAAATCTGCAAACCTACTCAACTTTTTCACTATATTATTTTATCGAAGAATTGTGTTCAAATAACGCAAAATTCTAATATGCCAAGCTTTTTTAGTTTTGTGTTAATTAGGACCTACATGAATAAAGGATTGAATAATAATAATAATAATAATGGCTTTTATTATCGGAGACTGTACAAACAGTATGATATACGTCATGAATTTCAAATATACATATTTACAATTAATACAAAATACAATTAAGCATACTTCACATTAATTTATAAACATAAGTTTGATGAATGAAAATGTGAAAGAATGAAACAATGAATCATATTCAGCAAGAACTAAGTAAATAAGTGAGAATTTTCTATTACAGTCATGGGCGAAATATTATGCCTAAAATGGCTTCCCTGGAAGTTCCCTGACAACCGTCACTATGACGCTACAATTTAGCCATCCGTTGTATGAACTGCGCACAACTCGTGTTTAAGGGGTAGATTAGTCAGAGTTATTGTAGACCTCGAGAAATACGGTTGATAAAGAAAGAGGTTAGAGAGAATCCTTAGAAACTTGGCCCAGGTGAGCGGGATGGAGCCTTAGTCAGGCAATATGTCACATCGCCTGCAAGATAATTAGTCTTCCGATATCTGTGTTTCTTTCCTTCCGCCCCTCATCTAGACGCAGTGGCCGGAATAGTTATCTGCATCAAATTGAAGGCTATAATCACCGTTGCCAATATCGGCCAGCGTAGCGTGGTGGAATCCCCAATGTCGGTACCGGTATTTCAACTAATATTATAGCAGTATTATATACCAGTTCATTTTTGTTTTGATTCTATCATTTCGATTATGAGCATACGTCAACAGTCATCCATACAGCACGCCTATAACCAGGTACGAATATGGTCATATCTACTAATCAATAACAAACACAATATCACTGTTATATTTGTATAATTGTGGTATTTTGGAGAGTATAGGCCAAAGCACCATTATCGTGAGACTTGGGATATGTTCGCCGCCATGGTGCTCTTCGATTCGGAGATGGTGCTCATCACGATTTCTCAAGATGAGTTAGTTAATTAGTGAGTAGGCCTAATAGGGTTAAAAGGGGGGCCGACAGCGAGGTCATTTTGCGCCCATGTTTATGTCCATGTACTTTGCCATAGTTGTCAACGTCTGTGGACTTTTTAAGCGTACGGAGGAGGGAGCAGGGATGAAAGAGAAAAGTTAGAGAAGATGAAATAAATACAATACGATACAAACGCAAGATTTCGTACACTCTCCATGTATACGTCAGTCACCAAAAGGCTTCCAATCTATTGAGATGGTCCAAACAATTGCTCTGGAGGCCAAGTCTTGAATCGAGCGGCTCAGCTCGCCTAGCGAGCTGAATTCGCGATCCGAAATCGCTCGCGAATTGAACACCGTACGTATTGGTAGTCTTGAACAGCAAATGGCTATTTCAATTCGTAGGCGAATTGTGATTACTTCCGGGTGAATTCAAACCGCTCCACCCGAAGATCTCCGAACAAAATAACCAATCACCATCCTCGATTTAAGAAATTAGCGTACGGAGCGCTAAAGTCGATCAACGTAAATACAGTCAACTTCAAACTACCAAATGTCAAGTGTATTTTGACATTAGATTTTGTGGGCGTATTTTGACACAACAAATCTACTCTAGCCAAATTTACTTTAAAATACAATGTCTAAATACAATGTATAATAAATACAATACAATATAATACAGTATAATAAAACATATATACAGTATATATATATATATATATATATATATATATATATATATATATATATATATATATATATATATATATATATATATATATATATTCATATATATATATATATATATATATATATATATATATATATATATAAATATATATATATATATATATATATATATATAAAATACATATATATGTATTTATATATATGATATATATATATATATATATATATATATATATATATTTATATATATATTTATATATATATATATATATATATATTTATATATATATATATATATGTATCAATTTGTGACTTCATCGCAACAAACCAAAGTAGATACAACAAATATATATAAATATATATATATATATATATATATATATATATATATATATATATATATATATTACATAAATACAGTATAATAAAATACAATGTATAATACAATGTCTAATACAATGTAAATAAAACTATGAGTAAAATTCTACACAAAATAAGAAGCAAAAATATTATCATGCATTCTAAGAATTGTATTCTAGACTCAGTATTGAATGCCTAGCCTCTTTTAAATTGTAGGCCCAATTTTTAGGTAGTATATTTAATTATTTATATTCTTACATAAAAGAAAGATAAGTGAACTAAAGTAGGACGAGCCTAATCTTGGGCTTGATGAATAGTTAGAAGAAAGATAAAAATGAAAGTAACATAGCCTAAATGAAGTATAGTGGACCTAGTCAACAGATAGTTCATGATATAATCAAATGGCCTAGCATAATCAGGCTTGATGAATAGTTAGAGAATAAAGAATTGTTATAATTACCTTCGTCTTAACATCAATTGCTGAAGCTCGGGTTGGAGGGGGAATGAAAGGACGAAGTTCTTCAATAAGTTCAGTGACCATTACCTTGTTCAATCTGAATATTTTAATGAACTTTGTGTGTGATAATGTAATAAAAGGGTCTTCACGGACATGAAATCGAGGGTAATGATGGTTAGCAGCTTCTTCTGCTACCTCCAAATCGGCCAGAAGTTGAATATTAATTATATCGTCCATCATATTATCTCAATACAAATACTACTCACAATTACACAAACTTACTTGAATTGAATATGGCCGCCACCGCTATCGAATTCGCTCTAAATCCCAATTCACCCTCCAATTCGCGAGCAAATATCTCGCGAGCCAGCTCTCTCGAAAAAAGGCGAGTAAGATCGCTAGGCGATTTCAATTTTAGACTCAAGACTAGCCTAATAGCACTTTTGGGCGAATTCGCCACCAATTCGCTAGGCGAGCTAGATCGCCAGGTTTCAAGACTTGGCCTCCTGGATCCTCACTCCATACCTTATCGCCATGGATGCAAACAAATGGGAGTAGATAAACTGTTCCCGGCGACAGCTCTGGAGTCTGGAGATTACAGGTGGGGGGGGGGGCGCATCTTCTTCCGTGGTTACTGTACCTGTATCACCCGAGTTTCGGTTTCGCTATATGTTTTTCTAATCCTTCACCACAAACTCACCCAGCTACCAGACTCCCAACTTTTCCCAACTAAATATTTACGTCCCCATTGCCGCCTTCCCTTCGAGTTTCTGAACCGCAGCATCTTACCACCTCGTAAGCCTCTTTTGTTTGTATTGCCCAGAATGCGAGTTCCTCACACAATATGTATCAACACATACACGGCTTACAAGCCCTCTGCCGAGACGGTGGGCCTGGTCGCAGAGGTGGACCGGGTATTGAAGGCGGAACATGAGATATGGGACACTGGGCTTGCGCCTACTCTAGTCAGCGTCTGTGTCAAATCTCTCGTGGACAACTTTAAAGGTAAGACTAACATTCTAATATTTCTGTACTTTGTTTTAATTGCATTTAGGCAAGTTGGTATAGTGTATAATTATTTAATTAATAATAGATAAACCTGTTTTCAATTTGGCTGGACCAATTAATTGAATTTCGGAATGGAGATTGATGATATACACTCCTAAGCGTGAAATCTAAACCACAATGGAAATAATTTTGGCATATTGTGAGTTCACTGGTCTTCCGTTGGGGGGGATATATTTTTCTTTTCATGTACTTGATATAGTCACTACCGAGTTGATTCAATTTGTGAATTTAAAATCATAATTGATGAGCGTAGCGAAGTCTCCATCCCACTCTTATAGGGCTTTGTCTGTGTGTTTTTTTTTTTTTTTTTTTTTTTTTTTTTTTTTTTTTTTTGTAAGCACTCCACAGGTCGCAAGGGTTGACTGATCAACATGAAACTTTTTTTGTACACGCAAACTCATCCAACTTAGAACTGTATAGTTTTTGGGATGAATCGGTCGGACCGATTTTGAGAATCATCATCTCAAAGTTTCTAAAAACCCCATAAGATTTGGCTGGGCGGAAAATGTTGAAAAATAAAATCTCCCCAAATGGGATGAAATTTTCTCTAAATGTGTATACATGGATTTTACACATTATTACGATTTTTGGGGAAATTCTGATCAGTCGTTTTGGAGAAAAAAAATAAAATGACTGATAATATTCATAAAATATATCATAAAAATTATGACAGAATTAAGTTGTCGAGATTCACTGCTTTCTAGATTCAAGAGTTGACAACAATGAAGTATTTTTTTATATGCGTCAAGGTGTGTAGAATACCAGAGTCAATGAAGTGGCAAGAGTAGAACTTCTTTAACGACTTTTAAAGCTTATTCAGATATCAAGGTGTGTAGAATACCAAAGTCGATAAAGTAGCAAGGGTAAAACTATTTCAAGGACTTTCATACCTTATTCAGATATCTCGCTCATCTTACAACGCATATTTCGCGTTTGACTAGTATTTGTCAACAATTTGAATTAGGATCGATTCGGGCATCCCATAGTGTATATTCCCCATCGCTTCACTCTATAGAGTATAGGTCTATATCCTTCACTGACTTCTACAGAAATGTGCTCTACTCTGAAACAGACTAATTTTTTTTTGATGAGCGTAGCGAAGTCTCCATCCCACTCTTATAGGGCTTTGTCTGTGTGTTTTTTTTTTTTGTAAGCACTCCACAGGTCGCAAGGGTTGACTGATCAACATGAAACTTTTTTTGTACACGCAAACTCATCCAACTTAGAACTGTATAGTTTTTGGGATGAATCGGTCGGACCGATTTTGAGAATCATCATCTCAAAGTTTATAAAAACCCCATAAGATTTGGCTGAGCGGAAAATGTTGAAAAATAAAATCTCTCCAAATGAGATGAAATTTTCTCTAAATGTGTATACATGGATTTTACATATTATTACGATTTTTTAAGCAATTCTGATCAGTCGTTTTGAAGAAAAAAAATAAAATGACTCATAATATTCATAAAATATATCATAAAAATTGTGACAGATTAAGTTGTCGAGATTCACTGCTTTCTAGATTCAAGAGTTGACCAACAATGAAGTACTTTTTATATGCGTCAAGGTGTGTAGAATACTAGAGTCAATGAAGTGGCTAGAGTAGAACTACTTTAACGACTTTCATAGCTTATTCAGATATCAAGGTGTGTAGAATACCAGAGTCGATAAAGTAGCAAGGGTAGAACTACTTCAACGACTTTTATACCTTATTGGGATATCTCGCTCATCTTACAACGCATATTTCGCGTTTGACTAGTGTAGTTCAACTTCAAATATAGACCAGTGTAGGGTTGATGAATAGCCCGCTTTAGTCTATTGGAGTGATAGGAAAGAGGTGGTCCTGGACCTGATCTATTATTAACAAGCCATCCCAACATTCACAAAACGACCGGAGAGAACCACGAAAAACCTCGTCAGAACTGTCGACCGTGACGGGAATCGAACCTCGGTCTACTGATGAGTGACGGTACAGCGCTCTAGAGACTGTTACACCATTCCAAGTGAGACCGTTTATTGAGTACTTCAAATACTCAGTATACTTACATTCAGTGCTTACATTCAGTTTGTCAAAGTAGAGCTCGAACCAAAAGTAAAAGCCCGTTTTCTGTTTGTCTGATACTTGTTGAATCCTATTCAATACCACAAGGTGACTGGTTTAGTCAGGTAAAATAAGGACTTTTCTACTATTGGGTCAAGCTGTACATTAGGAAGTCTTCAAGGACATGACAACCCTGAAACTAGATTTTAATTAATAATAACGATATTTATTTCCCTAATTTTGGAGAAAACTAGGAAACATCATCTCAATTTTAGAAATTATAATTAATCTATTTGTCCTCTAGAGACTATGATTCATAATCATATGAAGTATAAATGAGCCTTACCGGTTCTGTCTAATACAAACAGAATCGAGTAATGTCTACGTTAAGACTCAGAAAAAGGGGCGGGTTCTGGAGGACAAATGAATTAATTATAATTACTGAAATTGAGATGATTTCTAGTTTTCTCCAAAATTAGGGAAATGAACATATTCATCATCTATTAAAATCTGATTTCAGTGCTGTATGATTTCCTTCAAGGTAGAACTGATATAGCTAGGACTCAATACTGATTACTGAACCTGACTTGAGTTCATAGGTTTGCTGCACATTTACGTTTGATTGCAGAAAAACAGGTGCTATCAGAATTGCCCAGTGAGGATAGAGATCTGCTTTACGAGACATTATCACCTGATCTACCGTTACCAATAACTGTGCCACTACTCACTGACGACATCTACTGGCAGCGTTGTGCAATTAGCAGGTGGACAAGTGTAAGTAAATCGGAAAAATGTAATGCCTCTCATATAGTTCAGTGAGGCGACGAACAAATTTTCTGATGTACAGACGAATGAGCAGAGGTTGTATGGTCTGGGTGGGGATGAGAAAGGAGAGGAATGCCACCTCTCAAAAGTTTAATTGTCGCTCACGCCAACACCCCCCCCCCCCCCCCCCCAAAAAAAAGAAGAAAGAATGAACACTGAAATAATTTTATAAATATTTTTTCCTTCTGCATGGTAAATTATTAAATATGGCTCTCCCCCCCCCCTTCACTCTTCAATCACATTCAATGCACATTTAATTTTTGACTGGAATTACCACATCCTCTTATCAGAAATGTTAAATTCAACAACTGCACGTGAATGTTTCATTGATAACAGTTTTCAAATTACTCCTGCAGCATCACCTAGTTGGTAGGAATCATTAACCCTCGTATAGGAAATATCGATCAATCAATTAAATCAATTTAAATGATCCGAAAATTCGTAAGATTCATAATTTGTGGCTGTGAAGTTTCGGATTGGGCAAAATATTTTTTCTCATTTGATACTCTTTGTGTACATTTTTTGTGGTATTCATACTTTTTTATTTCTATATGATTGATGATTGATAATTGATAATTTATAATTGATTTATACTTGCTCTGTTTATTACGAAATTTGACTTTGTTCCTGATTTCTAATGACAAGCTTCAATTTGTTTCTCTCTCGACGATTTCAGAACTTGTATAAAAATTATCTCTCTAATTTTATGACAAATGTTTCTGAAAGTGTTATACTGTGTTTTCCAGGGCAACTACGCCAAGGAGTACGACAGCTCCTGGAAGAGACTCTACCTCGAGCGTCACATACAAGACTACCTGGAGACCCTCCAAGTGGCCGACTTTGTCCTGAAAGACGTCACCGACTTGATGACGCTGTGCTCGCCCCACGTTCGACGCCTCAAGCTGAGACAGTTGCAGATCTCCAAGGCGGAGCCTCTGGACGAGGAGGGCGACGAGTGCACCGTGGAGGAGGCGCCGTGCGAGCACATCAACCTGGAGCACGTCATCGCCAGTCTGGCAAACCTGCAGGTAAACTCTTGGCGAGTGGATCGGGTGCCGTTTGGCTGAAGCTTGGCCAAAGCCCCCCACCCCCTCCAAGCACCTCCTGAACCAACCAGGTGCCACCGCCCATGCGTGCATATTTTCAACAATGGCATTATTGGAATATTACATTGTTGGCTGATCTTTTGTGACCAAATTGCATTCATAATCGCATTATATTGTCACTTTTTGTGTCGAATAATGGCTATATTATTATTATTATTATTATTATTATTATTATTAACTTGTACTGAAATTGTACTGAAATCTTTGTGAGAACACGAATATTAATTTTAAAAAATAAAAAATTATAGGATCTTTATTGCTGGCGAAATTTAGCAGAGCCGTTCTTTCATTTAACATTTTTAAAACATAATTCACATACATTTCCGAAACAAAATTAAATACACGAAAAATACAACAAAATACAGATGTATACATAAATACACACAGTTGTCGTACACACAGAGATATTACCATTCATATTATTCAATGTAAGCACATGGCAAATTCATAACCCAAGCGCACAACACATTCATTATGTGAACATACAACAAAGTCACTGTAGGCCTAACAATATAATTATAAGATAACTAGGAAAACGCTGCATACGCGTTGTTGAACGAGCGGAAAGTAATAGTATGTCGACTTCTTCGCCAAACTTTTGCCTAAATTCGCCAATTGGGTGACATTTAAGTTATTCATGGGTAAAAACTGCTTCGAGTGGTGCCAATTTAGCACATTTTATGTTTTTTCTTCAAAATGGCTGACCCGATCAAACTGAGAATTTCCAGAAATGTGTATAAAAATGTAATTCAACTTCACACAAAATCTCATTTTTTTAAAAAATAAAAATATCTCTATTTTTTTCCCGCCGTGTTATTATTCTAATGGGTATTTTTGAATTTCTAAAATTCATTAAAATAAAAGTCAACACCCGATGATGCCAAAACTATACAGATCTGAGTTAGATGAGGAACCATAACTAAAAAAGTTTGGAGTTGATAGCTGCAGTCGTTTGACCTGTGGAGAGCCGACAAAAAACATGGAAAAAGTTTAAAAAACATAAAAACGAACACCAATTTTTTTCAGTATGTCAAATTGAATCCTCGCTAGAGCTCGTCTAACAAAATATTTGCAGTGAATTTACCAGATAATTTTGTTTTCATATTCAACATTCGTAGAAAGAATGCAATAATGGGAACTAAACTATATGTAATGAAGAATACATAAATTGATGTTATATTGATCCAGTGATTATTAACACCGTGATGATTTCGAACTATGAGAGTTAGCCGCCAACTGACTCTGATGCAGGCTGTCATTGTTTTCCGTATACCTACTCGTAGGAACTGGACTTGATGTTCGGACTGCGAGACTGCGGCATGGACTTCTCTTGGACCCTCTTTCAGTTCTCGATCAAAGACTGTAACAACCTTGGGCGTGGCCTCGAGCATTGTACCCATCTAAAAAAACTCAGGTATGTCTCCAACCACGATCTATATTGAAGTTATCCCCTATATATATAACCTAGATGTTGGTGAAGTTGTCAAGCAAACAATAATTATAAAAAAATGAAGATATTTGTGCTTCTTTAGTACGATAATTTCGCTTTCTATTCATTTATATTGGGTTATAACGATGCACTGTACTGATGACCACGATCTATTGGCGCCGGTAAATGATATATAAGATGATGGGATGATGATGGAAAGGGTTATTTCATCAGATGTTTCTGAATAGTGGGAAGGAGTCTGTCGTGGCCTTCACTTTTTCATACTAGGATTATCACCAGAAACAGTTATTCCCACCAGTCGCGCTCTTTGATAAATAAAGAGTGGCCAACCTTACAATACGTGTTTATTGTCCCCAACCAGGATTCATCGCAGTACTCTGGACGATATCAGGTTGATAACCCTGCTTCAGTACATCGCCAGGAATACGACGCTGCGAGTGTTGGACTTTTCTCATTGCAAGATAACCGACGTCGGCGCCATGGCGCTAGGCAAGGTGTTGACAGTACACCCCACACTCGCCACCATCAACCTCTGCGTCAACAAGATACGTAAGTCGATCACCACTTGAAAGTGACGAACCTCTTCAAATATATGCATCAATGATCAACAGAGAAGGGAGTTGTTAAGGAGGAAGTAGGAAAGGATTGAGGAAGTAGGAAAGAGGGAGTAATGAGTAGAGTTAAGAAGGAGGACATGTAAGGAAGGAATTAGTTGTTGGATTGTAGTTGAACATTCGTGGCTGGCGACACATATAATTAATCAAACTCATGGTCAGAACTCAGAGGGGAACAAAACGATGTTATATATGAGTCCATTGTTCAAATTATTTCACTGTATGGGAAAGAGACTTTGAAGGTTATTCATTATGGGCAGATCTGGTTAGAGGCTAGAGGCTGTAGAGATGATTTTCTGGAGAATCTTGGCTGGTTTCTAGAATGAAGTACATCAGGAATGAGTCTTCTAATCAGACGGATGACCACCATATATGGCAGACTACTTGTATTGCGGTGACATGTTCAGATGAGAGGTGACTGAATGAAGAAGATTAAGTAGTGGACTACTCCGGGTGGTGAGAATATTTCTGCAAGTCGGTTTTTAAATGGGACTAAAAGTGGCCAATGGGGCCATCAAGATTTGTGACGTCATGACTCAGTTACCGACCCGTGCCACGATATAATATAGTCGCGGTGTACAGCGCTTATGTCGCTGTGGCGCTATTGATAGTATCGCTGCTTTACACGCTTGGAGCCCATGGTTCGACTCCTGACGCAGTAATTTTTTTTATACAAAATATCTGATACATGATGTTGTCTTGAGTGCATGGTTATGGTGAAGGATCATTTTTTTCCCAACAGACACGAAAATATCTACACAAAAGTTGTGTTTTCCAACTGAATTGTTTTTAGTTTCATCAAAAACCGAATTGCAGAAAAATTTGGGATGCCTGAAGATCGCATACTGGAACACGGACAATACCAAGAGTGAATCGTGGGCTTGGCGTGTTCACTTGAAAAGAGGATGTAAAAGTGAGTGGAAAGGTTGTACCTATTCGAAGAAACGTTCAAAACCTGACCCAAATAACCCTAACCAATTCTCGAAATAGTACCTCTCACGGCATTATTACACGCCAAGCCACGTTCACTCTTGGTAGTACCCGTATTCCGTTATAGGCCTACACTCTTCAGCGCCCCCAAAAATTGTCGACTCCCAGGTAGAAGTCAGTAAGGAGACGGCAAGGACAACCTATAGAGGATGGCGGAAACAGGTCAAACTATAGACATCCTTTTCTTGAATGGCGTTGTTTGACTCTCCTATTCACGTAAGTCCTTCTCTATATCGTGATTCTGTTATATATCATTATGTTACTGTTTTCCGTTCAGGTTCTAAAGGAGCTGAAGGTCTCGCCTACGCCCTTGCTCATAGCAGATCCCCAGTGGACAGTCTCAACCTCCGTCTCAACGTGATTGGCGACGCAGGCGCTATAGCGCTGAGCTCTGCGCTTGCGCATTCCACCCGGCCCAGAGAACTGATCCTCGCCGCTTGCGGCATCAAGGAGGATGGCGCCATTAAGCTGGGACAAGCGCTTCAGCAGAACATGACCTTGAAACACCTGGATCTGAGCAACAATGACCTGGGAGATGTGAGTAAAAAGCACGAAGTAGTGATACTAAACTATGTTATCATAATATAAAGAAGGTGCTCCATCTCCCATACTGATAACATGGAAGTCATTTGTGGTTTTTTGAGGTCAGTTCAGAGTCAAAGGTCCTGATTGCCTGTCACGATTTAGCGGATTCCCTCGAGATCTATAGATGTGTAGATAAGAGTGGCTATTCTCGTAAAATCCGTGACCCCCCCCCCCCCCCCCTCAAAATCAGCACAAATTGTGAAACTTTGTCCAAAGTTGGTGCTAGGTCTCTAGATTTATGCCGAGAGTTCCAGAATTTGTGCTGGGTAACTTTCCGAGAAAGTCGATTGTCAAAAACGAGATGTCAAGTTCACACAGCGTCGGCACAAATTCTGAAATTGCCCACATATATTCGCCAAACTCTTAGGTCGAGAGTTTCAGAAACGTTTTTGAGATGAAAGTTTCCAAATTCAAAGAATGCAAATAGAGAAAAATTCAACCTTCTATGAACGCGATGTTTTCACCGTGTTTTTACCTATCGACCACAACGTCGCTGGAAAGGTGTCAGCCGTGTCGATTTTTCACGGCGACGTTACGCACGACTGGAATTTTTTAGCGTAATGTCGTGTCCATATTCGGATTTAACGGACTGTTGTTCATATAGATTAAAATTACCTGAAAATCCCGATCCAAAGACCGGAAGATATGGGCCAAAAACCGGACCCATGTTTTAGTCTGATAATACCAATGTTGATTGACGACTCGCAGTCTCCGCCCCAATGACGTCAGAAATCATACCGTCCAATCAACAGGGCTGTTAGATCTGTAGTCAAATTTGAATATCCAATCGGGGTACCCTTAAATGACTACAAATGATATGATCCAACTGGCTGGCCGGTTAAGTCACGCCTATTTCGAGTCGTCAATTGACTTGGAAGAATTTCCCACATGGACCGTGAATTTGAACAGATTTTTTCCGAAAGTGAATTGCTTGTCATTTTCACACTGGTCACCCGATTGTGCTGGTTTTTCAGCACATGAATCCGGATGCAATAATGTACGAATTTTAAGAAAAAAAATCCGTAAGAAAAATAATTGAAGATATTTTTTTTGGGGGGGGGGGGGGATGTCGGCCGTGGTCACAACGGAAAAATACGGTGATGGGCGAACGGGTGGGTGGAATTGATCGCGGTAAAAACCACTGGATAGAGGAGAATGTTTCCCCGAACTGTTCTAAGGAAATCCATTTTCCGAAGAAAGGTGTCGGCCGTGGCGGCGAGGAGTGCTCAAATTCCCGGCGATGTTGCGGTCGATTGAAATTTTTAGCGTTATACACGAGATATATACAAACTTCTTCTATCACACCATCTCCATCCGGGGGCGCTGAAGAGCGAATACTGGAATAGAGATACTACTAAGAGTGAAGGAAGGCTTGGCGCGTAGGAACGCCGTATACAGAAGCTCCTTTTTCGGGGAATTGGTTGGAGCACAGAGAAGCTTTTGTTAGGGTTTTGGGGTTAGGTTATAATCGTTTCGTCGAATAGGCCATCCGCTTTCTAAGTAAACACGCCAAGCCCACGTTCACTCTTGGTAGTATCTTCATTCCAGTATTCGCTCTTCCATTCTGTTCCATTGGACGTCCAACTCTTATCAGAAGTGGAGGATTATGTTGTCGGAAACACAGCCTCTTTGATCAAGTTGGTGTTGCAGAAAGGTGGCGAGGCTATGGAGCTAGGACTGCAGATGAACACCACAATAGAACATCTGGACCTCCGGAAGACAAATATTCTGGCACATTACGATCTCTCTGTCAGCGAGATGATTTTCAGGAACCAGGAGATACACAAGAAGGAAAAGATGACACCGCAGTGTGAGTTATGAGAGAAGTCTTCATCACTATTTTAATAAAATGAAGCAATGGAATTCGGTATTGCATGACGAAGTGATAGAAATTAGGCCTAATTTTAATGAGTGGTATTTTGATTTTGATTTTGAAATACACAAAATATGAACTTTATGGTAAATGTGAACATTTTTGGAAATTCTGATCATCTTGAAAATTGCTCCTTACATATCTTTTCTTATTTGAATCTTGAATTTACTTGAAAATATTTTTTTGGAATGCACAATTCTTGAGCATTTGAAAAAATGAAAAAAACATAATGAGAATGTGAGAATGTAAGATTTGAATTTCTCACAAAATTTTTGTTTCTCGAACATTATCCTCATTTGAAATAGTATGTTCGTTCTTCATTGCAGCCTCTTCCCTTGGTATACTGTCGTAGGAGATCCTGCCACTAAACATCAGTACCAGCACCTGTCGGTAACTACAGTACCAGCACCTGTCGGTAACTACAGTACCAACTACTGTTACCCACTCCATTATCCAACAGAACACATTATTGAACATATTATTAACCGCCATTTTTATAGCAGATATATTTATACATTTTATAATAAAATAAATTGGGAGTGAATGACTGTGTATGCCATGCACTGTTACAGCTTTGTGTTTTGAGTCTTGTGTGTATTTTCATTATACTGATATAGTATGATTGGCTAATCAAAATCACCTGGTTCATTCACCAGTTTTGAAGCTCTATTATCAGCAGTCTACAAACGAGTGACGTTCTTTTATTTCTCCCCCCCCCCCCCCCTCTACCTCTAAAGTATGGAAACTAATTCAATAAAGCTCATCTATCTCATAAATATGACAAGCACCATGGTTTTTATTCAGTTGCACATTTATGATTATTGTGTTGGGCTATTACTATGACCTATCAATGAGAACTATCCCCTATCAATGGTTCTATAGATTTTGACCGTTACTAAATAATATGTTGAAATGATTTTTTTATTGAAATTTGTTAAAGGGCAAGATGTTTTTATCAAAGACTATATTGTACACTAGTAGAAAACTAGCTGCACAGAACATTGTTTTTAATGCTCTCTATACATTAGTTAGTATCTCAAAACGTGAATAAATATTATATACGAAAATATACGATTTTTCAAAATATAGTTACTGATTATTTTATTTTTGAGGAGCTATCGCCCTTTGAAAATTTGCCATCCCTTGAGAATTTACCGCCCTGAGTCTAGGCCTTATTAGGGCCCTGAATATAACAGCTTTGCTAGAAAATGTATTTTTAATTTTCTCATAACAAGCCGTAGACCTCTTGAAATGTCCTTTTTTTATTATATTGGGTTTTTTAACGACGCACTGTAATGATTACTAAGATCTATTGGCGTCGGATGAAAGATTAATGAGATGATGGGATGGTGAGATGAAGGTTTTTATGGGTAATGGGAAGGATAGTGGGAAGGAAGCGGTCGTGGCCTATATTGTGGGAACCATCCCGGCATTAGCCTAGACTACAGAGGGAAACCACGAAAAACCCCTGTACAGATGGACGGTGGCGGGGATCGAACCAGGTCCGATATGCCCCTTCACCTCCCGGATCGCACGAAGCAAGTGAGCTAACCACTCAGCTACTGTGCCGGTTTGAAATGTCCCTTAATGCCAAATAGTGAGAGTGGTGGAGCGAACCACCCGTGCGTTTGTGGTATTATATTTTTGAGACTGTCGATCGACACCTCCATCACCAGGAAATATACAATGACGACTACTATTTGCTTACCGATCCCAGCAACAGCTAGGTAATTTAGGGGTACGAATGAACAGATAAGAGATGAGTGGTGAGCCTCGAGCGAGATTCTAACCCACGGCCAACTTGAGTTCAGTTTCTAAAGCAGTGCCTTAACTGAATGATCCACTGAATGCATTGTACATTCTTATAGCATACATTCTCATCGTTGTCATAATTCCGTGTATTGATCAGTGTGTTGTCTATTGTGATAATATACACATTCATGGATAATTTTCGTTGTCTTCTCTTTTCCGTATACAATTCGTTCGAATAGATTTATTAACATTTCCTTACATCCACTCTCATTTCACAAAGATCCCATGATTTTTTTTATAATTAATGATACTTTCATGTGTCATTATTATTATTCATAATATATTGTGAAATAGAGACCTGCTTATTTTCACTTCAACAGGATTCTAATGCTTTGCACAAACCAAGCTAAAATCAACAGGTAGCATCGATCGTGCATTAATGTGACAATTGTTGAGATTTCTTCGCGACTTCGCTGGTCATTGTTCCACAGATTTTTCGCAAACAACAATTACCACTGATATTCATTCTCTTTTTGACCGAATATTTGATTGGTTTCTTATAAAATCCACTAGGTGGAACAGATCACCTTACTGCCGATTCATTTCTGAAGTTTTAAGAATCAACTTATTTCTTTACTGGCTTTTTGCTAACTCATCAAGACCGTTTTTCGAGAAGCTGTTTGCATATTTGCTAATTATTGTAACTGAACATGGAATGGATTAATTATGCACGTAAGTCACATCACACAGTGATCATCTTCACGTCTTATGTATGTAATATCGGCTAGATGCCCGAATGGCCAAGCCAGTCAAAGCAAAGAATAAGAAATTAAAGTCCAGACGGTCTGAGTTTGAATTTTGCACAGTAGACCCTATACACACTTTTGAAAGACTAGATCCTATATTTAAACTGTTTGAACAAGAATTGGTTCAGTATTCAAGGATAAGCTATAGGCCTACATCCACGAAATATGAAGGAGCAAAGCAAATACTGGCCTGGATGGTGTGGCATGGGGAACGATCCATCAAAACCTTCTTCATTTTGCGAATGCAATAATTATGGCAAGAATGAGAAGAGAGCAATGGGTCTATGCAAATTTGTTCAAGGTTTGGGTTAGGTCAATAGTATTTAACCTTGACCTACACAATGTGTTTGGGAGTAAGGGTAGCAACTAGCAAGGGGGCAGGGTGAGACTTGGGCAACTCTTCTTTGGTGCTTAACAATGGGCATAAATGAGCCTTAATTAATGCTCCCCATCAAGAAATATAATAAACTGATGGATTTGATTTATTTCGATGAATGAATTTAATATATGTTTGTTAACATGTTTTATACTATATATATATATATATATATATATATATATATATATATATATATATATATATATATATATAAATATATATATATATATATATATATATATATATATATATATATATATATATATATATATATATATATATATATATATAAATATTTATATATATATATATATATATACATATAAATATATATATATATATATATATATATATATATATATATATATATATATATAAATATATATATATATATATATATATATATATATATATATATATATATATATATATATATAAATATATATATATATATATATATATATATATATATATAAATATATATATATATATATATATATATATATATATATATATATATATTTATTTATTTATGTGGGTGTGTGTGTGTGTATATTCACACTATAATAGCATTTCACTCGGACAAGTATGGTTCAAAAAGTGGTGCCGACTAGCCACACAAGTGATACCACAGCATCTTCCCTATCTTGCACTTCTTCATCGGATCTGACTCATTTATTTCCTCCCCTCGGCCACAATATTTTCAGACCGTCCCACTCACATATCATTCTTCCACACCACAGTCCAAGATCCTAGATTATGGATATCAATTGTCATTTTCCACTGTCTATTCACCTACTTTTCCCTTCAGTCCTCTCACGACCTCTCCCTCTCTCTCTCTCTCTCTCTCTCTCTCTCTCTCTCTCTCTTTCTCTTTCTCTCTCTCTCTCCTTTCTCTCTCTCTCTCTCTCTCTCTCTCTCTCTCTCTCTCCCCCCCCCTTTCTCTCCCTCTCTCTTATCTCTCTCTCTCTCTAAGTTTGGTAGAGAACGTATTTCCGCTGCTTCAATCATTTCATTTTCATGATTTCCTATGGTTCTTGCCGTATCTGAATGAAAGTATAGTAATGTTATGAAATACATCTTACAATATTGATGTTTACATATTTGTCTGACCTCCCGATTAGAGGCTATAGCTCGATCCTGTCGTTTTTTTATATGTAACCACACATGTCTTGACTAGTCATAATCAAAAATGAATTATCTTGATTAAACTTCCAAAAGTCAGTCTTTAAATTTCTGGTCAGCATTCCTCCCGACTATCCAATTGATTTTTTTTTATTTACACTCAAACTTGTTTTCTTCTTCTATTTTCTTCTTTATTTGGATTTAATAATTCTGTTCAGACGAGAACTTGGTTGAATGAAATAATAATCAAAGATGGAAAAATGGATACCATGAAAAAATGAAAATAGATCAAGTGATTGCAAATCTAGTCACCAATATTACATCAGGATGACAATGCAATCACATTTTCACAAAATTGTTGAATTTAGGAATAAAATTAAGTAGTTAGTAGACCTAACATAAGTAGTGTTATAGCGTAGCGAGTTATATCAAGTGATCACGTGAAAGGCTAGTTGCTTTTACATGACAGTAAGTATAAAATCTATATGATACAATTACAAATTCATACTTCAAAATGTCTGAATCGTTAAAGGACAAGAAATGAGAAATTCCGCGCAATGTTCCGTCCCTAAACTGATCTCAATTATTGTTGGGCATCCTTTATGTACGATAGCTCAATGTCAGCATATGCGGACGTTGTTGTTGTTGCGCGCAGCCTAAAATAACCTGGATACCCCAATATAACTAATTTAATAAACCTAAGCCAGTTAAAATAACCTACACCAACTAACCTAACCAAACCAATTTAATATATTGGTTATATATTAAAACCATATAATATATGTATATATACCCTATATATATACCATATAATATATTAACTAAAACCAATCTAAAACCTACTATACCGGTCCGACGAATAGCTACTTCGATTTTGCCCCACACAGGCGGGGATCGTTTCCATGGAGCCCAGAGCTCCACTTTGCTCAGCGTCTTAGAGCGTTGCTTACCTCCAACCTCTGAACACTGGTCGCCTCGCACCACGACCAACATCGAGCCTACTCTCCCCCAATGTGTTCTCTGCAAGGAAGCGTCGGACAGGAGAAAAGTCGAGGTCTTCCCCGCAATAGATTGCCAAACAACTCATGCCAACGAGGTCCTCACGAGAGATGACCAAGCACTGCTGCCCCAGTCTGTCAGGCCTATTGGTAGGGAGGAGTGGAATTCTGGGAAGAACGAGGACTACCCGCTAGAGGATCAAGCATCGGCTCTCCCTCATAATGGTCGGGCTGTCTGTAGGAAGGAGTGGAATACCGAGAAGAACGAGGACTACCCACTAGAGGATCAAGCAGCTGTCCGGGCTGTTTGCAGGGAAGAGTGGAATACTGGGAAGAATGAAGTAGTCCCTCTTGAGGATAAGGCATCAGCTCTCCCACATCATGGCCGGGCTGTTTGTAAGACGGAGTGGGCTCTGGGGAAACCAGAGGTTCATCAACTTCGTGTCGGGAGAGATGCATATCATGGGGTCAGGGGGAGTTCACGGTGGTACACTGATGCGGCTCTACCTATAACCAACCCTCGCAGGTAAATATCCTATATATACAATCATTGTTTAATATATATACGATCACAACCCTGAAACTAATGTCCTTGTCAGGGGAGTCTGACATGTCATGGAAGTCATATGGTCATCAGTGATTAATCAATGATTAACCAAAATTTAGTGATCATATTTCTAATTATAACTGACGACTTGTTTTATTGCTTCGTTTCAGGCCATTACGCATCACACTGTCGACCGGCCTGCCGTCTCCCGCGTCTCTCATGCCCCGCCCACAAGCGTCACAAGTTGATCACGTGTTCAACTGTCTAGCGCTGGACATGTGCAGCCAGAAGTCCAAGAGCCACGGTTCCGGTCTGGGAGAAGCGAAGAAGTACGGACTTCCGCTTCCGTCCGAAGCGCCGGGCGAAATGGCGACGCGGCCAAACTACTCGAAGAAGGTGTTCATCGGTGGTTTGCCTCCTGACATTGACTGTGGTGAGAATAAGATACTGATTTTGAATAGTGTGATTACATCTGGACAAGCGAAGAAATTCCTTTTAGATAAAATACCATCCAATACTTTTGTATTATACACAATTCCACTTCAAGAAATTGTAGGCCCACTCATGAAGTTTAGGAAAGTGGAGCAATATACAATGTTCATTTTCACAGTCGGAGTTTTCACTTTGGTCGTACATTACAAGTCAGAATTTTGGGCATCTTTTCCAGAAGCCGAAAGTTTAACTATCAATTGACATTTTAAAGGATGAGCACAACAGTGACAAAACTACAACCGTTTGGAATTCTTATTTTGCCACTACTGTATTTGAATTATGACTTGTTCCATTATGAGCTATTCCGTACCTCCCAGAATCCTGTACGGATAGTCTGAGATAACATTTTGTTTGTTTTCAGATGAGATTGGTGCAAGTTTTGCTCGCTTTGGAGCACTGCAGGTTGGCTGGCCTCACAAGAACGAGAGTCGCTCCGTCAATCCGCCCAAGGGGTTTGCCTTTCTTCAGTTTGACGTGAGTGAAACTACATATAGGGTAGTATAAAAACTCTTTTTTGACCTTTATCGCAGATGCCTATTGTTATAACATCCCAGCCCTAGCTAGCTCCAAAGAATTATAACTTTGATTAGTTTGAAGCTTTGAAGAGCTAAATACCATGACAAAGTAACTGTCTCTTGGACAGCCAAAATTATCTAATCGTAAATAAAAATGGATATAAAATGAGTGGTAAACTAATTCAAACGATCCTATCTTTCATCCATAGCCTCAATTGGGGAACAATGATTTTGTATCAAGTTTCGATGTTATTAAAAAAAAAAAAAGGAAACTAATTACCAGTACGGTATATTATTTTATGAAAACCTATGTTTGTGAGAACTTTTTTTATCATCATCAAAATATTGGAATACAATAATTTTTCCCTAACAAGGTGAATGATAGATTCATAAGACCGCTTGGAAGTGGCACCTCTTGATTGTTTTAAGACTTCGAAACTGTCTTGTCACCAAGATGAAAACCAAAATATGAATTACCTGTTCATGAAATCTATAATAAATTTCTCTTGGTCGTATGGTTGACAATAAATTTATTTTTGAAGAGTGATGGTGTAAGTGAGAATTTATTCTCCCCCCCCCCCTCTAAAAAAAAAATACATTCTCCACTGAATGTAATGTTTCATCTCGCCAGAGCGCCGAGTCAGTCCACCTGCTCGTCAAGCACTGCCAGCTCACCGACAACGGCGGCTACTTCATACTAGTCTCCTCCAACGCCATGAAGGACAAAGCCGTACAAGTACGACCTTGGATCAAAGACGACGCCGACTTCATGATAGACCAGCACAAGATCGTCGATCGTAACACCGTCTTCGTTGGTAAGTTGACAACAAGAAATAACCCAGTACAGGAGGCTTATTCTGAAAATATCCGTCGATTTCCATGCAATCGAATCCGTTTCTATTTCGCTTTATTATATATATATTATATATCCGTCTATATATCCGATTTCGCTATATATCCGTCGATTTCCATGACGACCGAAACGGATTCGATGGCTATGGGCCGAAAAAAAATCTTTCATAATACGAATACAGCCGAATCGCTTTCAAAGCGGTCGCTTTCATTTCCATACGATCGAAATCCAGTTTCAGAATAAACCTCCAAAGCCCTTTTTCCGGAACTATAAATGAAATTCGACAGCAGAAGTTGTCGGTATATTATGCTGTCAGTGGTAAATAGTGGAACTTGTGAAAAGTTGAAAAATTAAGGATCATATCTCAACATTTGGCAATGACATTTATTTAAAATGTTACATTGCTGACAGTTTATTTGTAGCCGTTCGTCAGCCATATTGGCATTTAAACGGTATTTATATTGCATGTGCTCAGCTAAATGGATCTCGAAATTGTTCAGTTAATGTTTGTCATCATATTTTAATTGTTTTGCTTCGACTTGTTTCTTCATAACGCAGATTTTCTATGGCATACGTCACCTTATGACGACATTGTCGAAGTTGTCCTAGTGCAGGTCACACGCAAGTGAAGTGCGAACTTACGGCAATTCATATACGTATGTGACCATAGTTTTGTATAGTATGTTTCACTTATCGGTGGCGATTGCTGCATATCTCTTCGAAAAGTATAACTTCTAAGTATAGTCAAGGTAAACATGTCAATTATGAATGCAACAGTGGCAAATGAAGTCAATATTCTGTCCTGCGTTTTGAGGAATTTAGGCCAGGTTCGTTACTGAGTGAGGGTTGTGGTGCTATATTGATGTATCGCTTCAGAAATCCATGAAATCAAAACATTGTCTTTCTTAAGTCATTTTTAATATTCACATTTTATATATTTTAAAGGAATAAATAATGATATATAGTTGTTTTCGTTTCAAATCATTAAGTTTGCCGATGATTCGAACTGAAAATTTACATTTATTCTCTATATTTCGAAGAAGATGTTTCAAAGAAATGCAGCAGGGTGATAGACACGTTTCCTTCTCGCCTGACGATAATTGGCCAAAGACGAAGATTTCATACAACCGCTACAGATTGATGGGCGTGAGACAGACGATATGTCTCGCTGTGTCTTACTTTTGTCTCTTGTGGCACATCCATGTTTTAAAATAACACAAGGGAAACTGGACCCTCACCGCGACTGCCACTTAAAATAACGTCCTAGTCTTAGCTATCTTCAAGAAACTAGGACTATTGGTTATTCTTCATTGGGATAGCTAACCAGTCTCAGTGTATTTCTATTGTTTGTTGAGACAAAATCCTATTCCTAGCCCTGTTTATATGAGGAGAGCTACGAAATATGTGAAATTCGTGCAGTCTAAGAGACCGTGACTTTATTACTTCTTGTGTTGTCAGGGTATTCAGCTCTTCTAGAGAACATTAACCAATCAAAGTATTATAGTCTCTTGAAGCTAGCTAGACCTAGGACGTTGTTTCAAGTTTTTAAGTGGCACTCGCAGTAGGGGCCCTGGACCCTTAATAATAATTAACCACTTTGAAAACCGTGCTAGGCTTGGCTATTGCTCCAAGAGCTTAGTATTTCAATTGAATAATGTTTAGTAAAGAAGATACCTGTCATAGCAACTTGTCTAGCTTTTGTATATGTCCTCTGTTGTGAGCACAAATCCTGGCCCTGCTCATGATGTGGGCTACAAAATAACACATTTTTTCATTATTCATTTATTTATTACACATTATATCACACTTCACACATAATCCACATGAGTTTTCGAGCTCCCAGTGAGAATATCTCGTAGGGTAGCAAATATAATCAAGTAACATGGTGTATCCGTCGTGTCTTCAACAGAATGAAGTTATCAAAACACATATTACATCCAAAAACAAACATACATTTCAACCCTATTATTATTGTCGATTATGAAAATAAATTTTGATTAATTTCTTGAATTTATTTATCGTAATCACACTTTTGATATTTTTAGGCACATCATTATATAAATGCGCATTGCGCAGCTTTGGTTATGGCTGCCATTTTACCAATATCTGTTCTTGTAAAATCGATGTGTACATCTATGGATCTCTGAGTTAAATGATATCTGAAAATCATTCTTAATCAAATCATGAGTAGCCCAACTTTGTACATTATTGTACGTAATGCTACTGCATTTAAACTATTCACATTCAACTTGAATGTTTCTTCAAAAACTTCCCGAGTATGCTTTCTCATATTAAAATTATAGAGAATTTTGAGTACCTTGTTTTGTAAAACCTTGATACCTTCTAATCCTTTAGCATATGCATTTCCCCATACAGCCATACACCAACTAAGTAGCTTAGATGAGAATGAACAAAAGCATTATATAAATGATTTTTTACACTAGGAAAACGCGGGATGCGCGTTGTTAGACGAGCTTAGGGGTATAGAAATCTAGAATGAAAAATAATTTGTTAACCCAATCTACATCTACAGACCTTGGATCACTCCAAACGTTCAAAAACCTTACGAGAATCAGTTATGTCACGGCCTTCCTCTTCATTCATTTCAATCGTTTTGAATTAATTGGTGACACTTGTTGCTATAGATTTAATTGGTTCCCGTAATAGCCTAAATTGATGGGAAAATGCTTTATAAATGCGTTTTCTTCGTTATTTCTCATCCGATTGATGCGAAAAATCTCTCAAAATGTGCTTTATAGTTTCCTTTATATTCGGCGAAAATTTGAGAGGTCTTGAAAAATTTTGATTTTTCAAGTATTTTCCTCCGGGTTATTCTAATGAGGATTTTTGAAATTTCTAAAATTCATAAAAAAAAAAGTTACCACCCGATAATGCCACAAAACTATACAGATCTAAGTTAGATGAGGAACCATGACGAAAAAAAGTTTGAAGTTGATAGCTGTAGCCGTTTGACCTGTGGAGAACCGACAAAAAAACATTAAAAAAAAAAAAAAAAAAAAAAAAACATAAAAACGAACACCAATTTTTTTCAGTATGTCAAATTGAATCCTCGCTAAAGCTCGTCTAATTAGTAGGTATTAAATTTCGTATTCTCCATAGAATACCAATCATGGGGGCTTTTTTGACTCGATATGACTTATTTGATTCGTGAATTTAAGTTTAGAGTCTATAATAAAGCCTAGGTAGGCCTATTTATACCAAAAAAATTTGCTCAATATGACAAATCGCATGAATATGACAAATTTTTGAAGTTGAAGAGACCGTGACTTGGTTATCAGATGAGAAAATGAGAAGACTTGTAAACATCCTACTCAAATGGAGCTTTGTCTGTGTTTTTTTCTGCACCCCTGCACAGGTCGCACGGTTTAACTGATCGACATGAAACTTTTTCTGCACATGTAGACTTATCCAACTTGGAACTGAATAGCTTTTGAGTACCATCGGTTTGACCATTTCTGAGAAATATAATCTCAAAGTTTCTAAAAATGCCATAATATTTGGCTGAGCAGAACATTTTGATAAATAAAATCTCTCCAAAAGAATAAAAAATTTTCCTGAATGTGAACACAATAATAATATTCACATCATTAAAATTTTGTATGCAACTCAGACCAGCTGTTATGAAGAAAATAGTTCAATGAATGTTTTTTATTCAACGAATAAATTAAAATAATACAGAACTATGATATAGTGACACTAACCTATTTTATCATAATATGAAAGAGGTGCTCCAACTCACATACTAATAACATGGAAGCCATTTGTGGTTTCTTGCGTACAGTTCAGAGCCAAAGGTCCCGATTGCCTGTCGTGATATAGCGGGTTCCCTTGTGAACTACATGTAGATAAGAGTGGCTAAGGTACTGGTGGCTTTGTTGAACTCACAAAATCCATAATTTTCTTTAAAAGAAATGCAACTACTTAACATTATAAAATTAATTCTACTGAGCCGTGTATAGGGTTGTTGAATATTGTCGGTTCATAAAGTTCGATATGAAAGCGATAGTTGCGCTACAGGCAATCGGGACCCTGAACTCGAGAAATGGCCCCGAAAATATTTCATTTTCGAGACACGAGTTGGGTCATCTTCTTTATATTATTATAAAATAGGTTGGTATCACTACATCATGACAGAACCATTGCTGAGATTCACCACTTTCTAGATTCGATATTTAGTTTTTGACCGAATGGAGTATATATATATTTCATACGAGTCAATAATTTTTTTTTTTTTTTTTTTTATTCACACATTTTTAGTACAAATTATAAAATCAGGAACTCTGCTACTAAATATCCTACAAAGCCTCTGATGAGACTTGTCTGTAGGCAAGTATTAACATACTACATAGAGTGAACATGATACGTAACTTCATGTGTTATTACCACTTATTACACAAACTTGAACATATTAAACATTTTACCCGAATAATAATAATAATAATAATAATAATAGCAGTTTATTGTCTTCATTAAGATCACATATACATGATATACGACGACAGTAAGTAATATAATACGATACACACAAACAATATGTAACAAGTATAGGCTAACATATACAAACTTTCAGATCATAAGAGAAATAACCTAATCTGTGTTATTCAGGAATTCTGTAACGGAGTAAAAACATTTTTTCACAAAGTACTGTTTCAAATGTGTCTTGAGATCTTTCTGACCTTTCAAAAGTTTGATACAATTCGGAAGGTTATTGAGCAGTTTAACCCCAGCCGATATCGGGCTGGTCTTCTGAGTAGTGTTCAGTGCTCTCAAATTCCCATTTGTTCTCGTGCCGTGCACATGAACAGCATTGCCTTCCATTGATAAATGTTTGTTCTCAATAACAAATAATATAATGTTGTACATATATAAGCATGGTAGAGTCTGTGGGGGTATGTGATGAATGTATGAATGATTTAGAACACTCGCACTCATCACTCGTTTCCTTGTTCACTTGTTTGATCACGTCGGGGTCACCACTGTGGAAGTATGTGATGAGTTGCCAGTTGACAGTCATCATGTGAACATCACGCTTCATTGGGACAGTCAGATGTCTCGATTCACATTCATGTATTCTATTCATCAGTGTAAATACCGGTAAATATCTAGTCAAATAATTACAGTGCTACTTTTAGTGTCAGTGACAATCTAACCTTGCACCTCATCACATACTTCCACAAGTCAATATTTTAAAATAAATTAATAGTGGCCTACATGAGTCCTTGAAATATACTCCTGGTGTAGTAGGATCATGGTTAGCATTAGCAGGATGTCGCAAGAATGTGTGTAGAGTTTTCTATTATACCACAGTTGATAAAGTAGCAAAGGTAGAACTACTTTAACGACTCTGATCATACCTTATTCAGATATCTCGCTCATCTTGCAATGCATTTCTTGCATTTGCCTAATTATATTATGTTTTCATCGTACCGGTAGGTATAGTTTATCTCTAGTGAACATTGACCAATCAATATCCTAGCCTCTTAGAGCTAGCGAGCCTTAGCACGTTATTTCAAGTGTTTTATCAGGTGAGTGTTCTGAAAACTCGGCTGCATGTCAGTCAATTTGCATTTTCGTTATTGTCGTAGGTGGTGTTCCTCGTCCTCTAACCGCCTGTCAGCTCGCTCAAGTCATGTCCGCCATGTTCGGACCTGTGTGCTATGCCGGAGTGGACATCGATCCGGATCTTGGATATCCTAAAGGAGCCGGTCGTGTCATATTCAGCTGCCAGGCGAGCTGTATTGCTGCTATCAGTTCACGTTTCGTCAAACTCAACGTCGGCGACATGAAAAAGAGCGTATGTATACTGTTTATGTGTACTGTACTTGAGGGGGTTCTAGACACAGCTTAACATTTTTAATGCCAACGTAATATATAAATGATGAAGTTGCTTCCAAAAATATTGTAATCTAATGTTCCATACCATTTAGAGAAGTGTAAACAATGCGGTCAGACTTTACACTCGGTATATATGAATATACATCAGGATGGTGAACGGAGACGTTGAAGGATTAAATTGGTAAATACGAAACGCACGTGGTACGCTTAACTGTTCTTTACTGTAGCTTGAATTGGAAGAATATATATATATATATATATATATCTTTCCCAGATAACCAATTAAATTGGGCCAGGGGGTGTTTCCACCGATTCATCTAGGGCAGGATTCATCTCTCCATCGGTTCCTGCCAGTTCCAACCTCTTCCTCTTCTTCTTCACCACTACTTTCCTCTGCTTCTTCTTCTCTTCCTACGAGTTCCTTCCACCGTTCCCTATCCTCCCACCATCTCTCATCTCTCACTACCTCCCATTTTTCTCCTCGATTGACTACACCGCATTCTACTCCCTACATACACCTACAGTCTACTAATTGGAAGAATACTTGAACTAATTACTCTTGCGGTAATTTAACACTATGGTAGTATGATTCCGGATATTATATTAACTTATTAATCGGTAGGCCGACTGGAGCGCCTAGTACTATGAAATAAAACAACCACACAGAACCACACAGGTTAAGGGTTGGAGACGATCTCTGAAAAGACAAGGTTCCTGTATGACCACACGGGTCCATGAGGTTGGAGACGAACTGTGAAAAAACCTTCTACATCCTGTTCGCCTGTCTTGATCGAACAAACTACCAACTTGACAATAAAACTACTAATACCGTATAAACTTGACAATGAAAATCTCCAACATTGGGCCGTCCTGAAAAACTAATCGTCCTTGATTTTCATACATACCGTACAATAAAATCAAAATCGCATAACTAAACTTGCAAAATGTTTATAATAACATGTCTTTTTAAAACTGATGATTCACAATTCAATTATTCATTCAATGCTTTAATAATCAAATACAATAATAAAAGCTGATTATCGGATAAAAGATCAACAAATAATATATTCATTATAAATAATATACTTTTTTTTTTAATAACATCAAAACTTGATACAAAATCATTGTTCCCCAATCAAGGCTAAGGATGAAAGGTAGGATCGTTTGGATGGGGCACCACAAGGGCGATCTTACCACCCCATTTTATACTAGTCCATTTCAATAACATCAACATCTGCAGTCTTCGAGGTAAGCTGGAGGCTTGCGAATGCTCGAAGCAGCAGGACTGATCTTTCAGCAGCAACTATTGCTCCTCTGCCGCCTACCACCCATCATCATGTCCACTCTCTCGAGACGGCTCTCGGCGTTCACGTTCATGGCCGCCAACCGTTCTTCCGTGCTTCGGAGAGGACTATGGTGTCGTGCCACGGGGAACGGCAACGAAGGCTGACGCCGCCGTCGAGGGATTCGCTTGAACCACGACATGGCTGCGCTGTGCGACCGCCACATACAACTCAAGTCCATTCAGACTGATACGGAGCTTGATCTTCCGCCTAACATTCGCCTGCCTGACGGTGAAGAATTGCTTTACGGCTATTCCACAAGAATGCACCTTAGGGACCCAATATTTGTATCGTCAAAATATTGTCTGTATTTAATGATGTATCTTTTAATTTTGCATCTTGCACTGCAGTTGAAGTGTATGATCATTCATATATGTGTAGTCATCCTGACCTTTTGCCTTAAGGAAACTAGGGACGCTCCGATGTATACTTACATTAAATTATAGAGACGAAAGACGTACGACCAGACACTCGACTCGTAGGACTAAAGTAAAATAAATCAACGCGTGCACACCTCCATCTTCCTCGCCTACGTCTGCAATTAGTACCTACCGTACGCCATGCACTGCATGCGCGGAATACGGTCTGGCCGATAGCCAATCACAATCCCTAATACACCGCCAGCATGTTTATAGTGCTTTCTACCGATGTGCGAACGTTACCTCAGACTGAAGTGGTGAGAGGGTCTAGGGAAAAGGAATTGGATCATCATGGGGAATAGTTTTATTCAACATGATCTGACTCGCCTTCTCTCTTTCTCTATTTCTGCATGATTGATATAGCATACTTGCATCCAGGAATGAAAAGTGATCATCTACCAACTATAATGAATATAAAAACTTTGTTTATTAGAAAATCTTGCTGCATAATCAAGGATTTGACTCATTGGAAGATTTATTTGGGTTTCTTATCGTAACTTCCCCCTGAAAAATCATAACCATAATTACCACAGCTTGAAATGAATATTTTTGTAATATTTTTGTTTTTTATGGTGGATACAAAGTGTAACTTTGATCTATTGTGAGTTTCTCATTGGCTAATGAGTCGACGTTGCTATAGTGATGGTTGTGTTTTCAGATTGAAGTGAAGGCTTTCGTCCTGCAGGATCAAGACTGTGACGGCTGCAAAGGACATTTGTGCGTCAATAAACCAGCAGCTTTCTTCTGCAGTAACGTCGGATGCTTGAAGGTAATTCACATACTGAACACTCAGACTCAACTGAGACGAGTGGTTAAGTGGCTAACACACTTAACAGTCTTTCAGGAGACCGGGTTTTGATTCTCACCATTGTCGATCATCCTGACATAGGTTTTCATGGTTTCTCTCTGTCGTTCAAGGTCAATACTGGGATGATTCCTCAACAGGCCACGACGCACTCCTTCCCACTATCCAAAAACACTTAATAAAATAACGATGACTATAACCTTTCATCTCATCATCTCATGATCTAATATAACACCGACGCCAATAGATCCTCGAAATCAGTACAGCGCGTCGTTAAACTCAATATAAATAAATGAAGACATTTCATTGCACTTTATGCATTCAATGTATATACGCAGCAGGCTGGAACCAGAAATGTTTTATTTATATTGGGTTCATTGACGCACTGTACTGATGATTACAATCTATTGGCGTCAGTGAAAGTTATATGAGATGATGGGATGATGAGATGAATTGTTATTTATCAGGGTTTTTTAGATAGTGGAAAGAAGTCGGTTGTGGCCTGTTGTTAAGGAACCACCCAGTATTGACCTGAACGACAGAGGGAAACCACGAAAAAAAAACTGTCGGGATGGTCGACCATGGCGGGAGTCGAACCTCGGTCTCTTGAATGACGGTTCAGTGTATTAACCACTCGGCCACACATCTCAGTGGAACCAAAAATACATCTTTATTTTACTAGAACCGAAACCGGACCTGGAATATTTATTCCTATTGCTCAGTGAGTAGAAACCGGAACCTTTTCTTCGTTGCCATAACAGTCCTATAGAGTTCCAAAAATATCCCAAACTAGTGAGTCTTTGTAAAGAGTGTCTATTAAATATAATACCACCTTTAGAGGATACTGGCGCGTTCCACGTCTAGTCGGAAGCCATTTGAATCAGCCTAGGTCTTCCACAACCGTCTACCATGCACTCCTAATACTGTCTACATTATTGAAATACAAAACTCTTGTGATTCTTAAATGAATTAATTGAAATGAGAAGGAAACATGGAACATGGCACAAGTAATGTCTGGATAATTTTGGGAATTTTATCCTGATATAATATAGTAGTGGTAGTAGTAGTAGTAGTCGTAGTAGTAGTAGTAGTAGTAGTAGTAGTAGTAGTAGTATTTTTTTTTTTTTCAAAGTTCTTTATTTAATCAATGTAGGCCTACATGACGTATTTATTTCTAGACCCACTAAGCCACTAATGTGGTTTGTTTGTAGGTCTATTTTCATAAATAAATTCCTTTTTTATATTTCTTTATCATGTACATAAACTAATTATAATATATGTAGACTACATGAAGTTTAGCAGTTTAGCAAGTAGTAGTAGTAGTAGTGAAGAGTTTAAATAATAATAATAATAGTAGTAGTAGTATATAGTAGTACAATAGTGTTTATTCCTTTAACCCTCTTTCGAGGAAATTGGTACTTAATTTACATATATGTTACAATATAACTTATAAATAGCGTTACATTGAGTATGGCAGATTAGCAGTAGGCCATCATTTATGAATTATCAACGAATTAGTAATTAAACTATATGGAACAAGTAATACAACAAAATATAATGATAAATGATACATTGAAGATTCCAGATTGATTGATATGGAATTGAGATAAATCAATAGAATTTAAATCATTCTGGTTACTTTCAATACACTATAGACACTTTGTTACATTATAGTGTTGTTGTGTTTACAGTATTATTGTGCACTCTGCTGGGCTAAAGTACACGAGCAACCAGGCAAGCAGTATCACAAACCGACACACCAGAAGACCACCAGTTCGATCTTCTAGCCCTCCCTCCCCCTCTCACCACCAAGAAGATGTAGGCCAATAAAGGAAGGGTTGCTTCTACCACTGGACTCTCCTATAGTCCATCTGTTGGACGCCAGTTACACTGCCAGTTAACCCTGTAATACGAGTCATCACTGCCAGTTATACGCAGCTGCTGCCTATCAACGTCCTCAGCTGATTTGAAGTTTATATAAACAGTTCTTTATTTTGCTGTCATCAAACTTATAAACATGCACCTTATTTTGGCAATTCTCAACTCTTTTAACGGGACAGAAGATCCCTGAAGAGATCACTGAAGGACATATCAAATATTTGTTAATATTGATATGATGTTGAATCGATGGTAGATTAGATGGTGGATGGTAAACTCCTCTTGGTAAGGAGACAGTCCGCTTGCGTATATCAGAAAAACATTTTGTTTGATTACTATTTTCTAGTCCTAATTAACTATTTATTTATTTATTTCCATTCTTACAACTTGATATGCTAATTATGTACCAACAATAGAGGGCATAAGTTTTATGAGTGATGTAGTACTACAAAACTCCATTTGAATATTAGGATTATTGATTTATTGGATAAAGCGTATACTGAAGCATTTTCTGGATCATACTAAGTAATGAGACAACTTTCATTATTTTCATATCGGTGATATTTATAATATTATTATCATCACATTCTATGTGCTACAGACTTCGTTCAAAGAATTTAATATAACTTGTACCGGTATAGCTATCTAGTATCTAGTGTTATGTTATAACTTATATGATTGATCAGATTTAAATGACTTCAATTTGTAAATGTTAAGAGGCAACTAGTTGTGAATAGTTTGACAATGTTACTGATTCTTCACATTATTTGTATTATTGATGGTGTATGCTGCAGATTACTGCTATACTTAGAATAACATTGCTTGCAAGTAAATGCAAGTAATAAATATGTTGTTAAAATTTAATATTATTGATTTTCTGCATATTTTGTACACAAGAGGTTATATAAATCAATAATTTTATTCAGATTATAAAATAATAAAATGACCATCGATATTATATTTGTTCCGTAAAATCATGTTTTACTGTATGGTCCTAGTTCTTATTTATGTACATTGATTAATAAAGCACACAGAAATATTTCTACATGATTAACCTTGTATTATTATTTATTAGGTAGACATACTGTTAGCACCGAGTATATAAATATTAAATATCCTCAGGTTAGTGTAGGTAGAAAGATCTGCTAAGAATTAGAACTTCTTTATCGCCTCTCATGGTTTGACATAGCATAGGCTACTTGTACATTGTACACATGTACAGCTTGAACCAAAATTAATAGTGATAGTGTAATATGTGAAGTAATGATGATAGTGAAATTATATGTAGTGAATAGTAAAGAAAGGGATAAAGGTCAAAGTTGAAGAAAAAAGTCAAGGACTCCGATAACCGTATTGAGAAATAGCAATAAATGTGAGTAGTGCTACAATTGAAGTTGGGGGTTAATTCCAACAAGCGTTAATTTCATATAAAATAAATAGGATGAGCTTTGCAGCCACTATTCTGATGTTTCATTTCGGAATAAATTATCTATGCTTGGAGCAAGTTGGGTGTGTTCCCAATAACATTATATTATATTGTGATATTCATGCAAATTTATAACAAATACATTAGGCCAATATAAGAACGTTTTGCAAAGGTATGAATGTCCTTCAGATTTAGCGCTCTATATGGATCACAGCCTGCTTCATTTATTTATGGATAAATGACGATTGACGCAGGCTGTGGTTATTTGTAAGCAATTAATCTGACGGACTTCAAGCAAAATGTAGGGCTAGGGCAAGTGTGTAACCTTTTGTTGATAATGATGCCGAAAATCAATGTCCAAATTGAAATAGGACAATACTGCCTACTACCGAACAATAATATTCCGTGTGTTTAATCTCAGGTAAGACTAGACTATCTAAGACTACTTGACCGACCATAACCTAGAAATCTATTATGATTATTGTTTACTGAACGACTCACCAGCTAGGTACTTGTGGCTACGAATGAGTGAGTGGTAAGCCTAGATCACAGCCTTCTTTAATCAGATCATTCTTCTCTGATACTGCCCTTTCACTCGGGGTATGCTTCCCATGTTAAACGATGTCCAATTATTTTAGTTCACAAAATCGCCGATGGTGCCGTTGTTTCCAGACCATGACGTCACTTTCCAAAGACGTTCAAGCATATCACTCTTTTTGACATGACATATCTGCGAAGATACGAACAACTTTGGGAATTTCTTACGAGAATTTAAATTATGCGCGCATTCAATTAGACCGTGACTGTGAGTTTACTAACTTTGTTATGACAATAATATGAAGGATTTTATTCAATTATATTGCGGAATATCATCGGGACAAGTTCTTGAATGATGCTTATTGCTTGGGATAACATATATATCGTTCAAGTTTGAACCTCGGTAAGCCTGAAACCCCTAGTCGAAATGTAAATATGACATAACCTCAATAACGTAGCAGGAAATTGAAAGATTATTATAGAATGACATTTGTTCAAAGTTGAAATTTTAGATACCAGAGTGCAGTACATACCAGACCATGACGTCATTTTTCCCTGCGCGAGCAAATATGCGCGAACCCGTCAAAATAGCCCAAGTGAAAGGGCAGTATAAGAAAAGAATGAATAAAGAAGGCTGTGGCCTAGATAAATGGTATTGGCTAAAACTCGTGCAAAACTTGACCCCCATTTTGGACTTGACTTTGAGGTAAATTATAGCGAGCCATGCTGATCAGTGTAGGATTATAATATATAGGCTGATGTTTAGGGTTGGGTAGGGTGAGGTTTGAATCGTGAAATGAAATTACAGTATTGATGTACAAACCTCACCCTAACCAACTCTAATCATCATCAAAAAAACCTAAAAGCCTAATAAAGATGACAAACATAACAGATCGGAACCTTATTGAGACGGACTGACGTCAATTTCAGTAAAAAGATAATCTTTAATTAGGCGACTGGAGTAGGCTCAGTCACAGAGTAAAATAGTATTCAATTTCAAAAATCAATTCAATTAAATTGCCATGGTCCAGGGATATATACAAGAATACAGCAGTTTGAATAAGTAGGTATATTTATGATAAAACACAATGAAGATTTCACTGTAGGCCTACTCTGGACTCAAATCTGGCCAACAACCCTCTGTTGCCTCGACAGCTTCTCCACTATGAGTGTCTGTCTAGCCACCCTCCCGCGTGCCTAGCAACCCTCCCTAGAATACTTGCAGGTTCAACGTTACCAGTACAGTCAGTGACCACTACGTAGTACCGGTACCGTCATGCCCAGATACATATAGGTCCTGTGCTGGTAACTTTTGGAACCATGGATCAAACTAAATATTATTATTCAATTCTAATTTTAACCACCTCCATATATCGAGGTATGGTATTTTCCTACAACTATTCGTACCAGTAGACCCTATGTATAAAATAATGATGAATGTTTCTTCATGGTATTTTGTTTGTTACAGCTGGTTTGGATGGTGAATGGAAGACAATGTCAGAAGGAAGAACTAGCAGAACGGAATGGAGAACTAGCAGGGCCGTTGAAGAAGGAGAGAAGGCAACTGAGACGGCAGTACGATGCTTAACTTGACACAATGAGGACGTGGGAAAAAGAGGGAAGGAGGGAAGAAGATGAATGCCACAGAGAGAACGGCAAGAAAGATGTCAGTACACATATCAAGTAGCAGGACCATTGGAGAAGGAGAAGGCAACTGAGGCGGCTGTACGGTGCAGAAGTTGACGCAGTGAGGACGTGGTAAGAAGATGAACGCAACAAGAGAACAATATGCGTAAGTAGAGAGTAGAATAGCGTACCTGGCACTATTTTTCAGTCCTCACAGTGTTGATAGTAAGAGAATTCATACCTAGAAGCCACCTCTTATCTCATTGAAAGAAATCCTTTAAGAAATAGGCCTACATTTTTGGGAAAGTTGCAGTTGATTTGTGAATTTTAAGTGTCCTTGCATTTTAGTAAAATCAATAATTTTTTTTCTTGTAGAAAAAAATAATACTACCTTGGAATTGATCCTATAAATATCTGAATATCTGAAAATAATTCCACATTATTTTAAAATTCCATTCTGAGAATCAACTGAAAATGGCAGTTTTGTGGTAATTCCCACACTTTTTTCTTGGAAACGGCGATGGAGAGCATAGCAAAATTTGATGATGATTCAGATATCCTGAAGTTACTCAACATCGTAGGTCTTACCACTTCATAGAAATTAATTGCAAAAGGTCGAAAACTAGGGTGATTAACCTTAACCATTTTGGCTTTTTTTGGTGACTTGATAGTTTTTGTTGAATTTCTTAGTTCTTTAGTTATGTATGTGTAAATTAATCAAATTAGAACACAAATTAGGTCTCAGTTTCGAAATAGTGTTGAATTTAAATATTTTGGAACAAAAATGAACTTGGCATATATTTGTCATAGGCCCCTATAAGTTATATAATTTTAGAATCCTTGTGATTACCCGTAAGCCTACTTGGAAAATTTATTTTTTGGAAAAATTTCAACAGATTCGGCTCTTTCGAATTTCCTTTCGTTGCCCCACAACATTTGAGCCAAATCAAAATTCATGATTATTTTTGTTCACTTTTTTTCAAATTTCATTTCTGATGTTAATTTTGGTTTTAAAATTTGGCAAAACATATTTTATACCTTAGAATTAATACCTATATCTGAATATGTAAACGTATTCCTACATATATCTATATTTCAAAATTCTATTAGACTGAAAATTCACTTGTAATTTCAGTTTTTCTGTAATTACCACACTTTTTTCTTGGAAATGGCTGGGGCGAGCATAGCAAATTTTTCTAAAGATTCAGATAGTCTGAAGTTATACTCATAAAAAAATACTAGAACATCGTACGTCTCACCAGTTCATAGAAATTAATTCCGAGAGCCTGAAAACTAGTAGGGTACCGTTTTGTCAATTTTTTTGTGACTCGATAGTTTTTGTTCAATTTCTCAATTCTATAGTTATGTATGTGTAGAGTGATCAAATTTGAACACAAATCAGGTATCATTTCCAGAATTGAGTTGAATTTAAAGATTTTAGAACAAAAATAAACTTGGCATATTTGTCATTACTCATTACTATATAGAGGCCTATATAAAATTTTAGAATCCTTGTGATTACTTTGAATTATTTTTTGTTTATGAAATTTCAACAGATTCAGCCCTTGGATGTCCTTCTGTCACCCCACGAAATTTGAGGCAAATACAAATTTATGATTATTTTTGTTCACTTTTTTCAAATTTGATTTCTGATCTTAATTTTGGTTTTAAAATGAACAGAAAAAAAATTCGATCTCAGAATTGATTCCTATATCTGAATATCTTGACATAATTCCATATAGGACCTATATCGTTATTATAAAAATCTGTTCTGAATCTAGCCTGAAAATTTCCTTTTTTTGGTAAATCACACACTTTTTTCTTGATAACGGCTGGGGCGAGCTCAACGAAATTTGCTGATGATTTATAGATCCAGGAGTTTCACTCATAAAAAATACTAGAGCCTGGTAGATCTAACCAGTTCATGGAAATTAATTGCAAAAGGTCAAAAACTAGTGTCAATTCTTTTTGTTGACATATTTTTTGTTCAATTTCTCAGTTCTATAAATATGTATGTGTTGGGAACACAATTCAGGACACAAATCAGGTCTCAGTTTCAAAATCGAGTTGAACTTGAAGATTTTAGAGCAGAAAATGACTTGGCATATTCTTCATATACGGGCCTAGATATAGAATTTTAGAATCCTTGTAATTACTTGGAAAGATTTTTATTTCGTGAAATTTCAACATATTTTGCTCTTTCAAATGTCCTTATGTTGCCCCACAAAATTTTAGCGAAATCAAAATTTACGATTGATTTTTTCTTTTTTTTCAAATCTGATTTCTGATGTTAATTTTGGTTTTAAAATATCCAGACAGATATTTTCTACCTCAGAATTAATTCCTATATCTGAATATCTGAACATAACTCCACATATATCATTATTTTAAAAGTCCGATCTGAGAATCGACTGAAACTGACAGTTTTTTGTTAAATCAGACACTTTTTTCTTGGCAACGACTGGGGTGAGCATAGCGAAATTTGCTGATGATTTATAGATCCTGAATTCATATTCATAAAAAATACTAGAACCTCGTAGGTCTCACCAGTTCATAGAAATGAATTGTAAAAGGTCAGAAACTAGTGTCCCTTATCATTTTGGCAATTTTTTTTGTTGACTTGATATTTTTTGTCTAATTTCTCAGTTCTATAGTTATGTATGTGTTGAGTGATTAATGTAGAACACAAATCAGGTTTCAGTTTCAAAATTGAGTTGAATTTAAAGATTTTAGAGCAAAAAATGACTTGACATATTCTTCATACATGAGGGCCCATATAGAATTTTAGAATCCTTGTAATTACTTGGATAGATTTTTTTGTGGTGAAATTTCAACAGATTCTTCTTTTTTAAATGTCCTTTTGTTGCCCCACAAAAGTTTAGCGAAATCAAAATTTACGAATAATTTTTCTCACTTTTTTCAAATTTGATTTCTGATGTTAATTTTGGTTTTAAAATGTCCAGAAAAATATTTTCCATTTCAGAATTGATTTCCAAATCTGAATATTCAAACATAATTCCACATATGTCTTTATTTTAAAAGTCCATTCTGAAAATTGACTGAAATTGGCAGTTTTTTGGTAAATCAGACACTTTTTTCTTGGCAACGGCTGGGACGAGCATAGCGAAATTTGCTGATGATTTATAGATCCTGAATTTATGATCTTAAAAAATACTAGAACCTCGTAGGTCTCACCAGTTCATAGAAATTAATTGCAAAAGGTCAAAAACTAGTGTCCAATAATACCCTTACCATTTTGGCAATTTTTTTTGTCGATTTGATATTTTTTGTCTAATATCTTAGTTGTGTAGTTATGCATGTGTTGAGTAATCAATTCAGAACACAAATTAGGTCTCAGTTTCAAAATTGAGTTGAATTCGAAGATTTTAGAACAAAAAATGACTTAGCATATTGTCATATAGATGACTATAGGGAATTTTAGAATCCTTGTAATTACTTGAAAATTTTTTTTGTGTGTGAAATACCAACAGATTTAGCTCTTTCAAATGTTCTTTCATCGCGTCACAAAATTTTAGCAAAATCAAAATTCACGATTAATTTTTTCACTTTTTCCAAATTTGATTTCTGATGTTCATTTTTGTTTAAAATGTCCCAAAGAATATTCTATACCTCGGAATTAATTCTTATATCTGAATATCTGAACCTAATACCACATAATATATAATTATTTCGAAAGTCCACCTTGGTAAATCAGACACTTTTTTCTTGGAAATGGCTGCGGCGAGCATAGCGAAATTTGCTGATGATTTACAGATCTTGAAGTTATTATCATAAAAAAATACCAGAACCTCGTAGGTCTTATCAGTTTATAAAAATTAATTGCAAAAGGTCAAAAACTACTGTAATTATTACCCTTATCATTTTGTCAATTTTTCTTGTTGACTTGATATTTTTGGTCCAATTTCTCAGTTCTATAGTTATGTATGTGTTGAGTAATCAATATAGAACACAAATCAGGTCTCAGTTTCGAAATTGAGTTGAATTTGAAGATCTTAGAGCCAAAAATAACTTCGTGTATTTTCAATTTCCAAAATTGTATTTTTCTCAAATTTGATGGAAACATGAAGTATGTTTTTATAAGACATAATCAATTGAAAATTATGATATTGGTTGATTCACATGCAAGTTATTCACTTCCATGTTATTCACTTCCATGTGTCCTCTTTGTTGCTTGCAGGCTACAGCTTACCTTGAAGATTCATTCCTTGGAGCGTCGTGAGTTGTGGTAGTATGTAGGAGTTAGCTGGGTAAGGTCCACCGGCATGTGGGTAAACTGTCCCCCGTGCAGCCTGCAACCAGGTATGATTCAGCCTGCTATAAAATGATCCCTGAGCCGGGTAGGCCAGCCTAGCGTGGTATGATCAGCCCTGATGTCTTAATCCAAGTCGATCAAGCTCAGAATGGCATTTGTCAGCCTAGAGTTCAACAAATGACAGTAATGACCTGGTATGTCACGTTAATAAACTACTGCTCCGAGTAGGGATCTTGTTGCCCTGAGCTTAAAGAAACCTGATACCCATGAGCACTGGTGCCTGTTCTCACCTGGGCCGTGGCTAAAGGGCCTGCACCTGAGCCGTGGGTAAAGGGCTTGTGGGGGTGACGGGAACGGTCTGGATGGCTCTCAGGCGAGACCTTCTACTCCTGCGTGTGAGATAGACTCGCATGAGCCTGTCTTGCATTCAAGGGTACATTGTCATGCGTTCGACCACCATCTAAGATTTGCTGGAGGGGTTGGGGTGAGACCTTGTATTTGACCGTGTGCGAGAGATTTGCGTAGCTTCCTCGGAAGCTGCATGAGCCTCTCTTGCACGCAAGGGTTCAAGGTCAAGCACCCCCACCACCTCTACGTTCCCGTCACCCCCTCCCTTGCAGGCTGCACGGGGTATACTGGGAGCCACAGGATAATCACAAGCAAGAACACATCATGTCATTGTAACTTTTAAATTTATTAATTATTCTGTACAAGTTGTATCAATAAATCATGCAATCATAATATATTTGTTTACACATCATTATTACTCATGTCTCAATCCATTCATGTTCCATTCAACTTTCAACCAACCAAAAACCACAGCAGGCTGACTTGACCAGCTGCTTGCTTGACTGGCTCAAGTCACAGCATTGATTGCTGCGATGGACGAACTGACGCCAACATGACCCTGAAGTCAGCAGCATGGCGTGTCTTGTACTGCAGGCTGGGACGTGTGCACCATCCACGTGTGTTCAACAGCTTGGACAACCTGCAACAATGGGAAATAAGTTTGATAAGTCTTCTCATTGATCAGTTAGCAGTCAAAAGGGTAATTTAGGAAAAACTAGTGTTGACTTTTGTTCCCCAGTGAACTACGGTATACTCGTTTCCACGAGAAGATCGCAAACCAACTTAATAACTGAAAACTTCGGTAATTACAAAATGTCGTTGAACTCAAGAGATCCAACGCTTTTGAAAAACATAGTTGTGTTCCTCATAATAAATGTTGTCCTGAAAAATCACCATTCTGTAAAATAGCTCAGCTGTACAAATATAACTGGAAAGAGTGGTCAAGTGGCTAGCAGACCATTCCCCCCCATTACCATTAGCCGTCATTCAGGAAGCCAGGGGTTTGATTCCCGCCACCTCGACTATCCTGGCAGGGCTCTTTCGTGGTTACCCTCTGTCGTTCAGGTCAATACTGGCGGGGTAATTCCTTCACAACAGACAGTGACCGACTCCTTATCACTATCCAAAAACACCTAACAAAATAACCTTTCAAATCATCTCCCATATATCATTCATTCACCGACGCCAATAGATCATAGTCTTAAGTACAGTGGATCTTCAAACCCAATATAGATAAATTGATGAATACGTTATAGCAGGGGTAATTGGTTTTTCGTGACTTCCCTCTGTAGTCTAGACTGATGCTGGGATGGTTCCCACAATTTAGGCCATGACCGCTTCCTTCCCACTATCCTTCCCATACCCATAAAAACCCTCATCCCATCATCTCATTAATCATTCATCTGACGCCAATAGATCTTGGTCATCATTACAGTGCATCCAGGGCTCCCACCAACTATAACCTCAAAATATAGTGGCAAGTGGCATAAAAGAGAGAAAATAGTGGCATTTTAAGTGGAATATCTCGTTAAAAAGTGACAAATGGTGCCATTTTTCTTCATCATCAAAAACACAAACACCCGTACAACATATACGAAAAAAAATACACATTAATCAATACTGTTTACATTTTATATATAATTAATACTGTATATAAGGGAACTTATGATTGCAATAGGAAATGAAAAATTCGATATAATCAACTCACATGATACATAATAACTTACATAATAATGGTAGTCTATCTGTAGGCAAGTTAGCCGTTTTTAGAGCCAATTGCAAATGTTCATAAAGATCATCTACCTTTGCATGGACCATGAACATAGTGTGCAAGTGTCGAATCACAACCTCATTTTTTAGTTCTAACCAAAAGTGCAGGGAGTCTTGTAGCTCTTTTTTACTTCTGTTATTTGTGGTCTCGTCATACGGTAACAGGTAAAATGACTGCCGGGCATCAGACCCGATCTGTTTTTTGAAATATGGACTCAAAGCTTCATTGACGAGGTAGCCCAGTTTGGTTCTGCCTAGGCTGAATTTATCAAGAAAGTTATTGATTGGTAGGGAACATGGCTTGGAATACCTCCGCTATATCTTGAATTATATCAACATTTTGAAAACACTCAGGATTTAACACCATGGGACTAATTTAAGGTTGACAAAATATTGAAAAAAGTGCACTATAGTGGCTTTTAACCTAAAATTCTTCATTCAAGTAGCACAATAGTGGACTTCTTAAAAAAGGTTGCACAATAGTGGGAAAAAGAGGCAAGTGGGAGCCCTGTGCGTCGTTAAAACTTGATAAATGGATTTTTTTCAAACGAATATAGCGGGGGTACAGTATTTGTGTTTGTTGTGTTGGCTGACAACCTACATGAGTGGATACAATTATACCATAGACCGCAAACATTCCATCACCTGCGCATTCGTGTCCCTATTTGACCTAGCTGTGGTGGGGTCACCAAGCCAACAATAATCAGCAATCAATATGAAAATATTTGCAGTGAAATATATATGTCGATTCCATTTGATTTCAACTAATAGCGGTGGAAAAACCTACTCAATCGTAACTCTGCGCTTAGCTGTGATGGAGTTGTCAAGCCAACAATAATCATCAATCAACATGAAAATATTAGCAGTGAAATATATGCCGATGCTATTCAATTTTGAATTAAAATTGTGGAAAAACCCATGGCCGGCAGGGATGAACTTATCAGCTTGAATTATAGTGAAACCTCTATTGTTTTCAAGGGACCAGGATTAGTGGAACCATTCAAGCAGGAGAGCAATCCATACAGGAAAATTAACAGTGGTTATATGGGAGTAGGGCTGGACAAAACACGCAGCGCAGTAGTCAACGAGTTCGTTTCATGTGTTCTGGGACGTAAAGGGACATATCGAAGTTTTTTGTGGTTTCCCTCTGTAGTCTATAGGCTGATGCTGGGATGGTTCCTACAATAGGCTCGCAAGGCTCACAAGCTGGAGCTTTTCAAGAAAAGTCCAGTTTATGCTGGGTGTAGATTTTTTAATTGTTTACCTATTGTGCTGAAAGATGCCAGCAAACTCGATTCTAAAATTGTATTCAAAAAAAGACTACGGAATTACCTGATTGAAAAATGCTTTTATAGGTTAGATGAGTTTTGTTAAAGTGTAATCACTGATCATATTGAAATTTGTATATTGAATATTTTGAATTTTTGTAACATAACTTTTTTTATGACTTTCCACTATATCATGTAATGATTCAAAAGGAAATAAAACCATTATACCATTATAGCATTAATATAGGCCACGACAGCTTCCTTTCCCACTATCCTTTATAATATGTAAGAAATCCTCATCTCATCATCCCATCAATCATTCATTGATCATTTGATGGCAATGGATCTTAATTATTATTATAGTGTGTCTGTAAACCCAATATAAAATATAAAACGATGGAAGCGGGAAAACGACTGACTCGGGAACGATGCACTGAGGTTTTTAACTGGAACGTTAAATTTGACTACACTTATGAATACACTACGGTGTGAAATGTGTGAAAAAACTTTCCACAAACTATTCACTAGGAGAAAACGTTTTAGTAACCTACTGTGATTGAATGTTACATCAGTAGCAACAAGTGATGGACAAAAAGTGTTGACACAGCGCAGGCACCAGCTGATAGCACAGCTCTAAACCGGGCCTCTACTGAGTCTCCATCTGATGGACATCATGTCTCACGGGCCCCAGCTAGATTATACGCGGGCGGACTTGACCGACCACAACATACTGATCTCCCTCCAAGATCTGCTTGAAGCTTTCGAGTGGGACTTTGGTCTATAATAAGCTACGGGCTCACCAGTGAATAGCGTCAGTGAGCCAGCCAATCAGCATGATGGTTCAAATAGTGGACAAGCCATTCAGAAGTCAGCACAATGACTGATGTGGTGAATCAGCTAATCTAAAGTTGGCGACCTGAAACATCGGAAACAAGTCACTTGAAATTCTCTCGACTACGTTACTCTTTTACAGAACCATGCACGACACACAAACGGACAACACGGCATGAGGCTGACTCACAATTAGACTTGACTTTGAACTTGAGGCTGTAAACTTAGTGAAATGGATACCTCATTCACATCACTCTTATCATGTCCAACTCCAACTAGTTTTATCCATCATCTGTCACTGGAGTGAAGGATAATAGCATAGATGTTTTATATTTTTATTCAAATTCAAAGATGACATATGGTTTGTGGGTTCATTGGAAAATTGAAGTGGACTGGGCCTGGCTGAGACAATTTTTTTCAATATCGACGCACTGTACTGATGTCCAAGATCTATTGGCATCAGTGAATGATGTATGAGATGATGGGTTATTCCATCAAGATGATTTTGGATAGTGGGAAGGAGTCACAAAGAATTTTATCTTGAAACATTTCAGCGCTTGACCCGTTGCAAGTTAAAACAGAGATATCACGTTCTAACTTTATCACGGTTTCATCTTTATTCCCTATTTACAGAGAATTTCAAGAGAATTTTACCATGGTGTTATCTTTGGCCTCAACTGTCCGTGCCGTTGCCGTGTGAAGTCATTGTTTTCGACTGTCAACCAATGTGAACAAAGACCAGGAAGTCAATTAGTGTGTAATAACGATATAAACATCAATGACTTGTTCTCTACAGCTAGATAATATTTAAAATCAAAATGAATGCATAAAATGTTGTATATACTTTCAAGTTTATGTTTCCTAATTGTTGTGAATCTTTTTGTTGTTGATCATCAAGAAGGCTTTGCATTTTGTTTCCCACTAATTCTGTCAGCTGTCATCCGAGATTCCCAAATGTGAGGTTAAGATTGAATTATAAGTGTGATAATCATAATTAGGATCGTTTCTTTACTCCCAACCTCTCTAGATTTTCATTTTTAATCTTCTAAATATGTACTCATTGAATTCGAGTGCAAGCCAAATCTCCAAAATCATCAAAATCAATTTCGAGGTGAGTGTTTTATCTGCACTAAAACAAGTCGAGGCCGGTGATAACTTCATCACCAACTATTCTTAAAACTTTTGCTCAAACTTTTTCGTGAATACGAGTTATAACCAAGCCTGGTGATAACTCCTAAAACTATTTGACGAAAAAACCCCGTCAGGATTGCCGACCATGACGGGAACAGAACCCCGATCTCCTGAATGATGGGTCAGTGTGCTAGCCACTTGACTACACATCTCGGCAACTATTTGTTTGTATTGGGTTCAACGGTGCACTGTACTGTTGACTCGGTGAATGAAGAAAGAGATGATAGGAGGATGAGAAGAAAGGTTATTTAATTGGGTGTTTTTGGATAGTGGGACGGAAGTGGCCATGACCTGTTGTCAAGTAACCCTCTTAGTATAGACTCACATGACAGAAGGGAATCACAGAAAACCTGTCAGGATGGTCCACGACAATGAGAATCGCACCCCGGTCTCCTGAATGACGGCTCAGCATGCTAACCACTAGTCCACCCGTGACCACAAAACTATCAAAACATAGCCTTGCTATTTACCTGCAGTTATTCCTTCAGTCCGCTCTCACTGTGTAAGTCCTGGGGACGGCAGCCAGGGGCAGACTGGGCAGAAAACAGCAGGCTTCAAGGTCGGCCTACCTCGGGTGCCTGCTCATCAACCTGGACATAGGAAACAAAGAATGACGAAACTGAATCACAATTCAACTACGGTAGTTACTTTGTTTGACCTGGGGTTAAAGAACTAGCTTAGAGTTGCCATCATAGGCCTAATACATTCAAGCAGGACATCCAGTTAATTGAAAGTGAAGTAGTCTATAAGATAACAAGCCCACGCAGCAGTCACATAAGCAATGCTCAATGACAGTGCGGGAATGGAATAATGGTACAAACTGAATATTGTAAGAAAGGAACGCATTATCAATAGAAATTTGTTGACATTTAGATTGGGCCTATGATAGAACAAACAAGAGACAATTAGCAATTCTGCATTTCATTAGTAGTGTTCGTCTGTCTGAACTAAATTGCACGAACCTACACCAATTTACACCGATCAGTCGGAGGCCGTTCGTCCGACTTGGGGCAAAAAAGTGCAACTTGCACTCGGCTGTTCGTTTGTTGACGCACAGTGAACTAGAGTAAGTTGGTTTTAAAATGGGCAAGAAAAGTTACCCCTGCTTGTTTAGTTGGTGTCAAGTAGTGCAAGCAGATCTTACGCACGCAAAATGGCGGTAGGCCTACCTATCTATGAATGTTATTAGGTTTTACTTACGGACTGATAAACACGAGGGTAATTTTACTGATTAACGTACCATGGCCAATTTTTGTCCTATGTTCGCGTTTTTTGTGTTTTCTGATAGATCTTGTTCATATCTAGGTACAGACGTATATATCGGTGTAGTTTAGACATTTTGTATTTTGTTTGTTTCAATATGTTTTTTACTCACTTGAAGTTGATGCTTTGTGATCTAACTAAGATGACAAAGGTGGACAGAAGGTTGGGTTAGTGTACAAACCTCGCGTATACCGCCGGCAGGCGGAACGGAGCTTATATGCTCTAAAAAAATGAAGAAGAAAGTGAAAGAAATTGAAAAAAAATGGCGTGGTACGTTAATCAGTAAATTCACCATTGAAACGAGATACTGTTGAGTTCAAAAGGTTAGTTTTATTAGTTCATCAATTATTTATGAATCATTAGTTCATAAGTTTTGACACGGCTGGAACGTGGGTCAGCAAGAAAAAAACTCCTTTTTCGGGTACGGTGAAACTGACTCTTCGCTTCGCTCATCCAATCATTAGTTCACATTGTGAATCCAGCTTTACGTAACGGTGTTATAATGAATGAATGAATATTAGGGTTTTAAGGCGCATCGACAGCGAGGTCATTTAGCGCACGGTGTTATAAAAAATGGTGGCGAAAGCACCAAGTCGTGATAGAACTCGGGGCCTGGGCCTACGTTTGATAGCTGCTTACGGCCTGGCTATTGTAATCTAGACCAATGTAATGGTAATCTAGGTGTATAAACCTATTTAACGGCTAGGGTAATAGATTAACTAGGCCTACACCTATATCTCCAATTATATTCTGCGCCTTGTTTTCATATAAATGCAACCTGATAATCAACTTACGGTTATTCATTCTGACACGACCTTTATCAAGGCGTAAGCCCACTTGCAATGTATGTAATATTGTAATAAATTATTGAGGATTCTTCCGTTGCATTGGCTTGCTGGCAGCCATATTCAATTTTACATGCACAGCCTTTCCGATCATATCATACATGTTCAGATGGAAAATGTTATTCGCACCAAGTTTCACTTTCACAGCTGTTCGGGAAATGTTATTTACACCCGATTTCACATTCTCAGCTGTTTGGGAATGGTTATTCGCACCCGGTTCAAGATTTACAGCTTGCTTGATTGCATGCAGGCCTGTTCAAGTGAAAACTGGCCTCAATAATGGAACGCATCAGCACAATTAGAAAGTAAAATAATGAACATTATTATTTTTCAATAAAATGTTAGGTTATGAAACTCAGCACAATTCGAAAGTAAAATGATGAACATTATTGTTTTTCAATAAAATGTTAGGTTATGAAACAATGTGTAGGAAAATGTATACGCAAATCAACCTCAACTACATTTTGAATCGACCAACATTTCTCCAGATGCAATTTCTCTGCCTTATTTACAACAATATTCACACTCCGATTTGTCCTGTGAATTATCTAATGTGATCTCGCACCATTTATGCAGGTCGCCATTAGGCCTAGGTCTGCTTTTACTGAATTAACTGGGACAAATCCAGTGTTTACTCGGGAGTATGTTTCAGGATGCATCCAGTATGCTGCGCTAAATGACCTCGCTGTCGATGCACCTTGAAACCCTAATATTCATTCATTCATTCCAGTATGCTTGCAGTAGATTCTGGAGGTTTCAGAACGCAGCCATAGTCTCCCACTCGGGGGGATGGAATATGTCAAAATAGTTTTAATTGTCACTGCTAGGGTGCATCTGGGTGCATCCAACACCAACTTCTGACTAAATGAGTCCAGGTTACGACTTTTACCAAGTTAATTTCGTTCTGGTTCATTTCGAAAGCTTACATGAAAACAAAAATGATCTGACCCATAACCCTGCACTCTCTATTTCAACCTACTCCATTCCTCCCTAGTGCAAGACCCTTTACAATCCATACATACGTCATGATATGTTATTTACACCTGGACGCGAATTTACCTCAACGCACTACGCACTCAATTTTTATTTCACCATCATAATTAAACTGAAGTTATTTTTATTCAACATCAGTCAACTATGAAACTACTATTTCACCTTCATAATAAAAGAACTCAACAGTTTCAGATGGAACACACTTAATCCTAATCTCAGAGTTTCACACTTTTCACAGTAATTTAGTAATTACTATCACTTCTTATGTTCTCTTCGTAGTAGGCCCCCATCAACTTGGGTGCTAGGTTACGTATTGTTTTCGTACCATTTACAAGTTGTAACCAATTGATTTTTATCAATTGATAAAACCGGCTCGTGATAAACTCTTATCAGCAGGCCTATATTGAATGATCTTTACCACGTGCAGTTGGAGTTTCAAGTGTACGTACGTGTGCTATCGTTTACGTGTACGTGTGGCTTTACAACGAACAGACGTACCCGGTGTTCAACGTCTCGTCTCTTGATCATCATCACGTATGTCACAAGTATCACAAGTATACGTATGTCACATGCCCACGCAATCATGTCAATGTCCAACGGCTTCTACGCCTCATTCAATTACCCTGTATTCAATCAATTACATCATTTCCCGAGTCAATAGAAACTCATTTATTTTTTTGTTGAATGGGTTATCTTATTTCAATCATTCTTTGAGGTGGTAAGATTGCCCTTGTGATGCGCCCCGTCCAAACGATCCTACCATTCACAATAATTCTTTGGGGTGGTAAGATTGCCCTTGTGGTGCCCCATCCAAACGATCCATAGCCTGAACTGGGAAACAATGATTTAGTATCAAGTTTTGATCTTAATAAAAATGAATGAATGAATACTCTTTCTAGAAAGATGGTAGGGCCTATAGACTTCCTGAATTTATTGAACATGAGATTTAAAAATGAAAAGTGATGAAAATGAAAATATATAATCATTTTGATAGTATTTGACCCGGTCTCTTGATATTGACAGCTTTTCAATTTCTTTCTTGAATTTTGTCAACCCAAGTTTTTTCATTGTTTTGGGTCAGTTATTGCAATGAATGAATCCGTGCCGCGATCGCACAATTCACCTCATTTTCCAGACGCGACCTAAGGGACCAGTTGCTCCAAGACTCGGACTGAATGCAATATGTTCTTATTCATTATTGAACGTTCCAATCAGATCTCATTTATTTCAGAATTATCAGCAGATGAAATAGTTCATCATGTCATGTTACGTATTTATAAAACTGTATGAGTACCAGTATCAACTATGTGAACAAAAATTGACAATAATGCTAAATTGATGAGAAAAATGAAAACAAAAAAATCATCTGATTGAAGCTCGAAGTACAACCTACCGTCATTGTCATGTATCAGCATACAGCAGGGCTTGTAGTTAGACACTACGCTTTCAAGCGTACAAGTGTACAACACTCACCTGATAACGTGAGATGGACGCAGCAGGTCTATTGTATAGTCAAGGTCACATGATACATTTATTCATCTGTACTTTTAATAATCTACTTTCATTAATGTATGAACAAAATTAATAGTACTTCACAATTCCTAACTTTGATATCTAACACTAAGGCCCAGTATTACCACGGCCAGTTAGTATTTATCTGAGAGTTGGTGAAAACAAATAGCACAGGTAACCATGGTGATAACAAGTTTGAACTGTCAGATAAAGACTAACTGGACTTGTTAATACCGGACCTAAGACACACACTAAGATTGCCGTTCTTCTAATTGGAATATCCAAAACTCGATGTATTCGATATTGCAACGTTGATAAATATAGATTCTTGAAATAGTAAATAACTGAATTATTGCGTTGCTGTCGAGAATCGGTATTGCGTGGGATGAACTTGGGACTTGAAAAATTAACAATTTGGTCTTTTTGTTACCAATTGGAAGTAAAAACATCAGTATCGATTGAAAATTACTAGGCAAACGCAGCATATGCATTGTAAGATGAACGAGTATCTGAATAAGGTTTATTCACAGCCGTTGAAGTATTTCTACCTTTGCTACTTTATTGTCTCTGGTATGATTGAAAACTCTACACACCTTGACTCGAATAAAATATACTCCATTCGGTAAATACCGAATCTAAAAAGCAGTGAATCTCAGCAGTGGTTCTGCTATTATTTCTATCTATTTGTTGAATAAAAAACGTTTATTAAATTATTTTCTTCAGAACAGCTGGTTCGAATTTCATACAAGATTGTAATTATGTGTAGTGCCCCTATCATTATTGTGTTTGCATTCAGGGAAATTTCATTCAAGAATTTTTGCAAGGGCGTTTTATGCCATAGCATAATGAGATGGACCAATGGTGAGAATTAAGTTTTGCACTTCCTCCCCCCCCCCCCCCCTCCCGAACACAATGTGAACGTCAATACTGATTCCGTATCTCCCAACTTTAGTTAATCATTAATCACTAATCATTAGTTTGCATTGTGAATCCAGCTTTAGTTGACTGAGCTACTACTAAGGGCGACACCAAAGGGCAGAGTACCAGTATTAACAATCCCAGTATTAACCGGAACGCCATGTCGGGAATCGAAATCCAGTTTCCTGAATGACCTTTCAGCCCACTAGCCACTGGTCCACTCGTCTCGTGTCAGGATGGCCGACCATGGATGGTATCGAGCCCCGGTCTCCTGAATGACGGTTCAGCGCGCTAGCCACTGGTCCACTCGTTTCTGTAAGGATGGACGACCATAGCGGGAATCGAACCCCAGTCTCCTGAATGATAGTTCAGCGCACCAGCCACTAGTTCCCTCAACTCCGTCAGAATGGTTGCTCATGTCGGGAATAGAACCCGGTCTCTTGAATGACGGTTCAGCGCGCTAGCCACTGGTCCACTCGTATCTGACAGGATAGTTGACCATGGCGGGTAGCCGGGTATCGAACAAAAGTTCAACAGAAATTGGAAAGTTATCAACACTTTTTATGTATATTGATTTTCATCTATATTGATTGGGTTCAACAATGAACAATAACTGTAGTAGTGGTAGTATAGTAGTAGTGTGATAATTAAGAAGATGACTGTAAAGATAACTAAGATCTATCTGTGTCTGATGAATGATGAATAAGATGATGAGGAATGATTCTTAGGTAATGGGAAGGAGGCAGTCATGGCTTATACTGTAGGAATCATCCCGGCAATAGCCTAGACTTCAAAGGGAAACCACGAAAAAACCCTGAAACCTATCAACACTTCAAATTACCGGTAGGCCTACTACCAATTTTTTTTCTTCACATTTCCACATGGTCATGAAAAGTTGTACAATGAAGCCTCTATCCATCATCTTTCAAGGGACCAGGAATACTAAACCATCCATGCAGTGAAATGATCCATCTAGGAAGATCAAGTACGGCATTGATTATATGGGAATGGGGTGGGACAAAATGAATGATACAAGCAGGAAAACGATAGATCCGGTAACGATGCATGCGTGCATGTTTCAATGTATTGAAATTTTTCTCTTCATCAAACTTCCAAATTACCATGCAGGTTTACTGTAAAACGTTCAAAGGGGCATTCTGGGAAGATCTTGATTGAGTTGATAGCTCAGAAGAGCAGTTCAATCTCTTCCCAACCAACATCAATAGGCAGTGTTGAGTAGTAACTTTTAAAAAGGAACGCGTAACTTTTTCAAAAGCTTTCAAAGGTATGCGCTCCTTTTTTTCTAAAAGGAACTTTCCACCTTCAAGTTACAAATTTCCTGGAACTTTTAATATAGACGTAAACGTTTTTTTAAAGTTCTTTAAACATTGACATACTTCTTTGGCATTGACTACTGTACTCCATTTTAGAAATCTTGAATCCATTCTATTCATCACCAGTCATCAATTTTGAAAATTCACTTGGATTAAAGATTGGCATGTAAAACGATAGAGTGGTACTGTGTACGATCGATTGAACGATGCATTTTTGCATGCATGTGGATTATACCCCATCATTTATTTGCTAAAGTAACTTTTAATAGTAACTTTTCATTATTTGGGAACTTTCAAGTTCCTTTTTTTCTGAGGAACTGTGATTTTCCAAAGTTCATTTAAAACATTTGAGGAACTTGACTTTTAAAAGTTCCTATATTAGAGGAACGTACTCAACATTGTCAATAGGCTAGTTAATCAGTTCTCACCGGTGAATGCAGTCAGCTGATTGGTCAACACGAGCCAGTCACGACAGTGCCGGTAGAAACTGTAACCACGAGACTGTGGCTACACAGCCATCTCTCTCCTACAGCAGGCGGACACATCTGTGTGATGGGAAATACAGGCTGATATTAGCTAGAATACTGGAAATTGCACTTGAATGTAACAACAACCAAGTCTAGTGGCAAAGAGAAACTGTCAGCTTGCGAAGTACATGGGAGTCGATTCAGCAAAATATCACATTTTTTGGTGATAACTTTCGAACGGTACCAGCTATGAAAATTCTAATACAGGTAATACAGGTATTTTGAATACCTGTTAATAATGTTGGGATTTAATGACGCATGGCACTGATAACTAAGATCTATTGGCTTCAGTGAATGGTACATAAGGTGATGGGATGATGAGATCAGAGGTTATTTGAACCATCCCAGTATTGACCTGAATGACAAGAGGGAAATCACGAAAAAAAACTGTCAGGATGGTCGACCTTAGCAGGAATCGAACCTCGGTTTGCTGAATGATGGTTCAAGTAGGCTAGCCACTTGACCACTCGTCTCAGTATTTTCAATACCTTCAAGTCGGTAACCGGTAGGCTATGACTATCTAACTCAAATTGCATAATCATTCAAGGTATACAGTTAAGAAATGTGTTTGGTCTATTCCACTGAAAATACAAATGACAATTATGCAACATGAATTACAGAGAGGGAGGGGGGGGGGGGGTAAGAAGAGGTCACTTAATTGTAAATCTAAATGTCACCTGAAATTCAGTGTAGGCCTATTATAGCCAATGGTTCACCAGATTCAATAGTTGGTCTACCACCATGCCAATCATATTCAATTAGAATCAAGTTTTTGAGTACAAACTACAGCCAATTCTTACCAATGAATGATGTTTGTGAATTAGATGGAGATAGCCAATCAGCAGCCAGCGTCGGTTGTTCTTGTAGGCCTACGAGTGATCCCAGTGCATCTCATGACGGCGCCTCGCTCCCAGTGCCAACTGTAACAATTTCAATACAGATTGCATCAAGCTGAGGAAATCTAGCACACAACACTCGACTTCCCCAGCACAAGGACTTTTCTCATTGGGAAATTTACATCTTTATAACTTTTATCGTCTGTACGGTACCGGTATTAGGCCTACATGTAAAGAAATTGAAGATAATTCAGAACTCAATGCATTGCCATTCATTCGTCAAGCCTGCAAATGTATTTAGAAATACGAAGTGGTTATTTTCACTGGGTGCTTTCTGCCACCTTGGGTCTGCCATGATACCAACATGACATGTTATGCTCAGTGGTAAAACATGTGGTTTTAGTAAGAGGTCCAGTATCCAAATTCACTTGTAGGCACCTTTTACTTTTCAAAGTTGTTATTAATACCGAACTGATTGCCTACTTGGGCCCATTGTATTTTATAATAATAATAATAATGATGATAATTCTTTTATTCTGTGGAACATAATACATATGTTAGAGAATGTCAGTTTCAAAAAGGAAATGAACAATACTAAATAGAGGTCATACAGTGGTTAACGCGTAAAGTTGCCCATACACAATAGAAGAATACTTATCTAATCTTAATTCTGTTTAATTTTGAACATGTATGAAACGTATCGCTGATGTAATGTAATGTCCTTCATCATCTATTACCCCTTATTCATTTATCATTTTATAATTATCTGATTTTTTTATGTGACACATTCTAGGCCTATACAATGTATATTGTTCCCTGAATAAAGATTATTATTATTATTAGGGCCTATTATTATGACTGAGATTGACTATCCATTCGAAATCGCATAATTTGATTTGTTAATCGCTCATTTTGGTAAATATAGGCTATAGTAAGCCGTACCGATCTGTTTTAGGGTCACGTCAGGTGATGGTTGGGGTTAGATGGTATAAGGTTTGAACTTCAAAATTACAGTCTTGATGCCCATTCCACACAAACCTTACCCTACCTAATCCTAACCTTCATGGAAAAAACCTGAAAACCCAAAGAAGTTGACCTATCACAACCCTGTAACAATTGTTTGATTAGGTTGGCAATGCAAACAAATGGGAATTGGTAGGCCTGTATATAATATGAAGGCTTTTAGGTTTGTTCGATTTGTCTGCACCAGGGGCAGTTCGTGTAGGCTTGGTGTAGGCTCAGAACACTATGGAAATTACGTCATGCCAGTTTGGTGTAGCACCAAGCAGCTATATTACACCTCAAATCGAACACGTCCAAATTTGTTACGCGGCATTTGAGTTGAGCATTTGAGACATGGTCGTAGATTTTCCATATTATTATGAACATAAGCTACAAATAACCTATAGAAATAACTCACCGTCAGAAAAAAAGCATAATGCCCGTCCTGGACAACTGGATTGTTGTTGGTGATTGATATTCTCATGATTTAATTTCATTGCGGGACCCTCCACGTTGAAAAATGCGCCAAAACTATCTGCACTACACCAACACACCACCTCCAGAGCTGGTGAACTAAAAAGCTGCCCCAAGTTACACCAGCGCCAAATCGAACGCGCACGGTGCTGCACTAGTCGGCAAAGTAGTCTGCACCAGACCAATCGAACATGCTGGTGCACTGGTGTAGCTTGGTGCAGACAAATCGAACAGACCTTTTGGCCATCGGCTATTGTAAAAGGTTTGGCAGAGTCTACTGCCACACCCCCCTGCTAGTGCTACCTGGCAGAATTTTTGTGAACTTATGCACACCATGTGTGGTAGGAGTGAATAGATAATCTAAGGACTGGTACCACACCCCCTCAAGTTTGTAAGTGTGCACACCATGTGTGGCAGCAGTTCATAAGAAACCTGAGAGCTGGTACCACCCTCCCCCCCTCCCCATCTCAAGGTTGTGCACACAAATTTTGTGGGCGTGGCTCATACAACAAATGTATACACCATACCATATGTGGAAGCAGCTCCATAGAAGACTGCAGGGCTGCTACCACACCCCCCCTCCAAGTTGGTTAAATTGTAGGCCTACATGAGTGCACACTGCCCAAAAATTTGGTTTCGAAGAATGCCAGTCTATTTTACAGGCAAATTAGTTCTTATCAGTGATTCTTTGCTGTTGTCAACCCCATAGTTGGTGTTGCATCAGGGAAATATGCTGTAAACTGTGCTGATCTTTTTGGGGTTATGTTCCGTGATGGCTCGTAATGCCTAGGCAATAGGCCGAGGCCTAGGCCTAGTCCTAGTAGGCCCAAGGTTATAAAATCAATAGCCTAGACCAACATAAATGGTAAGGTCAAGCTTCGTTTACTGACTCGCATTGGACGTGTCGAGCAAGGAGCGAACCAATTGTTGCAACCGCAAGTATTGTTTACCGACTCCCGAACAAAATTTAAAGACAAAGATGAGGTTAGAATACGTTCTATCTTCAAAAAAATCCCCTAAAATTCCCAGCGCTGATGGTTGAACAGGGTGCATTGTGGGACAGTAACGCATGCGATCAGACACGACCGAGCGAAAATGTTGGACCGAGTTCAACTTGGAAGCGGCATGCGAAGGCCTAGGCCTACGCGCCGTGTTGCCCGTCGCGAGCTATGAGCGCTGTGATTGGTGCCGCTCGTCACGTCCAACGCGAGTCAGTAAACGATACTTCAGGATATTTATGTAGGCCAGTCAGTGGCTAGGATTGGAGGGTTGAACAATAAATTAGTGGGCCCATCTTCCATTCAACATGAACCTTAGAGACCCAATCATCACTAAAACTACCTAGAATTACACAGAATTCAGCAAAGATACAGACGTGATCAGGTCTACATAATTGTAGCCCAAAAAAGTATGCAACCATCCGACTGGTCCAATGAGGCTCGAGTAGTTTGCAAGAACCCCTGACCCCAAAATAAAAGGGTGCCTTGGCTCATAGGTATCGACAGGTATTGCATAGGGCCTAGGCCTACGCCCCCTAGCCCTAATGCAAGCAATGCCAGAAAGTCAACCAGGCCATTGAGCATTATAGTGTTGTACAACACTATAAACCCCTATATAAAGCCCTATAGGCTAGGCTAGGTCTACAGAAAAGAAGCCAGAAGATACTTCTTTACTCAATGGCTATGGTTTAGGATTCTTCGACCACATGGTCGGCTAGGAGAATGGGCCTATATAATAGTACTTGGCGTCTACTTCACTAACCAAACCAGACTCTTGAGACACATGTAGGAATGATAAACATAGTATTTTAACATGATGAATAAAATTTTTCATGATAATATTATATTACCGGTATGTTGAAGAAAAATTCAACTGTATGACAGTTTTATTACCTCTGATCGTCGCCATATTGGTTTCAGTCTCTTTGGGTTTCAGCTTCGAAAATCGAAGTTTTTTAATCTAGATTGGGCATTCGAAAAGTGCTACCAACATGTGAAAAAATTGACACACATGATACAATAGTGCCAACACAAAGTCTGAAATTCACTTTTAAAATTTGACAGCTCAATGTAGATCATCAGAGCATGGACTTATAACAGTTATAAGTCCATGATCAGAGCATGGACTTATAACTAGTTATAAGTCCATGATCAGAGCAATAACGTATAGATCAGAGTAGATAAAGTAGAAAGTGGATCTGTGGTGGAAGGTACAACTGCTTTGTCGACTCTGGTACATCATATGAATCCACAACCACAGATAATCGAGCTATTTTCTCTATCGCTGGTGAAAATATCTCCAAATCGTAAAGGAATTTTAAATGTTGGCTCGATTGTCTGTATCGAGAACAAAGAATGAAAATGATGCTGGGTTATCTTTTTTGATGAAGAAATATGTTAAAATGTAATCACCACTTTTTAGTACAATAATTGTGCTCTTCTCACAACCTCGTAGCAATATTTATTTCAATTAAGATTTTGGGTATTAATTAAACTGTATTTGAACATCATGCTTCTATGATAAGTTATATTGACTGAAGGGTAGGCAATTTGTGTTACATTCATGTGTTGATGAGATGCATCTTCAGAGGCAAAATTACCATGCATAAGACCTAGGATTATATATATAGCTATAGCTATAATCCTGGATAAGACTACCATGATAAAGACCAAAATGAGGATTTTCGCATTCTGTTACTATTCCCTGCTTATATAGATCGGTTACTTACTTGGGGGTACGATCGTACGAATGAGCGGATGACAGTTGCCTTCTATGGGACTCGAACCCCGCATAAAGCAGTGCCTTAGCCATCGTAGATTTGTTGATAATTAGTAGTTGATTAGTAATGAGTAGTAATTAGTTTCATATTGAATAAAATTTCATTGTGTTAAATTTATATTGTATTACAGATCAGTCACACTCTGGCTCATTGTGTACGTATTTAGAGCAAACATCTTGTTCATCATACTGCATATTATATGACTTCATAATTTGATTTAAAAATTGATTCAAATTTCATCGTGTCCGGGTAGCTAGCTTCATTTCTGTGCAACTGGAGTAGTGGAGTAGGAGTATGTATGACACTAACTAGGGCGAAATTAAAGACCTGGGCAAAATAGTTGTAACTATCACTGCTAGAGTGCATTTGACACTTGTTCGACATCTACACCAGACCCGTCCTAACTACGCTCTCTAGTCCTAACTTGGTCCTAACCACATGTCTCCCGTGTGCAAGACTACAAATTGAGGTCCAACTGATCAACTCTAACTTATAACCTCAAAACGTAAGTGAAACTTCTGAAACAAACAGAATGGGAGTAAGAGGTCTGGAAACATTCTTAGAGAGGCAGTGCCCGAATGCTTGTTATCAAGTTAACATCAAAGAAGTTATTGAAAACTATAAGCTTGAGATGAAAAAGAAGGAAATATTGATTGTAGTAGATGGTCCGTCTTGTTTGCGCCACTTGTACGGGTACGGGGACTTGAACTGGTTATTAGGCGGACAATACAGAGAATTTGTTCTGAAACTTCAACATTTTGTCAACTCTTTCACAATACTGGGTGTCAGTCTCGTGTTTTATTTTGATGGAGGTTCGGTCCCACATAACGACATTAGGTGGCCAGTTTGGATGAGAAGACGTTTGTGTGAACTCGACTCTGTGTTCGAGTTGTTTGATGTACTGGAAAATGATGGTGAATTGTCAAATGTGGATAATAAGAGATTGTTTTTTCTCCCTGGTGGGTTTGGCCATTTAGCACGGTATGTTTCCCAATCCATTTGTGATTGTGATGTACGTACTTCTGTTGGAGAGCGTAGTGTAGAAGTAGCTGCATTTGCTCAGGAAAATCAATGCTTTGCAATTCTTGGTCAAAACACCAATTATGTTATTTATGAAGGAGCACGGTATTATTTGTCTCTGAAGAATTTGAATTTGAGTACCATGACAACGCTCTGTTATGATCGCTCGGCTTTTGCACATTTTCTACGGATACCTGCTTTTCATCTTCCATTATTTGCTAGTCTGTGTGGTAATGACATCATACAAACCGACGATTTAAAGGATTTCCATAATCGTGAATGTCGACCACCCCGCCAACCGCATCATAGAAACGACAGAGACTACCTGCCATTCTACATGATATGGAGAGGATTGGCCAACTACATACGTAGAAAGCAGTTTGGCAACGACTTGAGTCGACATCTGTCTTCGATTGCCGTCGAAGTATTTACAGACGGTAGTAAATGGGAACTGCTAGATTCAAGTTTGAAAAGCTACTCGTATCAATCAATCGAGTTCGAAGATGAAGCTGCTTCAGACTCAAATTGGATGAAAATATTATTGCAAGCTCGAATGCTCCAAATGAACGTGAAGAACACTTTTCTCTACAAACTCTTGATTGGTCTTCCGTTCAAAACAGGAGTACAATTGGAGGACTTACGAATGAAGGATTTACCTGTATCGGTTGTTTTTCTGATGCCGCTACGCAAGCGTATATACGGCATATTGATGCATGAGAGAACGGAATGGTCAGGTCAGGTGGAAGAATGGGGTGTTTCCGGAATGAATAGTTGCGAATGGCAAACTTATGTCACTCCCGTCGTGCCGGCAGAAGATCTGCATCCGGGTTTGTTGGCGCTGTGGGATAGTGCCAGGGATGATTTGCACTATCAACGCTGGGAGTTGTTTGCTAAAACCATCTCACCCAAGTTGAATGCGTCTGACTTACAACGGCTGCCCCTTCACCTCGTGGTTCCGACGGCAATACTCTTCTACATGCGCCAAGAGATTCCCGTTAATGCTACTGACAAAGCGACAGAGTATCTCAAAGACTTTGAAATTGAGGCATTTGCAATTCAAGCCGTGATGTTGAAATGCACCGACCCGTCTCAGCTGACTGTGGAACCGCCGTATAATGTCCGCGCCATTCGCCTGGCTAGCATCTTCTTGCGCAGCATTATGCACATTGGCATTTTGATAGACGCGTGCGCCGTTCCAATACCCGAGGAGGAGACAATGCTGCGGATGTTCTTTGATGGAAAGCTGTTCCACTTGACTTATAAGACCCTGAGGGAGGGCCATCAAACTACCAAGGAACTGTGCATTGACAAGGCTCAGAATTCTTTCTTCAACGAGTTTGAACTCATCAGGACCATAGTTCTACCAGAGTAAACCGGTACCGCCTTACCACATCATTTTTACACCATCGGTTGACTAGTGCTGTAAAGATTGCCTGAGTGATTTTCAGCCAAAGTTTCAGCATATTGTTGATGAACAATGTCGACCTATATTGCATCACGGCTGGGAATGCACTATGATAATATGATGTATATTACAGCTTGCTATTTCATTAAAATGTTCTTAATGCTCAATTAAACGAAGCTTCATCAATATCTAGAATTATTGTCTATTTTTACTAACAAAATGCTATGCAAAATCCTAGTGTTGAAGGCTGAACAGGAAAAAAGCACAATACCCACTGCATACTAAAAACCAACTACGTACAGTACTAAATTTCTACCCCTTGAGCAACTTGTACAGAAGTTGAAGTGGGGTGGTTGACTCCTTCCCTTCATAAATTGCTTTATCACAAACCTAACCCTCACAATCGGTAGAACTACTGAAACATGAACCATACTGGAACATTATTGAAACATTCGACAGGATGGTACCGGTAGCCCTAACAATTCAATATTGATAACCCTTCCAATATTAAAATAATTTATTTGGTTGTTGTAATCTCAGTGATGCTTATCACTCACATGGCGTATGTAGACTGTATCATTCTTTTATAGATGTTCATTGGTAATGAGTAATGACACAATATAGGCCTAACATTTGACAAAATGGTAGAACTAAAAAAAATCCAAGATTTTATCTAAAATAAAGCCAGTTCATTTGGATTTCATCAAGAAGAACTAGGCCTATATATTTCTAATTTCTTCTTTCAAATGCCTGTTCCAATTTATGATAAACTTTGTGATGTATTGTGAATCATTGTTGTGTTCATATTACAGGAATTGCAATTTTTTAGAGGAATTTTTGAAGATTTTAAATTTTTCTTTTCAAATGCATTCAAAAATTGCAATCTTAAGAACCAATTAGGACCAAAAACTAAATACAAAGATTTTATTTGAGTGCGTGTCTACAAAAAAAAAAAACACTGATCAAACAATTACATTGCATTTTGTCTGGAAATCTTCTTTTTTTTAAGAAGTGAAAATACAGTTAAATCCCCATAACTAAACAGTTTCAAGGTGAATATGTGTGTCCACAGAAAAAAACATTTCTATCTGTGAAGCGTAAATATTCACCTGGCACCGAATGGAAATCTTCACTTGCGCTCATCTAATAATACATCTTGTGCACAATAATTACAGTTTTCTGTCGATGAAATAATAGAAAAACGCATTTCACAAAAAACACAATATATTTGTCATTCGTATATTAAATACACTTAAAAACGACTGGTATTATTAAACTAGTCACCATTTGCCTCTATCATTGTGAAATGGTAATCACCATGACTATATCTGCTTCATTATATCACTGCATATTGAATAGATGCAAATAATTGCCATGTTTATGAAGTTATATATTCATCTGTACGTGATATTATTTAATTTAAACCATAACAATGAACTACAAAATTTGACAATTGATCGAAATAATACTTTTGGTGAATTGGCTAAGTTTCGAGTTGATACGAGTTTGATAGAGCCTAGAACTATTCTTCTCTAGTAATTTGTTATTAGAGGAATCAGTTTAGAACACACAGATAAGGGATATACCAGATTCGATGAAGCAGTTCTTAAGGCAGTTCTGCTTTATCGACTCTGGATATACTACCAAAACACTACGAGTTCATATTTCCGGCAGAACGAAAATATATTTCCACGAGTGGGTCAAGAAAGGAATAGCCCACAGAACCAATTACAGATGTGTCTCAGGTATGCAATTGTTTCTTACATATTCAGTAATACCAATTTGTAATAAAGAATAATCCCAATATCGGTACATATAAAAATTAACCAACCCCAAAACCTTTGGCCAATTGCATTTATATGAGATTAAAAAGAACAAAAGAGTAACCCATGGTGGGTATTGATCCCCAGATCCTGACAGTAATCAGATGCCGTAGCGCTGCAGTGGACAGCGTGGACAAGTGGACACTTGTTCCTATAGGGGTGGTTAAAAGAATATTCGAGAGATATCGTTCGGAATGTCTTGACCCGCTCGTATATTTCTTGTATCCACCCCCAATTCATTGCCTTTAATCAGTGTGACTTTCCAGCCATTCAGTTCTGTTTAGACAATTCAATCTTTAACCAACTTGTATTCAATATTGGGTTGAAGAAATTTCATCGTGTAAATGCAAACATTGAACGAAAACTACCGGTATTGAGCAACTATATTGTATCTCATTTGGACTCCTGATACTTTTGAATGAAAGCTGGCCAATCACAGCTCGGCATACATGTGACATCGTTTTTTGGAATAGCTAGTGAAAATGGCTGCCAGTAAAACACCTTAGTCCTGAAATGCTACCACAATTTTAATTAATTTGTATGAAGTAGAGAGAGCCATGTCGCTATGTCATAGCTTCTGCCGACTTCCAAACAGTTAATTAGTTCTAACTTATCAACACTTGGTGAATACATTATAAGTACCTAGTCATGCTATTGGACCTAGAAGGTTTGGGTGGAAGACCATCCTCTGCAGTGAACCCCGCCTATTTTGAACAATCATTGTATAGCTATTATCATATAGTATATTATACAAATATCGTTCAAATAAAGACATACAAACAAACATATATAACCTCACTTTTACTCTATCCTAGTCTGAATCTGACGCCATGTTGAATTAAAAACAGCTGATACGATCACGGCCAGTCAAAACCAGACAAACATGTTCAGCTGTATGATATCATCATTTGACTCAACTTATAATTGAACAGTATGAATAAACATTGACATTTTCTGTCAAATTAATTGAAAACAAGTATTGAGTGAAATTAATTTGATACAAAATTGAGCCGTGTAAACAGATCTTTACTCTAGTGCTAACGCTAGTAGTATAAACATAGTCTCGACCAACTGATGACAATGTGAACTCCTTGTGCCAGTGTATCATTGTACTCCCTAGCGCTCGAGGTGCGAGTAACAACTGAAAAGTCACACCAATTACAGAGGTAGACAGAGATTGAAGATACTCTGAGGAAATGTATTCCTGTTCCAACAAGCGTAGAGTAGTATTATTGGTGGTAAATCTATGGTTTATATGTTAGTAGTTGGTACCCTATCCCATGCTTAAAGTGGCCAAAACGGCTTAATTGTTGTTCCTAGTAGGGCTACTCCTGCCGAACCTCATATGGCCGTAGTCTTCAAACTGATCTCCCCTTTTGCCAAACCTCATGTGTCCATAATCTTCCGATTGTCGCTTATTGAACTCGATCGTGTCTTCTTCGTCCAACGAGAAATCGTCGGCCATGTTGTTCTGCGAATCACCTGGCGAGAAACGATTCCGGATCTTGTGCGCGACGCGTGGCAGGAGGCCGAGTAGAGGCACGCGCATGCGCTCCACGCCGTTGGAAGTGCCCTCTGAGCCCGACAGAGCGCACTGCACGGAGTTGTGACGTTGTAGAATGATGCACATGATTCCGAGAGAGAGAAAGAATGTATTGGTGAACGTGAAGCCCATGACGAAAGGAGATCTGAAATCAAACATTTTTCATTCATTTTTGAGTCTTCAAATTACAAATACAAATTGCATCATACCAATTGCAAGTACTGGGCTGGGTAGTTTCTTGGTGATATCAAAAGTCAACCACAATTTGTTGTTCGATGTGTTTTTTTTTATGTATAAAATGAAACAGTTGATTTGATTATGATTTTATTAAAAATGTGTTTTTCAATTCATCCATAATACTAAAGAGTATCAAATTATAGTCGTGATTCGTGAATACTTGTATCCACGAAAGAGAAAGGTTCCGATCTACTGTCCCCTCCCCCCCCCCTATCTTACCACAACCACACAGGTGCTTCCTACCTTCTTCTTTCGTGGATACAAGTATGGTGTTATATGGGATGCCTTTCAAAAGGACTTTGTAGATAGATGAATATATATATATATATATATATATATATATATATATATATATATATATATATATATATATACATATATATACATAGGCCTAATCAAATTTTATAGATTATATTTCAACTCTTTGCTCAACAATACTTCTTTTTCGAACAATATGTTTATTTGAGCAATGATTAGGATGTGGTGAATTCTATTTATCGGATGAGCGATAGCAATTGACTTCCATCCCACTCTTATGGAGCTTTGTCTGGTTTTTTTTCTGTACGCACTGCACAGGTTGCACGGTCTGAATGATCAACATTAAACATTTTCTGGACACGCGGACTTATCAAAGTTGAAACTTTTCTTTGTTTTTGAGATAGGGGGTCTAAACCTTTTGAGATGAAACATTTCGAAATTGAAAAAAAAGAATAGGCCTAACTGAAAATTTTTGAAAAAGTAGTTATCTCTGAAGAAATTCGAAGTTTTACTGAACCTCAATACGAATACATTAATCACATAAACACAATATGAACACAATAATCACAAATTTTCATTTAAAACTGACAAGCCGTTTAGAAGAAAAAAATTATTCAATTCATGAATTTTCACCAAATAGCTAGAAATAAGGGTTCCCTACACTAAAACTGTGGTCTGAAATATATGAAAATTGAAAATAATTGGGCGAGCGAAGCTAAGACTCAATTCTACCCTAGCCCCTAATCGAACAAAAATGAACATATTTTCTTTATATTTTTTGTTGTTAAAGCTTCTCAGGTCGAACAAAATTACAAATACATTTGAAACTTGGCATAAGCAAGTGTGGCCTAATCAGCTAATTCAATAGTGTGTAGTTTTGGAACCTAATCGGTTGTATCACTTCTGAGAAAACCCATTTCAAAGTTCGAAAAAAAAATAATAAACCCATAGGAGATAATTCGAAAAAAATATTTAGGGCCTACTTCGAATAAATTCAAATTCTCACGAAATTTTAATATAATGATGATTCACATTATTCCGGGGCTTCACATAAATTGAACTGGGTATTTTTAGTAGAGCGAAACGAAGATTTCCATCCATATACCGAAAAAAAATTTGACTTCGATTTTTTTTTTTTGAATTTGGCCGGGCATAGGCTACAGGTCAGGAAAAAAAACAATCGACTTGAAACTTTTTCTGAATATTGGTGTCACACCATATTAGGTCGTGGTTTTTTTTTTCAAATTAGTCGAGCGATTTTTCTGGAAAAAACGGAAAATCCCTGTAAGAATAACCAGGAGAAGAAATATTTGAGAAATGAAAATTCTTCCATACCTTTGAAATTCTCACTGTATATTATTATGAAGAAGGCTATCATACATATTTTCAGTGATTTTCACAATAATCAGACGAGAAATAACAAAGAAAACGCAATAGAAGTGTACATTTGATTGAATATCAGGATCAACTGGATTTGCAAAGTACATATGCGACATGTTGCAGCACAACAAATATCAACAAGTTGCAGGTAAGGTTTTCAAACGTTTGAGGCAAATCCAAGATGTAAACTGAGTTGATAAAATATTCATCATTCCAGATTCCAATACTACTAAGCTCATCTCTCAACGCTTATACTGCGTCATAAAAAAAATTTATGATATCATTTCTTAACATCAATCAAAGCTATTGAGAAAGTAGAAACCTATTAGAAAATTAAGCGACAGATCAAACAAATTAAATTGTTGAACGTCCAAATTCAGTTAGGCAGTGACATAATTATTTTGAGCTCAAAAAGGTACATATAGCTTTTCATTGCATTTCAAATAAATATGCCTGTTGCTCATCCAAAACGACGCATTTGTTGCGTTTTCCTAGTTATAGGCCAGTAGATCTTGGTTATCATAGAGTGTCATTATAAACTCGATATACAAATATTATCAAGCAGTGCAACCATGTCGTTAAACTAAACCATGAAGACGGATTATTGATTGAAGAGATTTAGTTCTATCGACGATCGCAATTACCTGATGGCCCGTGTGGTTGCTAAGAGTGACGTGCTGCTATATCTCCACAGATCTTCTCAGTTGGTCCTCCTCTCTATCGGTTGTTACTTGTTGAAGTGCCAGTTATCTCTACAGGTCCTCTCAGCAGCACAGTTTCTCTTCTACTTGTCGTTATTGACACTAGACATCTGCTTTTATCCTCTCTTCAACAGCCTCATCTCTGACGTCGTCCCATCTCAAGAGATTTCAGTTTAAAATCTTGATCACGATCTCTTGATGAGTTTTACTCAAAAGGGGGCGTAAATCTTTGAAGAAAGACCCAATCACATCACGTATTTTATCTTTGACATATGCGGGGAAGTAAAGCCGTTTTTTTCATATTTATTAGCCGAGAATCTAATTTAATAAAATTGTTTTAGTATTCATGCTAAAGCAGTATTCAGTAAGCTTCATTGACGAGGGAAAACTTATTCCGATAAATAACAATCTATACAGTCTGTGGATTCAGCTTTTGGGTCTTAGTGAACTCTTGGGTGCTTATTGTTATTGCTATAGATGGGACGAGCAATGCGGGAATTTTATTTACATAGCAGGATCAAAATGATGTTCAAATGAAATCCAAACAGAATTAACCAACGAGGGAGTCGATTGAGACAAATATATCAGTGCCAAATTATGAATGGCATAAAAAATATTACTTTGTAAAATGGCTCATATTTTCAATATTTTCACATCGATTCGTCATCTATTTAAAAACTTGGGCCTACTCAATTAGTTTTCACTCGTAGGCCAACATTCAGCTAAAATGAATTTAAATTTCGTTGATCACATTATCCTCACAACTATCTATTACCGCAAGTTTTTAATTCTATTTGTACTCATGTGACAACGTTTTTGATGAATTACACAAAATAAGTCAGGCCCAGGCATATATATTCCCAAAATATTAGCAGTCTTCATAACGTATATAGGTGAAATATCACTATACGTTCGCTTATCAACGCGAAAAATCCGAATATATATATATATATATATATATATATATATATATATATATATATATATATATATATATATATATATATATATATATATATATATATATATACATGATTTGTCTAGTTTTATCAATTTAATGTAGCCTATTGGTGTGAAGAAGTATACACAGTCTTACAGTAATCGTTCGCGTCGCCATATCTTCATTCCCCGAACCTTTCAAGTAGGGGGCCCATAGTAGTAGGCCAATACATCGGTAATTATTGTTTGCTTAAAACAAAATGGAATGAATGAGAAAACGATTCACTCACACAAAACTGTACAATTAGGCTGTATAGACCCTATACCCTATTCTGGACCAGTTTTTCTCACCTTGCCTTCTCATATATCGCAACTTTGATTAGGCTACAAAGTTTTTACGAGAATTTAGTTACGTTAGACGACCTTCATCCTGCGTGGATACAAGCTATTATACAATATACTATATAACTATATATACTATTATAATATTAAGAATATTACTTCTGAATTTCGGAGAATTTTCTTCCAAAAATTATGTATTTAAATTGAAAAATGACTGTCTTGATTAGTGATTGGATGAGCGAAGCGAAGACTCAATTTCACCATACCCGAAAAAAAAGTACTTTTTTTTTTTTGGTTCGCGCTCCACAGGTCAAACGAAAATCCAAAACAAGTTGAAACTTGGCATACACATATGTGTCCTTTATATAACTCGATACTGTATAGTTTTGAGGAGGCAGTGGGCATATCGGACCCGGTTCGATCCACGCCATTGTCCATCTTTAGACGGGTTTTTCGTGGTTTCCCTCTGTAGTCTGGGCTAATGCCGAGATGGTTCCTACAATATAGGCCACGACCGCTTCCTTCCCACTGTCCTTCCCAAGACCTATAAAGAACCCAATCATCCCATCATCTCATTCATCATTCATCCGACGCCAATAGATCTTAGTTATCATTAAAGTGCGTCGTTAAACCTAATAGCAAACAATAATCAATCAGTCGTCACAACTCGACTGATGAAGTGTCCCTAATGACGTTGAGTTTGGTGGCGACAGTCCTGTTAGTCCTCTTATTACATTATAGCTGTAGGTCAGCTGTAGGAATAAGTGCACTTATACAAAATAGGGCTTCGGTATTTACGACTAACAGGATTATACGCCTACGTTACATATACCTTGGCATTGAATATAAAGTAAAACGCTATAGGCCCCTAACTATATGAGCAGGGTCGAGCAAAGCCCGGGTTTCATCATAGAATAATCCAGCCCAGGAGAGTATATCCGATTGGGCTTTTGAAAAAATACCTGAAGTCACAGTTTTCTCAATTTTTTTTTTCACGTAGATATTTTTGCAGCCTTTTATGTAGTTGATACTTTTTGTCGGTGTTTTTGTTTTTGTTATGGAATGTTGATGGTGTCGTTAATTATTAAGTAAACAATAATTACCCTTCTACACAATTGCGATCAGATGGAATGGTTGAAATCGAAATTAAAATGTGAATTTAAATTAAATCTATACGAATGGACGTTCAACCGCCAACTTTTTAAACATTGCGTGCTGTGGGTATACACACATTATCTTTTTCTTCTAGCCTGTGCGTAAAATATCAATATATATTCTTTTCAGGATGTATTTTATAAGGGGACATTGACAGCTATTTTCTCATAATTTCGAGATTTTTTTTGACGCTGCAGGATTGATAGTAGGCCTATAATGTTTAAATAATTATATACTGCAAGAATCATTCGCAATTATTGCATTCGATTTATTCGCAGTGGTTCTGGTTATATAATTTCTTTCAATTAGTAGGCCTACTTTGTAGGCCCAATTCTCAAATTTCATTGCGACTCTTTTTTGACACATTTTTTTCAAATGCGTTCATCCCAAAATATTGTTTTTTCAAACGCCGGTACCTGGATATCTGAAACTAACAAAGATAATACTTCAAATTTTCACCTACCATATTTGTGTAGAGCTTTTTCTGTCTATACTCACAATATCATCAGAAATAAAAATTGTTATAGGCCTATATTCTCAAAAATGTATGTTTTTTGGACACTTTCTAAAAAGTGAGAATATATACCATAATATATAATATATATATATACTTTCTAATCATTAGTAATTATATTATGGGGTGGTAAGATCGCCCCTGTGGTGCCCCGTTCAATCGATCCTATTTTTCATCCATTGCATTAATTGGGGAATAAAGTTTTGTATCAAGTTTTGATGTTACTAAAAAAAAATTACATCGCTGATGATTGAAAAAAACGAAAAAACAGCAATGAGAAGGAGCTAAGAGATTGCTGCGCTATAACTTATGGCTTCTGTCAAGTATGGAATGAAGTAACAATAGTTAGGCCTATACCATAGCAATAGAGCGAACTGGTGGACTACCAAATATTGTAATTGGTCAATTCCAACTGATGGACATTATGTCTTTAAATTTCAACAATGAGTGACGTCACTTGACAGAAGCCGAATATGGAAAATTCAGCTCACCATTTGATACTCCTAAGTGATTGTAGCTTCTAGGCTATAGGCCTACCCTATATGTGCATGGGGGGGCTACCTATTACCTAATATGTTGCATACAGTGTATCTATCCTACGACCTGTACACACCTGAGCTGTTATGCTGCCGATCAAGTGTTTCGCTATTGCGTAGTCCTAATAGGATCACATTCACATTATAAGTCACTGTCAGTTGAAGCCTAATCGAGTTAACGAAATCCTATATAAGCTGAGAACCAAGACCACTCGCTTGCAGTTTGCTGGCAGCCATCTTGTCCTCTTGAACACTCTAGTGAGAATTCACAACGAAGCAATATTAAGAGTCATTAGAAGTCACATTCAAGCATTCTAAACTGCACAGATTGGTTGTTTAAAAGAAAGTAGGGCCTATAATGGGTATCAGTGTATTGAAAAGCAAACGACACTTCATTTGCAGGTTTGGCGATCCAAGATGGCTGGCCGACCGTTTCCACAATATGGCGGCGCATTATCATAACTACTCAAAACTTCAAGAACTGCACACGAAACTACTTGACGCTAATGCTAATCCAAGATGGACGCCGCCAGTAACATATGATACGATCACACCAACCGCAAGAAAAGAACACTGTGCCGATATCATGGATAGTATTTGTGTCGAGTGTTACAATCATTGCCCGAGTTGTGTCTACGATTGCCAAGTTGGCAACTACAAATCAGAGTCTGTGGATGATTGTGAGATTACTTACGAGAACTCGGGGTCACTCGACAAGAGGTCAGGATCTTTAAAAGAGACTTGGGACAATCACCGGCCGTTGAAGCAAGTGATGACACTTGGTTCGACGGAGTGTTACACTAGCGCTACGCGCGGCGACAGACGCAGTTTTAGGCGGAGCAGGAAGGCCGTGTTTGCTGAACCGGTGTGGCCAGCGGTTTTGATGACATTTGATCGTGGTAACAGTCTTCGTGACAGTCATAAGTCTATCGTAAGGGTTGCAGGTCACAAGTCTCTTGTCACAAGGGTCTGACTGGGTTCAAAATGATATTGAAGTGCTTGACCTTGAAAGTTATCTCTCTCTCTCTCTCTCTCACCTTTTGATGTTTTTATCTTAGTCCGGCCAATCAATATAGGCATTGATTTTCTACAAATTCAATGATATAGGCTACTGAATTTCAAATAGTCGACCACTCTAGATAGATCAACCCATCAGTGTTTTTAAATGTGAATGTCATGTTTTTTTTAGTGTTTAGTAGACATCCAACTCACCAAACCTAATTTAATAATTAATCTATCTTTTGTGAGATATCAGTGTACGATGTAAATCAACAATCCTATTAAATTAAATAAAGCTCAAATAATACACCCCTCAATCGGCCCCCAAAAGCATGTGTTTGTTGATTTATTATTGTTTAAAAATGACGTCCGGGTGATTGGTGAATACATTTATCATGTCTACTTATTGATGACGTCAACCTCACTACTGTTAGCTTAACAATCCCACAGAAAAATTACGTAGTTTCCCATGCTGTTCGCGTTATTTCAACCTCACAAGTGTCATCAAATATGTTTCTTGATAGTTGATCCTTCAATAATTTACTGATGAATTAATTGCTGAAATGAATTAAATGAGATTCTAAATGCCCATTCCACAATAGTCGACTCATCCTTTGAAAAAAATATTGAACTTCCCACGCAATTGAAATGATGTATTAAATCCAATTCACTATTGACAGAATAGGATGCTGAGACTGGGAATCAACATAAGCCGATCAGAACCCCCTCTCCCGCATTGGTCCTTAGGGAATAATACACTGCCAGCGCTCCTGCCAGCAGGCACGTTTCCTGTGATAACCTTGTTACAGTATGCCATCGTTTAGTCCCGTATAGATGTGCGCTGCACACATAGGCCTAACTGGGTAAGATGTAGACAGACCCAAACATCAAACGAGACTGTGAATATAGTATATAGATGATTGAAGAACATTTGGAATATAAAGGGGAAAATGGAATGAAGTGGGGAAAAGCATGAAATAAAGTTGTGATTAATGAGAAAAATATTCAGAAAGTTGAAATGAAGTTGGGAAATGAGTTTGGAAATTTTGGCAACGACGTAGATAAAATGTTCGAACAATTTTGTGAAATATATCTGAATGGAAGTTGAAGAAGTTGAAAAATATCGATATAAGTAAGAAAAAAGTTGGTAAAAAAAATATGGAAAAGTAAATTTGGAAAATAGTCCCAAAAAAATGAGAGGGCATAGATACAGTTGAAAAAGAGCATTGAAAAGAAGAAGTTGGTTATTGGTGGGAATGATAGAGGGAAATAAATTATTGGATCTAGATAAAGCAGTTGTGAAGCTGAAGACCAGCAAGTAACTAGACTTGGATCAGGTGGTATTGGAAATTATTGGTATTATTCTTATTCTTATTATTATTATTATTCTCTTGGTATTGGAATTATTGAAAAAAATACTCGGGCCTTAATAATGCATACCAATGAGTGAACCGGCACAGGTAGCTGAATGGTTAACACACTTGCTCCATGTGACCCGGGAGGTAGTGGGCATGTCGGACCCGGTTCAATCCCCGCTACCGTCCATCTTTACAGGGGTTTTTCGTGGTTTTCCTCTGTAGTCTATATAGGCTAATGCCGGGATGGTTCCCACAATATAGGCCACGACCGCTTCCTTCCCACTATCCTTTCCATTACCCATAAAAACCTACATCTCATCATTCCATCATCTCATTAATCATCCATCTGACGCCAATAGATCTTAGTCATCATTACAGTGCATCATTTAACCCAAAATATATATACCAATGAGTAAGAAGTCAAGATGATTGACCATGAAAATAACGTTGGAAAAACAAGATAATATCAAAAAATCAGGGCCAGTGTCAACTATGTAGAAAACCAGATATACTATCAAGCCATGTCACGCAATATTCAAATCGGTTCAAATTGATCCCCACCCTTTCCTCCACTCCCGTCCAGTCTCGTACTGGCCAGGGGCCCCGGCGGAAAATGCCTCCGAGGCCCCTGGCCAGTGAGGCCCCCAACATAATTATATAAGTCTGCAATAATACAATTGACTTACAGAAATATTTGAATTAAATGAAAAAAACATAGCAAAATCTAATAAAATATATATATATTTTTTTTAATAACATCGAAACTTGATACAAAATCGTTGTTCCCCAATTAAGGCTATGGATGAAAGATGGCATCGTTTGGATGGGGCACCACAGGGGCGATTTTACCACCCCAAAAATTATTAAAATATTAAAATATAAAATAAAATATTAAAAAATAAAATATTATAAAATATAATAATAAATAATATAAATAAAATATATAAATATATATAATAAATAATAATATAAAATATTAATAATAAAATATTTATTGCCTATGTCTGGACTCACGTGTATGCAACATTATCGTAGCCTAATTATAGCGACATGTGGTAGGAGGTGCACGTGTCTTGTTTCAGTCTGTGATAGGGGTACGTAAGCCTAGACTAAGAAATGTTTTTGTATCATATTTCATAGGAAATTAATGCTCGATGTTGTACTTATAGGTTTGGATCGGCGTCGGCAACTGGCGTTTGAAGTTGATGAGCGAATTCTGTTATTTAATTTACAATATTAGATGCTTGCTGGCACAGAGGCCCCTGAATAATTTATGTTCTGTGAACCTTTGTGGTTATTAATAAACAAAATGCAACAATACGATTTTTGTGCTTTGTACATAATATCTCAATCTTCCATATTTTGCGCTCATTCCCAAGATTGCTGAAATACATAATTCAACGGAAATGTTGTAGGGGGGCCCCCTTATGCAAGTAAATCAAATCACTATACAGTGTATTTTGTATAATTGCCAGTGTTGCTCTTTCGACTTCTAATGTGTTGTACTGTTTCATCGTTGAAGTTACACGTGCGGGCGCGTTTTTGTCCTTCTTTTGTTGTTCTTATACCGGTACATTATATTTTATTATCTACCATCAAATACGAATTTTACTTGACAATTATATTTTAAAGTGAAATCGCCGAAAAAAAAATGGTATTGTATTTGTCGTTGCATCTAAACTGATGACCAAAATCACTATAGTTATTATCAGTATATCATTATTTTGATGATCAAAATTGCTCTTGATCACAGAAATGACTTAGAAAATGACCATATTTCGAAAAAATTACTGCTGGAAATTTTGCTGGGAGAAATCGCAAAAATAACTCTGAAAATGTTTATAATGATTATACTATTAAAATCAACTTCGGTAATGTCAATAGTGATTCTATAATTGGACTTCAAAACTGCTTGTAACTATCAAGAAATCACTTGAAAAATGACGTAGGCCCATTTCAAAAAATTCCCTGCTGGGCTTTGTTGGGAGAAATCGCAGAAGTATCTTCGAAAATGTCCATTATGATTTAATTATAAGACTTCGAAACTACTTGTGAATCGCAAAAATTACTTGAAAAATGTCCACATTCTCAAAAATTCCCTGCAGAATTTGTTATACCCTATTTATACCCTATACCTATTTATATAACCCTAAATACCCAAATTATTCATTTTTGATTAATCACTATGTACTATTGATATTATCAATATTATTAATTATTATGACTCACTATATACTATATTATGTGTGATTTAGCAAAAATACTTTTTGAATCAAAATGTATCAATACTGGTTACTTATGGATTTTTTCACAATCTTGTATAACTGTCTACTTTTTCTCACCACTTGATGTAACTAGATTGCTTAAAATTTACAGTAATCAATAATACTTTACGCTTTGTAAGTAGAATATAACAAATCATTCAATGTTAAGTTTTTCTCTTTCACTCCAACTACTTTATTACTTTTATGTGTGTGAAAAACTGAAAATACATCCAAATTTGAATTTGTAATCATCATTCACTATTCAAACCCACAGTTAACCCTTGTTGTTGTGATTGTAATTACCGTAAGCAAAGTATTCGACCAATAATGAGAAAAAAATATTATAATTTTTTTTTTTTTAAATTGAGTAATCTGAAAACTACATCAAGTTTCACCTAATTACTTAGGCTTATTAGGTTCAGACTTTTGCACTGCTAACGCTCAGCCTGTAAGCGGCAGTGGTCAGCTTTGGCACTAACTGGTGTCGTAGATTACGGAAACTGGATGGTTTAGGAGGGAAGGAGAGCTAGGTCGTAGGTTATTGTGCAAGAAGGATTCAGTTTCATTCTGCCATATGAAAAGTGTCTCGAAGTGTAATTGGTTGAGAGAAGGAATCAAGTGCAGAATGAGAGTAATAAAGTTTTCTGCTATAATAAAAGAACACATCACTAGATTATATCCAGTATTGTATTTATTTGCATGTTATCTGGGCAAAATGGCAATGTTTAACATTTAAGTTATAATAACGGTTTCAATGTCGATATTATAATATAGGCTTCATTATTATTAGATAATCTTTTGATTATGTAAAAGGCTATTATTTCCTATGTTATAACATTAATATATCTATACATTAATATTATTAACAATTGTACACATACATATTATTATTACACATCAAGTAACTTGGAGCTACTTTTGTATTGGCATTAAATGGAGATATTATTATTTAAAGCTAATTATGATTTCACTCATTTAGCAGCACTGGAAAAACCGACTGAAGATAGAACAAATTTAAACAATTTGCAACTAAATAATAGTTAATTGTTTACATATAGATATATACATACAAGAAATTAAGCACACTTAAAACTACAATGTACAATAGACCAATAGCAACAATGAATCAAATAGAATTCCCAAATCAATTCTTAAAATTTGATAAATGATTACTACCGGTAATACAAATGACTATGATATTAGGTGGCCGTAAACAACAGTATCCTACGATGTTAACGGCAAGAACGTCGATTGTAGATGATTAGGTCAACAAAACGTACGACCCAATTACTGATTAGGCATTTCACAAGTATGCTATTGGCACGTCCAAATAACGTAACCTTACCCCACACGATGTCATTACTCGGTTCCATACAACCAACGCCTATCTAGGCGTAACAGAAGCATATTGCCCACAACCTCCAGGGCTCTTAGGGTCAAGGCACTACGAATGGTCAAGAGGGAAGAAAAGGCCTATACTTCTAATATTTAAACAGCATCATCTGCTATAACTCTTTCACATTTATTTCACATATACAATAATTAGCCTCGATTTATCCCTGCCAAGGTTATTAATTTCACTAGGAATACTGCAATTGTATTGCCTACCATGATGAACAATTGTCTTTGCTCGATTTACGTAAGGTTTTATATATATACGTCTTTTAAATACTGTACCACTTTAAATTTAAATCCAATCTTTATTAGAAGATAGAGACCTCAGGTCATCTCATCAAAATAACCTGCCATATGTTCTACATATCTTTTCAATAATGAATCAACGAGCTGCCTTCTAAAACTTGGTATTATGATATGTATGTGAATGTAGATAATACGTTTACTCGATACGTTTACTAGGATTGCATGCAAGACAGATTGAAATGTGAAGAGCATACAGCTCATAGTCATACTACAATAGATTTTATTGAACTAGTAAGATAAGAGTTCAAGATTAAAGATACGTCAAAGTTTTCCTGTTGTTGGTATATAACGAAGATAAAAGATTGCGGAGCGCACTGATGCCAGCCACACTTGTGTCGTATCTGATCGCGTAGGATTTCAAGATATTTGTTTCACTTGAGGCCTGACACAAGCCAATAAGTGCTCGATTTGAAATGTGATACCATCGAGTTGGGATCGGCAGTAACCTCACTGTTCGACTAGTATCAACTACGTCTCGCATGACATTTAAAAACAGCAATAGTGTGTACCCAAAGTGAATCGTAGAGTTGAACCGAATAATCTGGTACTTTTCATAATTCAATAGCGGTTAAATACGAGTTTTCAATTACGTTGTTTTCGTAGCTATTCGTCCAGGTTTGACAAAGTGCGTACATGACAGGTTACCGATATTGACGTATTTCAGTACAACGACGCAGACTATGGATCGTGCGAGTTTTCTCGTGCGCGACAGGGCGTCGTTTGGTGCGTCGATGTTCAGACGATGTTAGCCTTGAGGGTTCCGGTGCTCATGATCACCTTGCAGACAAAGTTGACGATGGCCGACGCCGGTTGCTCGGGTTCGAGCTCGGCAAAGATGTGGCACTGGTTGCTCGCTTGCTTGCTGGCAGACTTGCGAGCGACAAAGCCGAAGCACCGACTGAAACAGAGGCATCGACGTTAGGCGGTTGCAAGATGACACGTCGGTTATCCAACTCACGATGCGGTACATTTCACAAAATGTAATTTTAAATTATGAAATTTAAATTTAATTCAATTCAACTGAATTTACTCTTCCAAAATCATAATGCAATTGAAGTTATTGCTGATATTGCTTCACTTGCAAGTTACACTTAAGTCATCCAGGCTCATCATTCAATTTGATATTATTTTCAATCTATTGGTAGACCTGTCAATCAATGTGTCAAAATAGCAACCTATGAAAATAATCAAAGTAGGGCCTACCATCATTTGATAAACAAATTCAGATGGATAATGTAGACCCTAATCAGAAATAAAGACCAGAAATTGCTTATGACAATGATCATCATTTGCTCAACGACCCCACCGTCAGCTAGGTTACTCGGGAATACGAACGAGCGGGTGATACACAAATTATGTTTACAAAGTCTCATGTCTCAAGCGGGACTCGAACCCTTGCCGGACGTGACCGCAGTTTCCAGCGCAGAGCATTGACTGGCCAACTGAGATCTCTCATCAACTTACTTCGAACTGATTGGCATGCCGGTCTCGTCGCTCTTCTGACTCCAGCGATGATCGTCAGGATCCAGGCTGCAGTGAGAGATGGTGTTGGTCGGATAATGCCGCCGGAAGAACAGCTGACGCTTGCTGTCCGTCAGCGTGATGCCCTGGCCGGACACTTTGAAGTGAACGACGATGGCGTGAGGCAGCGGTCGGGTCTGGAACATCCCTTGTACTGCCTTCTTGATCGCCTCCGGCCCTGGAACGCAACAATCGATAATCGTAAGACCAGCGGTCGCTAATCGTACACATTATTATAAATATGACTGAGACGAGTAGATTGGTTGCTAGCGCACTGAACCTTGTCCTGAACCTGATTCTTGTCAGGGTTAACAATCCTGACTGACTGAGGTGCATCGACGTTTCACTCTGTCGTTACAGTGAATATTGGGATAGTAATATTTAAGAGCATGCCATAACCCCTTCCTTCCCACTTTCCTAAGAACCTAATGAATTAACATTTCGTCTCATCTTCCTATCAACTCATTCATCACTCTACAATAGCATTTAAATACATTTACAAAAACACGGTAATATAAAGACGGTAATATCAATTCAAACTGTAATGTGGCATAGTCAATAAATCAGGCTGAATTCTGAATAAATAAGACATACTAACCTCCAAATGTGAACTACACATTCCTAAAAAATTCAAGCAATTTTCTCACTCTCTCTCAATTAAAGAATAAGTGTAATAGGTGGTAGGACAGCAGATGGTAGGCCTTCTATAGTTGATGGTAATTTAATGAACTTACTACAATATACCTTCTACAAGCACCTACTATTATGTTTCTTTTACAAAAACATTCGATTAAAGAAAGGTTCTCTTCCCGAGCATGGAGTTTCCAGACTGATCCAGGATCTTCAGATTGCACGGAAGGGAATAACTGAGGAAGGGAGTGTCTTACCGGTTAGTGACTCGCAGTCTGTCGTGAAGAGATAGAGGACGTTGCAGGCGGCACCCTGAGCCAACAGCAGCTGAGCAGAACTGACGGATCCAGCGTTCTCGTTAACGCGAGACGAGTCTACTTCGGGTAGAGCCAGGAGACACGGTAGTGCCATCGCTGTCAGAGAGTGCTGATACACCAGCGCTGACAAGGAGCCTGATGGAGAGAGAAACATGGGAATAAACAAATGAATAAAAAAAATATAAGAATATCTTGACAAAGTAAGATAAAAACAAATTTTTCTGAAATTTAATAGAGCCTGAAGAACAATATATCTTGGATATATCATTGACATAGATTAGGAGTTACGAAGAGTTCCGAATTCAATCACAGTGCAATTAATTCAACTTCCATTTTGACAATAGATTCAATGCTAACATATTGGGGTGGTTAGATTGCAGTTGTTAGGCGGCCCAGTTCGAACGATTCTACCTTGTCAGTCTTAACCTCAACTGGGAAACCACGATTTTGGGACAAATCTTCGATGTTGATAATAATATATTTGAATATGAATTATCTTCAAATTTCTAGAGAAATACTTTCTCAGGAAATGTTTCAGCATATATCCCCATACACACCATTGCAAAGGTGATACCAAAAATAAAAATGTTCGTTCGACCCCCACGACCTCTACACTCATCGAACAGATTCCCAATATCGAGCAAGAACTTACTGAACACTGGCTCGTTGCTGCACCCTTTGAGTTTGACGCCCCTGGATGTCGGTTCGATCAGGAAGTGCCTGACCAGCTCGTTGCCGGGGTCGGCCGTCTTCCCTTGCGGCGTCGGAGGCGCCGTGGCCACCTTCAACGCCAGGCCGAAAGCGCCGGGGAAGGAGTTCGAGTCGCGCACGACAAACGTGCCTGGCTGTTGGTCGCGCAGCATGCTGATCGCTACAGTCGTACAGAACATTCAGTTAGTTACGTTGACTAGTTAAATTTATTATTCCTATCAACTTTGTAAGGTAGCATATATTATGAAACTTATAAAGCTAAAAACTATTAAAGTGAAACTTATAAAACTTTATAAAACTATAGTGCACATTTACTGAACTAACAAATGACAGTGCAAGTACGTCAAAGCTATCCAAGACGAAGATTCAAGTCAGATGATATGTATCACTGAACAAATTTTCATGTCGATCTATTATTTTACAATGCCATGTTTGACTTGTGGAGACACTTCACAAATCTCTTCCATTAAATCCACATACATAATACAGTATTATAATCAATTCACTATTACATGTTTGATCGATGTTGAAAAGAATAAAATAGTATGAATTAACGTTTGTATTATGAAATATAGATGATTACTGTTTGCTTGACGACCCGACCAACAGCTAGATTATTGACGGATACAAATGAGCGGGGGGTAATAGTCAAATAATGTCTTCGAAATCTAATGCCTCATTTTGGTCTGGAACCCACTTCTGACCCGACTTCAGTTGATTGGCTTTTCGAAATATTATCGGCAACATAGTTTCTCACCGTCTTCGCGCGTGATGCTCGGCTTGTACCAGTAGCGCGATGTATCGCGCACAAACTTGACATGCGCCGCGGACACCTCTTGGGCTGGCTCACTGTTGGAGTGTATGGACGAGCGACGCGATTGGCCGGTGTAGACTGTCGGCGACGAGCTGCCGTTGTGTTGGGAACGAGACCCGCCGCTCAGCTCTCGCTGGAAGCTTGGGGGATGTTCGGACAGTGGCGACGATGAGTACTCCTTGCTGAAATGACAGACGCAGACTTTAGTTACGGCGAGAAAACACTCCGTAGTGTCTCGTTTGTGGACAAGCGAGGAGATAAAAATACCTAAATTTCTGGACCACGTGAATTTTGTTATTTATATAGATCTCCAGTTAGGTCGACACAATTTTGAACTGATTCTCAAGTGAAAGTGAAGTTCAATGCAAAACTATTCTTTTGTAGACAGTGTATTGAGAGTAATTTAGAAGATACTTCTCAGAATAGCATGAAGCAATACCACTACAATACATTCAGAAGTAAAGTCGATGGTTTATAAATACGTATATCATCTTGACACTGAAAATGTTAAACTGTGTGAATGAATAACGTAGTTACATTTTCCTGTTTTACCAATTTTCATGTCGTTTAGTACGACTGTGACCGCGCGTTGATATTAGGTCAAAGTTCATTTGTCGAGGAAAGCGAGTCAGGGCTTACCGCTGGGCGGTGGGACTCTTGGGCGGAAGTCCGGCGGTGTTCGAGTCAAAGTACGGCGTGGAGTTGTTAGCGTACGGCGTGCGCGGATGAACGGGGAACGCCGGAGTCTGAGGACGCGGGCTGCTGGATCTTGGTGGACTTCCAGGATCCTCGCTCGTCGATGTCGAGCGCCACGAGGAGAAGCTCTCGTCCTGTAACTGAACAATCTGAGCTCAGTTTGCTTGACAAGTAAACAAGGTAAGCTGGTGATCAACTAACGTCAAGCTGCTAATTATTACTAACAATAGGGTATACGTACGTGCACATAGTTTCTAAATAGTGATAACAGTGTGGAGTGAGATATTGAAAGCACTTATAAACTACTCTCTATCAATTTTTTTTCACAAGGTTTTAGGATTCAAGGCAATCATATGTTCAATATATACATTACTCAAGTCTATATACAGTAATTTTTTTTCACTTCATTGCCTCTGAACTCAAATAACATATTCATACATATGAATGGCAACAGATATCACCCCTAAAATGAGCTAGAAATGGGACTGAATAACGAACTAAAACTCAAATTTCTAGCTAGGCTTGACAACCAATAAGAGAAAGGCCAGAGAACTACTGGAAACCATAACAAATATCCAGAGGACTGTAAATACAGTTTGGATGTTCATAAATTTGGTGAACAATCAATATCAGACTGTCAGTAAAATCCAGACCACGCTCTATGATTAGAAGCCTGAATGAATATTTGAGCACTGCAACTCTGATACATGGTAAGTTTTCTCTTCTTTTAGACGTGGGCCCTAAACATTGGTCTAACAATAAAAATAGAAATTATGCCCACAGCACAAAATTATTATAAATGTTGTCATTGTTAAATTATTAATTTCTACATGCATGGTTATTTTCAAATTTGTATACATATACATTTCTGTTATCTCAGGTGCAATGCCAAACAACTGTGCAAGTCAAGCAGGATTTCCGATACGATTTCTTTCTTGTCGTTCGTTACGATTTCTGACCGATATTTCATTTTGTCCAATCACATTCCAGAACATGACCAAAAAAGATGGCGCCTTTAGTCACAAAATTGTTGTCGTTGAAGCTGATTCAATGTCAATGAGTACGAAAAGTTTTCCAAAATTTGGTAGTATAAAGTTTCAAGTAACCATTGCAACTGATTTCTATCCACCGCCTTCCGGTTATCTCATAAGACACTGGATCTGACATTCAAATCACTGCATCTTGAAGCTAATTTCGACAGACTGCCTTGGATTCAAAGAAGCCGGGATTACGAAAAAGGCTGTGAATCACGAAAATACGAAAACCGGCGTACAGTGTCGTGACAGACGACAAGGAAACAATCGTCATATGAACCGTACTCAACATGAACGTAAACCATTCGGCCGGCGCTCTACGGTTGAATCCAGGGCCGTGGTTTCCGAGAACCAACGAGCGCTAGGGGCCTACCTGTGAGGGATGCCATGCAGTGGATGCCGAGCTGTTAGCGCTACTACTAGCAGCAAGCGATGCTATTAGACTGGACAACGCGTCCTGATGGGGCTGGTTAGTGGTTGCACTACCCCTTTGTTGTTGTTGTTGTTGTTGCTGTTGCATCTCCTCTACCATCGTCAGGAGGCCAGGAGAGACTGGCTCGATGGCATAAGGACTCTGCATTGGACAGTTAATGGGTTAGTACAGCGGTTCCCAACCTGCGGATCGCGACCCAGAATGGGTTCAAGGGCATATTTGCATGGCGTCGAGAGGCATATTCGCATGGGGTCGCGGATTTTAAAAATTCATCATAGGAGCAATCGTCCAATCGTCGGAAATAATAGATACTTCTGAAATATTCAAATAGTAATCTACTCCTGAATTTCAATAAATTTGAGAGAAATAATAAGACAGATTATTTCTCAGTTTATAGTCTACACATGACACTTCAGTTTTGAGGCACTGGTTAGTGTTGGAAAAATCAAAATCTGAATCCTTGACTAGAAGCCTACTATTAATGTCAGAACCAATTTTTAAAAATCATCCATCATGTCCAAGGCAACGTATAAGATATCAATATTTTCATTATTGTCAATAGTTGATAAATACTATGCCTAATAATAAAAGTTCATTGGGGGGTTGGGTGTATCTATCGTCTTTGGAGTCGTCAAATCATTTGCTTTCTTGAAGAGGGGTCGTAATCGAAGAAGGTTGAGAACCACTTGGTTAGTAGCCTACCTAGGCTGATGTAGCTTGACGGCGCACAAAAAGGTTATGACTATCAGATATTTGTTGTTGTTGTAAATTTTTGTTTGTTGTTTTGTTTGTTATTGAAAGATGAGAGACATCAGAACATCAATATATGTGAATATCTTTACACAGATGTTTTGAGATATTTTTTCAGATTTTTCCCACAGATTTGTTTCCAAAGATGTTGGAAACATATAAAGCCTGATTCACAACAGAAATTAGCAGTGAACTCTTTTACAAAGGTATTGGTTTTTAGCTCTATGCTAAAAATTGCAGGGTTTGGTTTATTGTTGAACTTTATAGTTGAACATTTTGTAACATACTGAACTGATCTGCAATCCTCATCACAAATTTGTAATTTGATATAGGTCTAACTCTCATTTTTCAAAATTAATTTCTCAATGGTCTTTTTAGAATTATTGTTGATACTATGTTACAGGTTACAGTCACCTAGAACATTTTAGTTGACTCACAACATTCGATGCAAAGCTATAATATAAGCATTATAATATTTATATGCAAGTTAGTTAAAGGCAGGTTACCAGTACAGTACTTGAGGGCGATATATCCAAGGAGTTGCACTCCAACACATTATTACATCATTTTACATGCACATAAATTTAAATATATTTAAGGGCCTACATTATATTTACATAGAATTTCCACTATATAAAATATGGAATAGAGATTATAGGTTGAAATTGATTTGAATAATTGAAAACAGTGGTCTTTGCCTCTTGTAATCAGAAATAGGTTCACAGCATGGCGTATTTCAACTTTGGAATGAGCAATAAAATAGTTGACTCGAATATACTTGTAAATACTTGACTACATTGTGATTTGAATTCTAGCTCCTGTACAAATGAATGAATTGTTACCATCGCGTATTAGTACAGTTTCAATTTTTTTTTTTTTTTATCAGTCTGTACATATATGAATGAAATAATGGTACAGTTCGAAGAGCTGATAAGTGATAATACAAATACAGTTATATGCAGGAACTGAAAGTGATATGTTTTTTGATTTTGATTCACTTTCAGTTCCAACTTAGGTTTATAAAAATATCGATTTCAATTCTATATTTCATTAAAATAATTTTCCTCGAACCATATTCAAGGTACACATTCACCCTGTTTATTTACACACCCTGAGCAATCAGCCAGAACTTGTGTACATATCAGCTGAGTCTAGTATTGGCGGGGCCCTTCTAAGACAGATCCCCTACTCAACATCACAAGCCACAACTGTTCGGCCGTGCAGAGCTTTTGTGATGATCAGTATTATCCAGTTTTCATTGATCGAGAATGAATATTTCGATTTCAGTTCTCGTTAATTGGCAATGAAAATCCTGATTTCTATTTCACTTCCACAAGAATATTAATCAATTTCGATTTCACTTCGACTCCCCGGTTATATTATCTACTAAATCTCTCCAAATTGACTTCTCTCCCTTTATATAACAAAACATAACATCCAATCAAGTGGACTGTTTATAAGTGGCGATTTTCAAAATCGCCAAGCAGGGTATCTCAATCGTATAGATCTTGGTAGACGTCTATCTACCCATCTTCAGTCATTGATCGAACAAGCAAACGATTAGAAAATCAAATTTCTTACCGCTTGATGAACCCTTCCATTCTGCTCGTGCGCTCGCTTCACTGCGACAAACGGCCGCTCCCTGTCGAACGAACTTTCCGAGCGTTGCCTGCCAAGCGGACTCGTGCCGCTGCTCCCCGCAACGTACGCGTTGCCGTAGTTACGCCTCGACGTCTTACGGTGTGGTGAAGCGGGCGCTGACCCGTTCGACTTGACGGGCGCCGGCGCTACGTTGACGTGGAGCGGCGTCGTGAAGTCCTCGTCGTCAGCGAAGTGCGTCGTGTCGCTGGTGTAACCGTCGCGGTGGCTCGCAGACGGTCGCAGCATTCGCTTGTAGCTGTGGTGCTGCAACGTCTGCAGCTCGGTGATCAGGCGGCGTTCCGACGGGTAGCGTTCCGACGTCAGTTGGCCAGATTGGCGTTCGCGCAGCTTCTGTTGCTGGCGCTGGAGCCACGTCAGGTTACTGACGGAACTCACACCGATGATTGAACTGGAACAGAAATGGCGCGCTATTAAGAAATTACGTTCATTTTAAATTCACTCATTTATTTATCGATTGGAAAAGTACCGATGTTATCAATTTTGAAAATCGGTTCATCGATGTTGAAAAGTACATGTTATGAAATAAGTCAATATATTAATACAAAATAAAATATAAAATAATACAACTCAGTTAAGTTATGGAAGAAACAGGAGAGAATAATATTTGAATTGCTTACAATGTCCATATGTCATTGAAAAATAAAAATGAAGTAATTTAATAGTTATTACTTTTGTTCAATATTTGTCCAATATTTTCAATTTGTTCAATATTATGTACTTGATGTCCACATAAAATGTCATATGGGATATTCGATCAGCGGCAAGTGGAATTACATAGCGTTCATTGATTAAAGTATGTAGGCCCACACCAAAAAATGCAAAATATTCAATTTTAAAATAAGACGTGTCTGTTCAATTATCGGGGATAGATAACATTTAGAGTGATTGAGCATGTTTTGGATATTACTAGTAGCACTATAGAACTTCTATAATTTTCCATATATATTTTTTCTTTGAATCGGATATGCCAATAAAACGTGACATGTACAATAACAACATACATATTATAACATAAATATAGATCGTAAAATCTAGGAAGTGAAATTGTATTTACTCAGGCATTTCATGATATTCAAGTATAAAATGTGTCTATAATCACAATAATCATTGGTTTCAGCCAAGGTCTATTTTGGCCAGCCCTGAAATGGTGAATAGAACGTACATAACATTTCGAGTATTCTGCGTATTTGGGGTAACAGTTGGTCAAACAACAGTTTAATTCAACAGTTAGTTGGTCAAACAGAAAATGATGAGCCAGGTTCAATAAATGTCTCAAAAATTTGTCATTACTAGTCAGCAACATTTTGGGCAATTAAAGTCGAGCAAGTTTTTTAGTATCAAGTACATTACATTGCATCTTCCACATGTCATACTGGACACTATTTGTATTCTTTGAAAATGTGCTATAAAGATCAAGAATCAAAAGGTGTAATTTATTTTGGTCATTGAAATTTCAGATAGCTGCCCTCCCCTATTATGTATTATGGGTGACTACTCAAAGATTAGAATCTTTTGAGCACAATCTCTATAGCATAAGTTATATCCAAGTTTGTTCAGAGTTTTGACACAAATATGCTCAATAAGGTCAGAGTAGGCCTACATACTGACCTTTGATTTCAAGGTCAGAGTACGGTACTGATCTTTAATTTCAAGGTCAGAGTACGGTACTGACTTTTAATTTCAAGGTCATACAAAGTAAAAATATTGTATGATGTAGAATACAAGAAGGTGAATGTTGAATGTGATTTTAATTCGATAAGCAGTTTGAGTAGATAAAAACGACGTATCCAAAAGCCAACAAAATTGCCCGTTTGGGCTCCCCTGGAACGAGATTCCTGTTTTGACAGAGATTCTCAATAAAGCCACTATATTAAACGATGCGGAATTATAAGATTATTATGAACTTTTTTCACTTATTGTGGATTATACGCTAGTCTAGTCGGGCTAGGATTGGTTTTACATTTAATTAAATATCAGCTTCGTATAACATGGACTTTAAGCTATACTCACTCCATAACACAGACCTATTTGATGTAAAGTAATTCGCCCGTGGACACCGCACCCAGCAGTCACCAGAGTGCAGATAAGTGGCTTTTAACTCTCCGATCACGCTATATTCACAAGTTCGCAGGGAGGGTCGGATAGGACGCCTTGAGGTCTATATCTATTATCTATACACTTATACCCGCAGAAGAAGGTCGTCTAGTAACTAAATGTTTATAACTAGGAAAACGCGGGATTTGCGTTGTGAGATGAGCTTCGAAGTATGGAAATCTAGAACGAAAAATATTTCGTCAGATCAATCCACATCTACGGACCTTGGATTACTTCAAACGTTCAAAAACCTTACTTGCAACCTATGACTATCAATTACGTAATTGATAGTCATAGCTGCAACTTGTTGATATTTATATAGTTCTGCAACCTGTCGCATATACACTTTGCAAAACCAATTGTACCTATAACTTTCAATAAAATGGATACTTTTATTGCGTTTTCTTTGTGATTTCCCATCCAAATGTTGTGAAAGTCACTGAAAATATCCCTAATTATGTTTTCCATATTCAGTGAAAATTTTGAAGTTTTGGAAAATTGTCCACATTTCAAGAGTTTTCCATCCGTGTTATTCTCATGAGGATTTCTCAAACTTTCCGATTTTTCCGGAAAAACCTTTCGACCGATTTTTCTGAGAAACAATTCCAACCTATTCTGGTAAGTCAGAAATATGTAGAAAAAGTTTCAAGTCGAAAGGTATTCTTTTCCGGCCTGTATGCCGCGCAAAATTGAAAAAAAAAAACGAAGCCCATTCTTTTCGGTATGTGAAATAGAATCTTTGCTACGCTCATCTGATAACTTCACTTATCTTACAGCAACTTCAAAGATTTATCGCTTTTGAAAGATGCAATTACGTTGCTGACAGTAAATCAGACTTGAAAAGTCACGATACCCCTTAAAATATCACCCACTCGTGATGTGATCCGAACTTTTGAAAATTGAAAGGCTTTTTACCTGCGACGGAAAAGTATGGTCATAGATAGCGCAGTCCTGGTGTTGAAGTTCATTGTTTATTTATTTATATATGATTCAACGACGCACTATACTGATGACTGAGATCTAACTTATTAGTGGCGATGAAAAATATATGAGATGATAGGATGATGAGATGACAGGTTATTTTATTGCGTGTTTCTTGTATAGTGGAAAGGAGTCGATCGTGGTCCATTGTTAAGGAACCATCTTAGTATTGACCTGAACGACAGAGGGAAACTAAACCCCTGTCAGGATGGCCGACCACTCGACCATGGCGGGAATCGAACCCCGGTCTTCTGAATGACTAGCTCAGGTGTTTTAACCACTCGACCACTCGTCTCAGTACGGGAGTTGATTGTTTTTGAGAAATTAAAATTGGGTGGTAAAACCGCCCTTGTGGTACACCGTCCAAACGATCCTACTTTCATTCATAGCCTTAATAGGAGAACAATGATTTTCTATGAAGTTTGAATGTTTGAATAATGAAAAAAGAAAAAGAAATATATATATATATATATATATATATATATATATATATATATATATATATATATATATATATATATATATATATATATATATGTGTATATATATATATATTTAGCACAATCAAAGTGAATGAAGTGAAGCGAGTGCTGCCCACCACGACTCGACCGAGTACGGAGCCCCGCCATGTACGGCTTGGTTGTGCCCGGTTTACCTTGGGGAGAGACAACAGAAACGCGTGGTTTGCCACAGGAGTTAGGCCTACACACGAACATATCTGCAAACTCGGCTCTATAATCGGAGGCAGGTGTTTGTTTATACTGTTCCATTGTACTGGCAAAAGGAGATATATACATGAATCGAGTTGGTGAATAAGTTGTGTGGATGCACTTCAATCTTTTCAAGGACAACAAAATCCTGAAACTAAATTTAAATTAATAATAATGACGATATTTATTTTCCTGATTTTCGAGAAAACTAGAAAATCATCATTGTAATTTCAGAAATTAAAATTAAATAATTTGACCTCTGGGACCCGGTCCCTTTTTTCTAACTGTAGTGAAGTGGACATTGCTCGATTCTGTTCATTTTTCCACGCAGAGTATAGTTATTACAGAATTATTTTCAATTTCTGATAATGAGATGATGATTTGTAGTTGACAACGACACATACACTGCACTGATGGCTAAGATCTATTGGCCCCGGTGAATGGTATATGAGATGATGGGATGATGAGATGAGAGGTTATTCATTCATTTTTTATTTTTGAAATTCATTTTTGAAAGTGGGAAGGAGTCGGTCGTGAACCATTGTTGAGAAACCATTCCAGTATTGACCTGAACGACAGAGGGAAACCACGAAAAACCCCTGTCAGGATGGTCGACCATGGCGAGAATCGAACCCCGGTCTCCTGAATGACAGTTCGGTGTTATAACCACTCGACCACTTGTCCAAGTGGCACCACAAGGACGATATATAGTTATATACCATCCCAAAGAATATTTACCGGTATTAATAAGATAACTCATTCAAAATAAATAAACGAACTAATATAAATGAATTCTAATACTGAAGTTGTGAGTGGAGAGCACAATTTGGGGGGGACATTGTTATTGTTGTCCGCTCATTATAACAATGTGCCACATCATTTGCGAGAAGACTGTGATCTGTGGAGCTCGTGTAGAGGCACATTGAGCGAGAGTCAACTGCAGTCTTCACTGCGCTCATCCTACACCTCACTTATAATCAACGGCGTGTCATATCACGAGAGTTAATTACAATGCTTCTTGTTAAATCCTTTCCCAAGCATTCTAGGAAATTGTCTTCATTACAACTTATATGCCGGCCTTCCATGAACGCGATTTGCGTTTCGCTTTTGCAAGGCGGTGGAACTGAGGTGAGCTCAACAATCAGAAATCGCGTCACTCTCGTCACTGATTGGTCGTTTTATCACCATGGTGGCTTAAGACACGGCTTAGCGAATCCGCAATCCGAATAACGCAGGTATGGAAGCCTAGCATTAGATGCTTTATAATGATAGCACATTGGACCTAACTCTAATCATGTATTAATTTCCCTCTTTTTTATTACGCTCGAGGATATATTAACGATAGAAGCGAAGGTATATTTAGCGATGGGTGAATATATATATATATAGGGTGTTAATTAAAGGCGAACGGACACTTTCGGCAAAAACAATTTGAAGGAAAATAGAAATTCGAGTTCACAAACGCGTTGCCCATGGACACTTTCGGCAAATACAACTTGAAGGAACGAAAAACTTCTGGGTGCCAAATTGAATTCGCCAAATCAGAAACGTTCGTCTTTCGAACAAAAAGCGCTAAGTGATGAAGTAACTCGATATAGGGTGCATCAGGGCAATGATCTCGCGACGTCTTGGCGAGAGATCAACTCTTCGGTGATATCGGAACAGTTGAAGATACACTGGTATCCACACAAGATGTATATGTTCCGACCGACCGACTATCTTCCCTATCTCACAACACTATAGCGCACGGGTGATTCGCTCTGTCATCTTTTGTGGATACAAGTATATCAACATTTTAATATGGTATAAACAAAGGGATTGAGACGAGAGGTCGAGTTCCTAGCACACTGAACCGTCATTCAGGAGACCGGGGCTCGTTTCCCGCCATGGTCGACTATCCTCACAGGGGGGGGGGTTTCGTGGTTTCCCTCTGTCATTCACGTCAATACTGGGATGGCTCCTCAAATTTCTTCCCACTATCCAAAAAACACCTCACAAAATAGCCTTTAATCTAATAATTCCATCATCTCATACATCATTCACCGACACCAATCATCAATACAGGGCGTCGTTAAACCCAATTCAAAAAAAAAAAGATCTCGACTTTTGTCAATACATACATAATATTGTGAAATAGTTATAACGCATTCCGATTCATATAATTCATCTCATGTTTCATAAAATGACGCTAAAAAAAAAATGTTTTTTTTTTATATACATGAAACATTCAAAAACACAAGCGTCATGGAATCCACTACTCGTGGGTGTGAAATATTCGCGATGTGTCGATGCGAAGCATGGAAATGCCAAGGAATGCAGAAGCCACGTAACTTCGGGCAGCTGGATGATTGTCGTACCATCTATATATGGCCAGGACTACTTGGATGCGTTTCCGGGTTAAAAACCACTGGCTACATGTCACTCGATTCGAAGCCATCGCGAACAGCTGGTGGAGGAAACGGCCAGCAGGACTAGAAGGGGCGGTGAAATAGATTGATATGACCGACGACTGATTGGCAGTACAGGAACGAATGGCCTGGATTATGCACAAGTCCCGGAAGATCGTCGGGAGGACAGGAGAATGCGTGATAAGTTGAGGGATAGCAGATGGTCAGAATCGCATGGCCTAGTTCTCAAGACACGGCACGGTCCAATCAAATACCTTTCGGCCCGTTGGACGACTATTGTGGTTACGCGGCTGATTGAAATACTAATAAATTATACTTCGGGTATGGTTTTACGAAATCCTGACTAACTTTAATAAGTCAATTCACAATAGTTTTATCGGCAGTTTTAGTAGTAGTCCTCGTCTTAGTCTTCGAAACCGATTACAGACTAAGCAAACGCACCACGTGCGTTGTAAGATGATCGTGGTCTACTCCACAACTCTACACACCTTGATGGAAACTGTCAAGTCTACAGCGTCGTGAATTACCGTGCGCAAGATGATACTGAATACTGAATAACCACTGTTTCTAGCTATTTGATGAGAATGTATTCATTGATTTTTTGTAAATGGCTAATCCGATCCCAATGAAAATTAGTTATGATGTGCACCATATTTTGTATTCATACTCAGTGAAAATTTGAATGATTTTGAAGAGAAATGTTGATGAAAACAAATGGCATTGTGTAACAAATGACAACTATGGTTATCGAGCTACTCCCACGTTGAAGATTCTGGATGGCATTATGAACGACGTTTTGCAAAAAATATAACTTTATTGATTATGCTAATTATTAATCGTGCTATAAAAATATCATTGGTATGAGTAAACACGGAACTCGAATTAGAGGGATGCGAGATCGAATCTCGAGAAATGTAAAAATCGGACAAAAATAGTGCGGTCGCAGTGACTTGGCGGACGCGAGTGGCTACTCGGCCGGTAGCTAAAACTCGATTGCCGCAGAAAAGTTTGTAAAAATCTTGATCTGAAATTTTTTTTTTTTAAATCTTCAAATGTGAGATCGACAGTTGCAGACCGAGCCATGTGCCACAACGTTGAAGTGATGTTTTTCGATCATGGGACATCAATATCTAAAATCTCATCGAACAAAATGATGATCGGTCCGCTAGAACTCGAATTAGAGGGATGCGAGATCGAATCTCGAAAAATGTTGAAATGAGTGATAACAAGAGTAAAAGACTCAACAACAGGATAGAGTGATGAGTACAAGAGTGAATTCGTGGCATTGAGTGATGATTAGATTGATTCATCAAAGCCCGCTTTTAAGAATAATAAACGAGTATGGATTAAGCGATAATTAGCGGATTAACTTGTAATTACACTTGGTTACTAATTGAAGCTGTTCTTCTAGACCTAATTTAATTACAATATCATAATTCAATAACACATCTATCTATATTTCGTAAAACACAGTAATATACCCTATAATTTATAAATCGTAACACTGTACACCCATCAAAGTATAGAGCCTATACCTCAAGATTTCGTAAACCAACCGCTCGGTGAAATGAAACCAACGTGAAAGAGCTACACATTGAGACAGATACAAGCCTATAGGTGAGCCGAGTGCAGACTCATTAGGTTTTTAATTGTTTGAAATTACTATTCTCGTTATGATCTAAAAGTCATATAAATTACATGATCTTGATCCAGCTTTAAACAGTGGACATTTTTTAAATACGCAGTTGCGTTTCTTATGCTGAAACATCGTACTGACAAATCATCATATCCTGAAAATATCACATAAATACAAATATATAACTGTGATATTTGTCCTTGCTCTGTTGGTAACAGACCTTCTTCCGTGAACACAAGTATCTCAATGAAACAACGCAAACAAATACGTACTTGAATTCAGAATGAAAATCTTGAACTTTTCTTAATATAGACTATTTCAAGAAATCAAGTACCGGTATATATTGTATATCGCAATCTACTTGAATCCACGAAAGAGGAAGGTTCCGATCGACCGTCTCTCTATCTCTACACCACTATCGCTCGGGTGGTTCGCGCCTTCTACCGCAGATACAAGAGTGCCGATATAGTACACGTATATATGTTGCAGTCTGCTCGAGGTAACTGCTGGTAAACCCTTGAAGAGCTAGCTATAACTATAAAACTCGGGTTCGACTTGTGTATCGAACAACGAAGAAGGCGCGAACCACTCGCGTGTTAGTGGTGTGTGATAGAGGGGACGGTCGCTCGGAACCGATTCCTCCATCGTCGGTACTAGTATGAAGCTTGTCTGCCTTTATATGCGGTTAGAAACAGGCTTATACACTATGACCTCGCTGGAAAACGCGAAGTTTTAATTATTCTTGGGTCGTAAAAAATATTTCTACAAATACAAGAATATATCGCTGTTTGATTTACAACATGAGCTCTCTCAAAGTACTTTTAACGGGCGAAGTGATCGATGACATCATGGAGTATTTGATATGTCTGCAATAATATACACATACAAAGATACACAAATTCTAATGCTAATCTTCCACATGTGAAAACGAGTGATATCACGCTAAATTTGATACACGAAAGAAGATTGTTTATATCGAGACTGAAGGTACGAATGATATGCAAGTGCTGTGCCAATATTTGGCACTCTTCCACGTGTAAAAACGAGTGATATCTCGCGAGATTTTATCCATGAGGTGAATGACGCCAGTGCTGTGCCAATGTTTACTGCGCTTCCATGAATAGAAGCCAGTGACTGATATCTACCAACATTTGATACATGAGAAATTATTGTTTACATTGAGAACAAAAGGTGATTGATGTGCAAGTGCTGTCTTTGTTTCGTAAGCTTCCAAGTGTGAAAATGAGTGATATCTCGCGAAATTAGATATATATCAGTGATGATTGTTCATTGAGAACAAAGGGGGAAAGACACCATGGAACTGCGTCAATCTCTGGAACGGACAGCTGGCTGTGTTGCAAGCGGGTATCTGTGGGTCACCAATCTACCAACTTATTACTTCTTACCACAATTATACTTGAACAACGATAATTAATTCAATATGATACGCTAAAATAGAACTTGAGTGTACTGAAAACTGGAAGTGTGAAAAATCACACTTTTATTTACTTTCAACTCGACTTGAACGTTAATTTAAACTTTACACTTTACTTCTTGTCATGTATTAAACACAAAATTTATGTTATATAATCTTACATAATATGAATTTAAAATATAAAAAATTTGTATTTCGAATAGGGTGAGCAGATTCCCTACCTCCCAATGCGGGCAGTGGCGGGGTAAAAAAGAAGATGTATCGCATACAACGCTGAAACCGACAAGCGTATAAAAACACGCGGACTGGTGTGGATAGATCCTGTAATTAATATTTCAACATGAATAGTTAGAAGCAGCATCATAAACTAATTCGAGTTTTGTTGCAATTAGCTATGACGGATCGAGGAGGAACTAAACTTGCATTCACGAAAGAAGTTTGTCTACCAACTGAATAATTGTTAAAACTTCGGTCATTTGATCCAGCATCAAGTATGCAAAGGTCTTGTAAGATGTAGCTGTGTTCCCAATCGTAAATCTAGTCAAAAATCACTTACTCTCAAAGTACACCAATAACGGTGATTTTTTTTGGGGGGGGGGCGGTGGGTGGGGGGGGAGGGGGTTGTAGACTGTATACCCATTTTTTTAAATTGGGTTTTAACGACGCACTGTAATGATGACTCAGATCTATTGGCGTCGGAACTATACCTTCGTCTTTAGTGGCTACAATCATAGGACTAATATATAAAAGGGATCCGTTAGAATTCGATATTTTTGATCGATTCAATATTTCAGTACTTTGATTCGGTATCGAAGTGATTCAATATTCGATGCATTATATTCGATAATGATGGATATGGATTAGGAATATTGTAAGTGGCCAAATAACACCCTGCCAACGGGTTTCAAATTGTACGTGCCAAACGAGCCTCTCCTACATGTTAGAAACCCCTGCACCATTCTGTTCCATGTTATATTCTTTTTCCGATTCGATATTTTCGACATCGATTCACTGTCAACCACTTCCGATTAATTTATTTGATTTATTTAGATCAATTTTTCATTTTAAAATATCAGTATCGTTTGGAATGTTTCGATCACCCGGCAACTCTGATTTCTATCAAACAGAAGTGGATGTGTACACATATTTTGTGCCAAGGAATACAAATTGACCAGCGCGGTGTATATCATCGAAGTGCTAATAATAGCTAACCGATTGTGTTCCACTTGATCCAGCAGAAACCGTTCTGTTGTTACCTAACTGGCCATCTTAACCTCACGCTAAATATAACATGTTCTATTCCAATAACATCAATATGTGACGTGGTGGAACTGTAAAACGCGCTAAAGGTGGAGTAATTGGTGGAAAAACAGACGTCGGATTGGTTGAAAGAGCTGCCAAATGAGAATCGACATTTGTTTTTGATACGAAACTTGGCAGTGTTCGACCAAATAATCATTACAATTGAGAAAGCGATGAAATCTGAAATAATAACAATAAATATATCCCGATCGTGATTGAATATTGTTTGCTTAACGACTACACCAACAGCTGGGCTATTTTGGAGTACGAATTAACGGATGACAGATTAATGTTCACAGAAACTAATACCGTATGCGAGATTCGAACTCAAGAGCGACTTGACTTCCGTTTCTAAAGCAGTGCCTAAGCTGAATGAGCCATGGGGGATGACTTGAATCTATACCTTCACTATCTTCATCGTAGTCTATACTTGCAACAAAGGGTGAGACTATATCCAATAAGCGTCCAGAAACTTCGTATACCCTATACACATTTTTGAACATTTTGAGGCGTCAAGTCACCTCAAACTATAAACAGACTACGAATGGTTGGTTTTATAAACCCTGGATTAGCCTAGTTTAGTTCAAATTTGTTGATCAGTGGATACCAAAGCACTTTTGTCACTGATCCTCAGATTAGTTCTTGGGTAAAACTGACCCATAAGAGGTTGTTTTTGGTGACCCTCAAAGACTTGAATAGAGAGGGTTTCCCGACTTTTTATAAAGTATTATGTGTTATTGCAAAGTCTAATCGCGCCATTTAGGGTTATTACAGGTCTCCAGGATGACCTAGCAGCTTGTGCCAGGTCTCCAGGTCTCCATGTGCACAGGGGGTACTCACCCATCATGAAACTCGGGCGAGCGCGGTGACGTACTGCTGCTACCATTGAGGTAGTCACTGACCGGCGACGACAGCACTTCACTGTCGATATAGTCCAGTGGCGGTGACTTCAACGGCGACACCACCGGCTTACTCCTGATCGGCGCCGCATCATACACTAGCGGCGTCGCGTCGAACACGGGCGGCGTCACCACCTTGTACGACGACGTATTACCGCCGTTGTACGTAGCTCGCGACGGTTCTTCACCATTACTAAAACTCGCTTTCCTAACCAAACTCGGACTCGCCAATCGCATCATCGTGTTCGGCTGGGTTATCGACGGGGACGCCGGCACCGGCCCGTACGTAAACGGTCGACTGTCTTGTCGCGCGTGATAAGGTATATTATCGGCGTCTACCTCGGCGTCGATAAAGTTGACGTCGTCGAGATCGTGGAACACTAGACTGGCGCCGTGGTTGGCATCTGTCTCACTGAAGCCGTTGTGGTGGTGACCGGTCGAGGCGGAGCGCGCTATGACGTCAGTGTGGCGCGGCGACGACCCGTGAAGGTCGCCGGCCAGCAGTTGTCGTTGCGAGTGCGAGGACAGCGAGGAGGTAGTACTAGAATGACGATGCCCATATGGAGACGTGGTCGACGACGGCAGGTCGGGTATGTTCTCGACGGTCAACAACATGTCGGAGAGGAGCTCGTCGAGAGTGCGATGTTGTTCTTCCCGGGTCGTCGTCGTCGTCGTGTAGCTCGGCGACGCGGACTCGTTGGAAGTGTTGTGGGATTTTTTGACCGCGAGACCGTTGCCCGCCGAAGAGATGCCAGAGTCCATGGAGACCGTGAACGGACTCCCGACGACGGTGGCTGCGCAGGAAGCGGCTGCGCGCTCGGCAGCTTCTTCTTGTTGTTGTTTCTTCGATATTGTCGCATATAGCGAGCCGTCCAAAGGGCCGTGCGTGTGGCTCAAGTCCACTTCATCTCCACCTGGTGACATTAGAAGAGAACAACACGTTTAGTTGCTGCCGAGAGAAGAGGGTAATGCAATGCTAGCACACAGGTCACTGCAATAGAACGGTATGGTCATGTTAGAACCGATGTGCAAATCAACAGGCACTTTATGACCTTGAGAGGTGCGATGCGCTAAACCAAGCCTCTCATCACAGCTGTGCTCAATTACATCACTAAAACAAGGTAACCGTATCTTGAAAAACAGAAATACTCTATCGATGACAATTACCATAAACGACAAATTCCATTTGCTACAGAATGTCATTAGCAACTCGCGCCTTACTGCGTCATTGAACCATGATATAGACCCACACTGTTCGCGGACACACCCTCGTCCTGTACTGGCTCGCACCCACTCGCCTTGTTCTCAGCACGGCGGCAATCCACTGCCAGCTAGCCAACAGCTAGTCTGCAAGGAGTGCAGACCTGGTGGGTCGTGATGGCTACGTCACATGTGCGGGGAAGGCGGAGTTGGGGGGGGGGTCAAGTCTCCAGATATACCCATACAAGGTAACTCGTTCAAGGATGCTGCTTGCTAGAGCTGGCTTGCAGATCATAACAGCTACGAGAGATGTACACTCGGACGACGTGCGATAGAGCACCGAGATCGATGCCAGGAGGAGACAAAAGACAGAAGACATGGACTACGTTTGTCACACAGTTGCGAGGGGTTAACAACACCTGAAATCTGGTGTACACATGTCATGTAATCTTCCTGAAATCCCTTGAAATCTTCTTGAAATCCCGTGAAATCTCCCTGAAATCCCATGAAATTTGAAATCAGGTGAACACCAAATCTACTAGTTGTTTACCCCTCGCACAGTTGGGGAATGCGGTTTAGTTGAAATGATTGAACCTGGAACAGTTCAATCATTTCAATTATCACGATATAGGGAATCGTTTTGGTCAAAACAGTTCGAAAATCTAAAAGCGCCGATTAATTTATTCACACCGCCCTCTGTTATTGACCTGGAGTGGCCGCCCCTCCAAACCTTTTCACTCCGTCCCCGTTCATCATATATTTCAGATGCGATTCATCAACACGTATATCACAATGTTTGAACCCGTTTTATGCAGGCTGAACCGATTTGGCGCGTCCCAGGTCTATTATAAACGTATAGTAATATAACAGATAGCTAATGATACCAATAGGTACTGAGCTGAGAGAGGCTCGGTCAATTGACAGGTCAACATTCCCACATTCAACCACTTCGCCAACGCAATTTATATTTTCCAAGAAAGTTTATTTTATTGAATTCTCGAATAACTTCTAATTTAAGTCTTGGGTGCCTATATATTACTTGGTTGCATAATTTGTTCAAGGCTAGTTGTAGGTAGTACGCCCATTGCGTTTTCTCAACTTAGTCTATATAAAGAAGACCACGAAGATGTACATTCCTTAGATTTATAAATGCAAATGAGAATGATGAATACTTGTCAGATTGAATCCTAAAGCTAAACCCACTTTCAGATAACTATTTAAGATTCTTTCGGAGGGGTAAACGACTAGTGAATTTGGTGTCGTACACCTGATTTCAGATTTCAAGAGATTTCACGGAGATTTCAAGAAGATTTCAAGAGGTTTCTAGAAGATTTCTAGGGATTTCAGGAACATTTCATGTCGAGTAGACACCAGATTTCAGGAGTTGTTAACTTCACGATTCTTTCAATCATTCGCACCAACACTTTGATTTCATGATACAGGCTACTTATCGTCGTTGTCGAGATCTTTCAATAATGACAGACAAACTGCATCTCCTTGCTTGCGACCCCACCAACAGATAGTTTATTTGAGGGTACGAATGTGCGGGCAATTGGGATCCTCCTATATTACACTGCCATCAACTGAGACATAACTTGATGAAAATGATGAAATAATCAAAAATACTGGAGTATAATTACAAGTAACTTCCAAGCACCTCATGATGGGTTATAATTGTCAATGTGTAAAAACTGTTCACCAGAAGGTGCGAGCCACCCGCGCGCTAGTGATATGTGGGATAGGAGGCGGTCGCTCGTAACCTTCCACTTTCATGGAGACAAGATATTTTGTCATACTGTCAGTGTCATGTGTTGTTTTTGTTTGTTGTGACAGGAGAATGGGGGGAGGGGGTGTGAGGGGGATCCAGGACAAAGCAATAAGGACTGACTGAGACAGGTGGATCAGCCGCTTTTCGCTTTTCATTTGATTGTAGTTCATGGACAAGGCTGATCTGTTTAGTAAGGAGGTAGTCATGGATTGATGATATCGAGGAGTCAAACCAATGGCAATTTGCACCTCAACTTATACTGCATGAAGGACACCACGAAAATCCTCAGTCAGGATGGTCGACCATGGCGGGAATCCTAGATAAGGAAGGTCTCCTGAATGACAGTTCAGAAGATCGACGTTCGACCATCCCGAGGGGCGAACAACTAGTAAATTTGATGTACACCCGATTTCAGATTTCAAGGGATTTCAGGGAGATTTCACGGGATTTCAGGGAGATTGCACGGGATTTCAGGAAGATTTCAGGGGTTTCAAGAGATTTCTAGATTTCAAGGGATTTCAAGGGATTTCAGGAACATTTCATGACATCTAGTGTAGTACACCAAATTTCAGGAGTTGTTAACCCCTCGGACCATCCTGACAGATTTTGGGTGAATTTTCCTCGGCCGTTAGGAGAATACGGAAATGGTTGTATATAATATCACGACCAAGACCAGTTCCTCCTCATCAATTCAACAGACTAAAGAGGGCTATTCATTAAGTAGATCACCCCTACACTGATGTGCTGTTACTAACCATAAAATAATAAAAACCAATGAAATGCTGTGTATCTAGATAAAAAGTCAGTATATAGTATGAAAAATCGTTGTATATACACGAAAGAAGGCGCGAACCATCCGTGCGTTTGTGATGTAAAGGATACGAGAGAATTCGATCGGACCCTTCATCTCACATGGACACAAGCACGGCAGTGTTCACAAGTTTGGGCGCGAAGAAAGACGCGATAAGGTCAAGTGTTGACTGAAGGTCACGCGTCTCTGGGAATGACAGATTGTGATGGTGTTGACGGATGTGAATGCGAGAGGAGACAGCGTGGAGGCGCCGGGTCACGCGCTATTGGCACGGCACACGACTTCTGGGACTAGAGACCCAGCCACGTGTATAGTTCAGCCTCACTGCTATCGTTCCGCATCTTAATCTCGTCCATGGGAGTCGATTCAGTGGAATATCAGATTTTTGATAATTACTTTTGAACGGTATGAGATATCAAAATTCTAATACGCGAGAAACACAGATAATTACAATAGCTTCAAGATGATATAAGTTATAACTATCCAAGTCATGTCGCATAACTGTCAAGTGTATGCTGAAAAATGTGTTTTTTAGCTGTATATATGCCTACGCTTGACAGTTATGCGACATGACTTGGATAGTTATAACTTATACCATCTTGAAGCTATTATAATTATCTGTGTTTCTCGGATATTAGAATTTGGATATCTCATACCGTTCTTAAGTAATTATCAAAAATCTGATATTCCGCTAAATCGACTCCCGGTGGACTCTTGAATCTCGTCCAGTTTAGACTAACAGAAATTACTCATTCGCAAACCATTGATCCATTAGCCTCTGTAACGTCCGTCTTACTTTTATTCTATTTATATTGGGTTTAACGACGCACTGTATACTGATGACTACGTTCTATTGGCGTCGGTGAATAATATATTAAACGGAGGGATGACGAGATGAAAGGTTATTTTATGAAGTGTTTTCGAGGGGTAAACAAATAGTAAATTTGATGAATACCTGATTTCAAATCTGAAGGAATTCCACGGAGATTCCACAGGATATCAAAAGATTTCATGACAAGCGTGTACATCAGATTTCAGGAGTTGTTAACCCCTCGGGTGTTTTTGGATAGTGTGGAATGAGTCGGTCGTGGCTTGTTGTTAAGAAACCTTCACAGTATTGACCTGAACGGCAGAGGGAATAGGGTGGTGTGGTGTGGATGAAGGATTCTCATAGCTGAAACTTTCAATGGCGGACTTGACAAATATTCGAGATCGGCGATGATGGTCTTCGGCTTTCGGCTTATGGGAATTTAACACGTAACCCAAACCCAAGTCGAGCACCATCACCGGAGACTTGACAAATTTTCCAGATCGGTGATGGTCGTCTTCGGTTATACGACTTGTTATCGGTACTCTTCGTCGTTTTTCCTCGTTCGACATTTTTTCAATCAAGATGAGTTGACATATTACTATTTTTCTTTTCAATCCTGCCATACTCAACAGCAACATCATAAAATTATGTCGAAATGGCGACCATTTTTTCTCCAATATGATTCTTCTATTATACAAAATCTATATTTACCCCACCAACAGCTATATAGGCTGTAATGGAGGTTCGAATGAGCGGGTGATAGTAAAACAAGTAAGTAATGACGACGTTTAAAAGAATCGATACCTAATGCGGACTCGAACCCATGCCCAACTTGACTTCATTGACTAAAAGCTGTGTTTTAGCTGAATTAGACACGATAGGTGGCTTACAAAAATAACGAAATACAAATATAGTAATAAAATACAAATTCGAGAAGAGAATTAAGTGACTCAGGAAGACGGAAGAAGTTACGTATTTTCTCAATATAGCTTCCTCGAAGCTCATAAACCATGCACATTTATGTAGGACTATATTCAGTAACATGTTCTTGCAACGTCGTCGAAAACAAGGGCGTCGGCCACTGATTGGTGAACGCCAAATCGCGCGATTCGTGGCGCCGAAGGAGAAAATATGTAACAAATGTGCGCATCGTATATAATTTTATACTTCGCGTTTTATTCCAGTGATATGTTGATTAACCTGCAATTCAAGGTCGAAATTTAAGTGCTCCGTTAAAAGTTAATCAACTGTTTAAACTGTCATCTCCGTTAATTATACCAGTGTTATTTTATTGACCAATCAAGCGATTGGCCTAATGGACTCATTAATGGACTGGTAAAAAACCGTGCCTTCGTATTACACAATTCACATCAAATATATTAAATACCTCGATGAAGTATTGACTGATGGAAGTACCCATATAATATAGTGGACCTATCATCGCACATATATAGTTTTATGTAGGCCTACATAAACGACAGCATTGCTTACACTTCATGATTAATTCAGGAGACCGGGGTTCGATTCCCGCCACGGGTGACCATCCTGAAAGAGGTATTTCGTGCGCGTGCAGGTTCATACTGGGATGGTCCCTTAACAGGCCACGACCGACTCCTTCCAACTATCCCATATTATATTATATCCATATTATACGGTTATACGGAATATAAATAAGATATTTTCTGATGGCCTATAGCTGATTACGGGAATAAATCAATGGAAACCACACATTTGGATCCATTAGTCAGTCTGAGCGTCAAGGGTGGAGTCCTGCATAAGACATGCGTATTGTAAAGATCATTAATACATATCATGCGCTCATTCGTACGCACAAATAATCTAGCTGTTGGTATACGTCATTATAAACAGTCCATATCAGAGTTGATTTAGCGAAATATCGTGTTTTTATTGTGATAACTTTAGAACGGTGTGAGATATCAAAATTCTAGTACGGAACAAACACAGATATTTTTAATAACTTCAAGATGGTATACAATTTGACTACATATTTCATGTCGTATAATTGTCAAGCGTATTACAAAAAAAAAAAAGTTTTTTTTCAGCTGTACGCGTGACAATTATACGATATCAGTTGAATAATTATAACTTATACCACCTTGAAGGTATTATAAATAGCTGTGTTTTCTCTGTATTAAAATTTTGATATCTTGAATCGCTCAAAAGTAATCACAAACAAAAATATTTCGCTAAATCGACTCCTACAGACTCTAAAGCAAACAATAATCAATCATTCATTAAACCGCGATATTTATATTGCGTTCGACGACTTATACGCAATGATAAATACGATCTATTAACGTCGAATGAACGAATATAATAGGACGATATGGGAAGTTTTTTTTTTAGGTAAAACGAGAAGGATAGTGGGAAGGAAGTGGTCCCACATCCGGAGACATTCTTACGAGAGGTATATAGTAAGTATATATTGAAGGGAGGAGAGATAATCTGAAGGATCGGCCTACAAAAATCGACATACATAACCCGCGGGTGAGCGAGCAGCATGTCTCACTGCAGAACATGCATCCTCGAGTTAATCACCACAAACGGCGTCATACATGATATTTACGTCCACAGTCGGTAAAGTAGTGTGCCCACGCAGTGATGACACTTCGAACATACCTGTTATAACAGCGCACAACTCGGTTACACGGTTAACAATAGGCACTCACAACTAGAACAATGGCAAGAGAGAGCGAGAGAGAGGGAATGCGATGTCTTGGCGGCCGGCGACTATACTGAATGCACGGTAGAAGAGGGTGCACGATAGGATTTAGGGGACAGAAATAGGTATATTTGTAACGACGAAAGAAGAAGGTTCCGAACGACCGTCTCCCCTATTGGACACTATGGTAACGCTCGGATGGTTCGCACCCTCTTGTTACGTGGCTACGAATATATCGTCACTCCCACTAAACACAAATAGATCCAGATAGACGCCAGCGGCAGCAGGCAAGCGGGACCGACACGGGAAGCCGGGGAAAACGATGTACTTGCTCACATCTCGGACCATGATCAACACGTGACGGTGTGATGGGAAAGGGGGTTCAAGGGGCTGTAAGGGGGTGCCTAGTAGAGCGAATACTGGAATAAACATACTATACCAACTACCAAGAGGGAACTTGGCTTGGCGTGTTCACTTAGAAAGAGGACGGCCTATTCGAGGAAAAAACGATCAAAACCTGTCCCGAAATAGTAGCCGAAATTCCCTGGAATAGCTGGATGGCTGTGGAGTAGCTCCTACGGCATTCTTACACGCCAAGCCCTCCTTCACTCTTGGTAGTATCGCTATTCCAGTATTCGCTCTTCAGCGACCTCGTTGCAAGCACGGTGCTAAAGATAACTACTATCTTAGTCTATATTCGATAATTTTATGCTCTTTGATTAATATATTACATTCCATTTTTGTGAATTCAATCAGTTTTAAGATAATACGTGAATGAGTTTCATCACAATTTTGATATTCATTCCCGGCTTATCATCCTGAACCTGATAGAATTCACCCCCAAAAAATGTCATTAATTAAAGAGCATACAATTATTTTGTAGTTGATATAATTATCATTCAATCACACTGGTTCGTGAACAAGTAAAAAATGGCGGAGATGAGTTTCTCTAGCACCTTGCCTACACCCCCTTGAGAATAAAATTTGATCTTCAAACGTCACAGCTTTGTATTATGCGCTTCAAGACAACCTACCCAAACCTGATATTGACGTCATGAACGTTATTTGCCTCCAATCCAACCACAGATAGTTTGTCGCTGGACCGGCCACACCATGATTGTTTGAGCTAACGACGTACATAGACTTCTTAGATTAAAAATTGACTGATATATATAGTCCGAGGGATTAACAACTCCTGAAATCTGTTGTACACATGTCATGAAATCTTTCTGAAATCCCTTGAAATCTTTTTGAAATCCATTGAAATCTCCTTGAAATCCCTTGAAATTCCTTGAAATCTTTTTGAAATCCCGTAAAATCTTCTTGAAATCCCGTGAAATCTTTTTGAAATCCCGTGAAATCTCTCTGAAATCCCTTGAAATCTGAAATCAGGTGTACACCAAATTTACTAGTTGTTTACCCCTCGATTTAGGCCTACTATTTGAGATTGGCGCCAAGTCGTCACTTTCAGGCATCAGCGCTCGTTCCCAGCTCACAAGAAGTGCTACAACAGATTCACTGCTCATCATAACTGAATGAATAGAATAATTTGCTGCTTATATGAACTCTGTAGAAGTGCCAAGTTCCGAGTATAGTTGAATAGTTATGAAGTAGATTAGATTATAGTTTCATAATCACCTGCTCATTCGTACCCCCTATAACCTAGCTGTTGGTGGGGTCGTTAATCACGTTATAACCATCGACAGAAATACTTCAAAGGTGCAATTATTGGTAACATTCAAATGTCATCGTATTTTGAAAAGAGAACGAAGTCAATATGTTGATTGGATGAGCGAAGTGAAAGTTTACCGTAGACCTACTCGAAAATAACTATTTTTTTTCATTTTTGGAGCTCCTCCAGTCAAACGAAAGTACAAATTTTGTTGAAACTTGGCATACACATGCTTGTCATGATCGAACTCGATACCGGTACTGTACATTTTCGAGGCGCAGCGGCAATCGGTTGAACCACTTCTCAGAAAAATCACGTCGAAATTTATTATAACTATACATTAGAATAACCAGAGACGAGAGAATTGGGAAAATGATTTCTTATACATTTTTCAAATTTTCACAGAATTTAAACTTAAGAATGATACACATCATCACAAAGTTTCACATAAATCGAATGAGCCGTTTCGAAGAAAATAGTTCAAGTGTAGGATTTTAGATTAACAAAAGTTGAAACCAATAAGATCGTGAAACGATTGAATAATAAACAACAAGTAGAATAGAAAGGCCGTGACTTAATTGAAGGTTATTATAAATAAAGGTGTGTGTTTAGTTCTCCATTTTATCTCACATGAATAGGCCTATCTCACAACGCATTTATCAGCTGCGTTTTCCTAGTTGAGTTATTTTATCGGAGGTATGAGTCTGACTATCTGTCAGCCTCTTTGGATATATAACTCCTCCTCTGTTGACATCACATGACAAAGTCATAGAGATTATTTCAAGGTGTTATATTTGTCAACACATTCTGTGGGATCAATTTCTAGCCGCGTTGATAAACTATGAATTGACTGTTGGTCCAAGGTTTAAGGTTTCGTTTTTGATATTTTATGACTCGATAAGCGACAAAATTGTTGAGTGACGAAGGTTCCGATCGACTGCCATCCTCTACTCCACTGCTCTTGGCATGCGTATGGTCCCCACCTTCATCTTTTGTGAATTCGACTAAAGTGAAATATGAGATGGAAAAGATTATAGCCATAATAACAAGTCACACTTCGCCCTAAAGAGACTACTGGCCACCTCCTAGGATATCTCCTAGGGCCTATAGGGCCATCACTTTATGTCACCACCCAAGTAAATGAATGAATAAAGCTTCATGTTACATTTTTTCACATGTTTACAAGGTTTGATATGCCCTACCTCCCGAATCACATGAAGCGAACGCGTTAGCAACTGTGCAAAAGTGCCGGTTCAACATAATAACTACAAATATCACCGTTGGCTATGTGGTACGTATGTAGGGTGCTATGATTTTCCAGGACGAGATTTACACTTAGAAACATAACTACATCTTTCAGAAACGTTATGTCATCAAAGAACATCACAACACTGAAACTAGAATTTAATGAGTAGTGACGATATGTATTTCCCTAATTTTAGAGAAAACTAGAAATCATAATCTCAATTCGAGATTTTTTGTCCTCCAGAGACCATGAGTCATGACGTAGGCATTACCGATTCTGTACAGAAACATAAACAGAAACGAGTAATGTCTACGTCACGACTCAGAAAGAGGGCCTGGACCTGGAGGACAAATAAATCAATTGTAAACTCCGAAATTGAGATGATGATTTCTAGTTTTCTCTAAAATTGAGGAAATAAAGATCGTCATCATTCGTCAGATCTATAGATTCAGGGTTGTGATGTCCTTTAAATGTGCAGAGAGTTTCTCAATACAATCACCGAAAAGTGTACAATTCATCAGTTCTACTAGAGTTAGACGACCGTCTCCTTTCGAGAACATCAGTATATGAAAATATGAACTTGACTTATTCGAAGCTCGCGTAAACAGGGATTTGCCGAAACTTGAAAGCCGTATAATTGAACGGCTGACAATGTGCTAGTCATCCCGAGGGATACACGTCTAATCCCGTCATCAGTGGCAGGACCTTGGGATACGATCAAAGCCTAGCCTGTTCTATTCCCGTCAGTCCGTCAAAGCGAACAGTGGCAAGAAACGACGCCAACTAGAGACGCCCACGACGCCCCGAGACAAATTGCCGCCGATGTGTCCTAATTCCACCAGTGTTTGGCAAGCTACCGTGTGTGTAGACACACGTAATCATGGGGGGGTGGGGGGGAGGGGGGGGGGCAAGAATAGTCCTGTGAGTCAGCAGGACGTGGCTCGAATGGAACCAATTGTTGATGTTGATCGTGGCGCAGTGGCGCAACTATTTGACCGCGACAGGGGGCAGGGGGGGGGGGCACTGAAGAGCGAATACTGGAATAGCGATACTATCAAGAGTGAAGGTGGGCTTGGCGTGTATAATAATGTCGTAGAAGCTACTGTTTCGGGAAATTGATTAAAGCACAGAGGAGATGTGCAGGTTAGGGTTTTGGGTCAGCTTTTGATCGTTTCCTCGAATAGGCACATTCGCTTTCTAAATAAACACGCCAAGCCCACCTTCACTCTTGGTAGAATCTCTATTCCAGTGTTCGCTCAGACGTTCCGACAGGAAAGGGAAGAAGAGGGCCGCAAATCAAGACTTCGTATTTGGAAATCTGTATTTTGATTGACATGTCCAACTCTTTATTAGCAAGAAAATGATAAAGGCCAATACATTTGTTCAATGTATTCATAATGGGTTTTATAGCGAGTGCGTGCGCACCTTGTACTCACAATAGAGAAATTAATTTTCGCCATTTTTTCCATGTTCACGAACAAGCGTGATTGATTAAAAAAGTGTACCAACTCCAAAATAATTCTATGCTCTTTATAATCAATATAACATTCTGTCTTTGTGATATCAATCAGTTTCAAGAAACTTGATTTTGTATCAAGTTTCGATGTTATTAAAAAAAAGAAAAAAAAAAGTTTCAAGATAATAAGTGAATGAATACCAAGAATGTGATGCAATTTATCGACTTATTTAGAAATAAATACTTGCGATTGACATTCAACTATAACTTACAATTAGAACGAAAATGATAAAACCTGAACATTTGTTCGATTTTCTCATAGTGGGTTCAGAGACGCGGTGTAATGATAACTAAGATCTAATCGGCATGGAATGAATGTCGGAATGATTGATGATTGATGAGAGGATGATGTGAAAGTGAGGATAGTGGGAAGGAAGTGGTCGTGACCATAATATCGTCATTTGCCTTGGCCGCAGAGAGAATCGACCAGAAACCTCTGTAAAGATGAACGGAGGCGGGGATTGAACCGAGGCCCGATACCGGTCACATGGAGCAAGGGCGCTACCACTGAGCTATCAATACCAGTTATGTATTGAACAATTATTCGATTCATTTGAATTGAAACCAAACTAAAAAAAGACTTTAATGTATGCGTATGGATTAGGTAGGTTAGGCACCGAAGCAGAAATGTCCAGGCGCGTAGGAAGAGAAAGAGGGGGAAGGGGGAGGGGGAAATGACCCCCCACTAATATTTCTGAGCCTCCCACTATATATTCCTCAACACTCTCATCACTCACGTTCGTCAGAATTCACATCATCAACTATAAGATTGAATATGCTTCTAAAATGGTCAAAGAACAATAAAAGGGCATACAATTTGTATGAGAGCCTCTAGATGTATATTACCCTCTCATTTACAATTATCCCCCCCCCCCCTCCCCATTAAATCAAAGTTCCTATACGCGCCTGGCAAGAGCTAAACAATGAATATGTATTTCGCCATCAGCAGGTTTGCTGACACGAAATCAGGAAAGAAGAATCTATACACCAAACTCTTGAGCAGAGGAAAAAATAAGTCAACATGTATGGGACGAAAAGAATTTTCAAAATCCCGCGGGAGGGGGGGGGGGGGCAGGGAACATAGTTAGGCCTACTGTATCGGCGATTGCAATATCGATTTGGTTCAGAGTTGATTTAGGCCCGGTATTACCAAGTCCAGTTAGTATTTATCTGGGAGTTGATGAAAACAAATAGCATGGGTAGCCATGGTGATAACAAGTTTGAACTGTCAGATAAAGACTAACTGTACTTGGTAATTCCAGGCCTTGGTCACTTTAGTGAAATACAAGTCTTCTGAAAATAGTTTCGAAACGGTGTGAGGTATATCACAATTCTAATTCGGAACCTACAAAAACAAATATTTGTGATATTTACAAATTACAATACGATATCCATTGTAATGAAGAATAAGCGTTCTTCTTCATTTCATTCCTAGATGTACCAGTATAATTTTCACTATTTGTTGAATATGTTGTGTTATATCTCATTTTATCTTTGGTGTAGTGAGATCGCCCTTGTGGTGCCCCGATCAAACGATCCTAATTTCTCATCCTTAGCCTTAATTGAGAAAACAAGTTTTCGATGTTAATAGAATAAATGTGCTTCATGTACATTCATATATTTATGTATATATATATATATATATATATATATATATATATATATATATATATATATATATATATATATATATATATATATATATATATATATATATATATATATATATATATATATATATATATATATATATATATTCAGATATTTATTTATGTATTTATTTATTCTGACTATAGATCCATCGCATAGATATGTAACATAGATTACAGACTTATGTGAGAAGTAGAATAGAAATCTACACACCCTGATTTTCATAAAACTTGGGTAACATGTCTGTCATTGCCCAGTCTCAAAATTCAAATATTTTTCACTATTTTTCGAATGTTGAATTTCTTATGGATATTTTCGAAGCTTCAACCAACTATCTCTCAAAGTCCACCTATCGGTTGGAATCGTAAACTATAGTGTTGATCAGAAGATAAAGCCAAGAGTCTATAATTGACAACATCTCTATGCATGTGTTCACGAAAGACCGGATGTCGAAAACCAACATAACAAAACACAATTAACACCGTTATATTACTTTAGATCTATATTGATATTTTGAGGGTTAATGATTTTTTTTAGGAGGCGAAGAACAGTGATAGAAACACAACTACGTCTTTCAGAAGCAATAAATGAGACAAAAATTATACAATTTTCGAAGTTCCTGCAATTATTATTGATGGTTGGTATCAAAGACCACACCTTTATCTTTCGTGGATACAAGTATAGTAAAGCGTCACTGTTATTTTGGACATCCCTGTGGAACTAGGCGTGTGTATTTGGCAAATTACAATATTTATTCAACATTACAGTCAAGTTTAAACAACAAGTGCACTGTAAAGAGTTCAACACTTTGTTGATTTTGTTGAAAGGAAAATTGGCAAAAGTACAGATCTGCGAGATGCATCAAAATATCGAACGATATTATGATATGACGCTTTGAAAAAACGTTCTAATTTTCCGTAATTCTGTTTACTAGAGAAAACTTGAAAACTTGGGAAAATGCACGGGAAATTTTATAAACATAGAACAAAAACTGATAATTAGGAATTATCAGAGAAAAAGGTTTGAAATTCAAGATAAGATCGACAATAAAAAAATTCTTAAAAATCGTGATGGATCAAGATGGATAAAAAATGAATGAAACTAAAAATTCGGAGAAATGTAAAAAAAATCGGAGGTGATTTATTAGAAAAAAAAAAGAATCACACAGGCTAATGAAAAATAGATTCAGATTTCAATTCAGCATATTACAAGCACTTCAAATATTTTCATGACAGTGAGTGCATATTTATTGATTTCAATCATACATATTATATCCTCGAGAGAAAAATGTAGTCTATCCAATGTAACACACCCACATAGCACTATAGTCAAATATAAAGTGTCAAATATAAGGGTGTATTATTATATAATCAACTACCTCAATGTTTAAAAGATATAGATAATGAAGTAACTTTTAAAACAAGACTGAAAATGTTTATTATCAAAAACTGCATCTATGATATTGATGAATTTAGAACAGCATGTGAACATAAATGTCTGTGAAGTGAGGTTAATGAGAGGTCGTAATGAAATGTTCATATTATGTTGTCTAATAGGAAATACGGTGTAATGCCCAATTCAATAACATTTTTTCATCCTCGGCTTATTTTATTATATTTCATTATTATTATTATTATTATTATATATTATTACCATCTAGATATTATCTACATTTATGACGTCTGTAGGATGGTATCGTGTTTTATATTGTATTATCTGTTATTGACTGTCCATATACTGTACGTATATATACATTCTATGTACCAGTCCTTTGGACGAAAATTTTATAAATAAATAATATTTAAATGGCTGTGGTATTTTTCGAGTAGTATGATTTTTCATGACAATTGGTTCACAATAAGAAATGCAAATGCATTTCACAAAAGTCACATTCAGTCCTTGAATAGTCAGCTAGATTATATCATTACAGAAGTTTTTACCATTATTCAGATGGTAATTGTGCTTCTACTTTAGCGGATGCAAATAAATATTGTCTTCTAAATCAGTGACGTATATACATTCTATGTACCAGTCCTTTGGACGAAAATTTTATAAATAAATAAATAAATAATATTTAAATAACTGTGGTATTTTTCGAGTAGTATGATTTTTCATGACAGGGTTCACAATAAGAAATGAAAATGCATGATGTTGATGCATAACCTTTTTATCGGTTCGAAAAAATTTTGCTTGAAAAAAATTGTCCCGAAATTAATATAAAGGAAAACACGAGATATTAATTCAGAAAGAGTCATGGTAAGAAAGTCAAAATTCACAGTTTCAAGAAAGGTGTCGGAAAATTTTCCCTCATAAATCGGATGCGGAGAGACAGGAATAATTTAGATACTGATGTATTTGTGAGATTTGAAAAATTAAATTCGAAATTATTCAAAGCTCTGGTACAGCAAGAGAAAGAGAACTGAAGTGGGAGGAAAAAAAATATATAAAAATACATAATGATATTTATCCTACTAGATGATGTTTATGTACACAAATGATTTTGAAATTGAAAAGATACATACCAGATACTCTGGTCAATCTCCACTTTGCATTACATATGCCTACATAATTCATCAAAATTCAATTCTAACCCTAGTCTAGGTGGCGCAAAATTCTCTGATGCTTGACCCACCGTTCTCAGATGAAAATATGGAGGAAAAAACGGAAAATCTACTGTTTTTAAAATAAGAAAGCTGCATTTCCAAATAGAATGCATTTTATAAACTATGATAATAATAATAACATAATAATGATAAGAATGAAAGATCTTTATTAATCTGGCGAAGTTACGCCAATGACTTCTCTTACTGATAAGTGACAAATAGAGCCAAGAATGAAAAGAAATGGATAAACGCATTCTTGATGTAACTAGTTTTACATGATACAGGGCAATCATTGAACCCATAACGTACTTGTTGAAGTTCCTATCTGGAGAAGTTATATTCATTTTTGTTGTTCATTTTTTCCTCCTTCTTCATTATTGATCAATTACCGTATTATTTCAACATTGACCATAGGCCTGATATTACCCTCGAATGAGGATACTTGATCATTTTCTCACGTTATTTGTGTGTGAATATTTTGTATATAATTTTACTGCCGTACATTTTCCTACGGTACTCAATGTTCATTTTTTTATAATAACACTGGTCGAGTGGTCATAACACTGAACTGTCATTCTGGAGACCGGGGTTCGATTCCCGCCATGGTCGATCATCCTGGCAGGGGTTTTTCATGGTTTCCCTCTGTTGTCCAGGTCAATACTGGGTTGGTTCCTCAATAACAGGCCACGACCGACTCCTTTCCACTATCCAAAAAAACACTTAATGAGATAACCTTTCATCTCATAAATCACTCACCAACGCCAATCGATCTGTCATCAGTACAGTGCATCATTAGAAACTCAATATAAAGAATAAATTGTTGGTACAATTTAAATTTAGTTTGTAGTTAAGGTTATATGGTAGAGCAGCCAATGGAAACTAGCAGTTGCTAGTACATGCTGAAAATCGCTTTTTTCGCAGTTGTCCCCTTAAATTGTGTACCGATTTTCTCGAAAGGGGGTCAAAGGAATAAACACTACTACTACTACTACTGCTCATTCACACACATACACATACATGTTTAATCCACAGATAAGCCTTATTTTAGGCTTTGTGGAAAATGTGAAGTTGATTTGTTCAATGTGAATGTGTGAAAAAAAAAACCATTGTGACTATTGTTAATCACTGTCTCTGCTTCGAAAATAAAGTCTCATTGAAATTACCGGTATCATTATTAGGCACATTATTATTATCATTATTATTACAAAAAATGAAAAATAGAATCATAAAAATAATTCATATTCAAATAAATTTTTTCTTATAATCAACTTCTTATATTTTACTTTTTCAATTACATTACACACAAAAAAAGAGCATTTGGATTTTGTTATTTAGCTATCCAGATGTACATTTTTGAATTGATCTAATATATGTATTTACAGTATATGGACCCACAGACAAGTCGAAACTCATGTGACTTTGTGAATCTATGTTAATAGGTTGTATAGTTAAAATATTGATAAAATTCAAGGGGTAAACAACTAGTAAATTTGATGTAGGCCTTCACCTGATTTCAGATTTCAAGATGTTTCAGGGAAATTTCAAGGGATTTCAAGACGTTTTCAAGGGATATCAAGAAGATTTCAAGGAAATTCAAAAAGATTTCAAGGGAATTCAGGAAGATTTGATGACTAGTGTACACCAGATTGGGTTATTAACCCCTCGATAGAATGCCTTGAACTATTATTATTATTACTCACCAGCCCCGTCTTCCCCATCAGTGTCTGCATCCAATGGCGACTCGGCCGCCGTCAGGTTCTGGTACGAGTCGTACCGCGTGACCGGGTCGTCCGAGTGGTCGACCAGGACGGCGGGGGTGGGCGCCGGGGACGGCAGGCGTACTTCGGGGGTGGGTGAGAAGTGCAGCTCGACGGCTCCGTCCAAGGGGAACCTCAGGTCTGGAAGAAACAGTATGACATACATTAGGAATTAGGATGAGTGTCTCGTCTCCTGTGGCTCATTCAGCTAAGGCACGGCTTTAGAAAATCAAGCGACGTCAGGCGTGGGTTGAAATCCTGCATGAGGTGTAGGTTTTTGTGGATGTTTTTTTTCACATTTGATCACATGATTGTTTCATAAATGAAACATTGCCTGCTCACTTTTATCCCCATATAACCTAGCTGTTGGTGGGGTCATTAAGCAACACTGAAATTAAAAAAATTGAGTGTCAATATTTTGACTCATCTTCTGAAATAATTTCCAAAAAGACGAAAGCCCTACGGATCTACATCACGTCTATTTTCCTGTAAAAAGAAACCCTATAATATATTCAATCACACCACACGGCTATTTCACCATGATATTACTTGTTTTGCCAACACTACTCCCCCTTGTTTTTGTAATAAAAAACCTCTTCCATTATCTAGCTGCAATTCCAGACCCTCACCATTGCTATGTTGTTCTTCAAATATCATATGAGTTCAACAGCTACACTTTTTATATTTTTCAAATGTTCAAATGCACTTATTATTAGGGCCAATCGTACTATTTTCAACCATTTATTACAGAACTATTATTGTGTATGTTTTTTTTTCATATATTTTTTTCATATACAGTAAATATATATATATATATATATATATATATATATATATATATATATATATATATATATATATATATATATATATATATATATATATATATATATATATATATATATATATATATATATATATATATATATATATATATATATATATATATATATATATATATATATATATATATATATATATATATATATATATATATATATATATATATATATATATATATATATATATATATATATATATATATATATATATATATATATATATATATATATATATATATATATATATATATATATATATATATATATATATATATATATATATATATATATATATATATATATATATATATATATATATATATATATATATATATATATATATATATATATATATATATATATATATATATATATATATATATATATATATATATATATATATATATATATATATATATATATATATATATATATATATATATATATATATATATATATATATATATATATATATATATATATATATATATATATATATATATATATATATATATATATATATATATATATATATATATATATATATATATATATATATATATATATATATATATATATATATATATATATATATATATATATATATATATATATATATATATATATATATATATATATATATATTTACTGTATATGAAAAAAATATATGAAAAAAAAACATACACAATAATAGTTCTGTAATAAATGGTTGAAAATAGTACGATTGGCCCTATATATATATATATACATATATATATATATATATATATATATATATATATATATATATATATATATATATATATATATATATATATATATATATATATATATATATATATATATATATATATATATATATATTATATATATATATATATATATATATATATATATATATATATATATATATATATATATATATAATATATATATATATAAATATATATATATATATATATATATATATATATATATATATATATATATATATATATATATATATATATATATATATATATATATATATATATATATATTTATATATATATATATATATATATATATATATATATATATATATATATATATATATATATATATATATATATATATATATATATATATATTGCGTAACCTAAAAAGTGCAATAATAGCTCAAGGTTTTGTATTTCTCTAATGGACAACAAACAAATCCAACAATACACACCAAAAAACCACCAACAACAGTATAAACCAACAATAATGTACAACAATTTGAAATGTGTGTGTGATACACAACAATATCATCAGCATCAGTACTGACCTGTGCACGCCGTGTCCAGCTCTTGCCGCGTGAAGCTGAGCGTGTAATCTGACACGGCACACGTGTGGAACTGGCACGTGAAGATCACTTCTCTGAGCGGCCGGTCAACGGTGCTTGTCCCGGGCGACGCTGGCGCCGACGACGACTTGTAGCGGTGGTAGCATTTGACGAGCACGTCCCCCCGCAGCTGCAGCCCGCGCCGCTGCCGTTCGCCTGCCACGTTCACCGTGAACTGGCGCGTCTCGCCGCCGACCGTGTGCACACCTGGCGGACAGACGACACGTGTCATCCAATATTCAGCTTTTACGAGTTTATTATTTATGTGGAAGAGAGAGGGGAGAGATGACTTGAGGTGTAGAATGATAAATGGTGAGAAAATGTCAGGTGACATTCAATGGTCAGCTTTTATGAATTTATTATTTATGTGGAAGAGGGAGGGGAGAGAATTGAAGTAGAGAATGATAAATGGTGGAAAGAAAGAGAGAAATATAGGGGGGTGATCACTAGTCATTCTTCTCTTTCTAAAATTATTCATGTGGAAGAGAGAGGGAAGACATGGATTGAAGAGGAGCGGTAAATGGTGGAAGGATGAGAGAAATGAGAGGTGGTGAGAAGATTGAGACGGAAGGAGAGAAGGAGGAGAAAGAGAAGAAGCAGGCCAACAAGGAATAGAATTTGGGTCTGGCAAATCCAAGTCGACATGCTTTTTGCCCTAGTTTATGCACTCACCTAACTTTGTTGGAAAAAGTTGGAAAAAGTATTTGAAAATGAAAAAAAATATATACCAAGTTCAACGTTGCAATGTAATGATAACTACGATAACTACTGAAATCTACTTACTACTAATCAGAAGTGTTTGGGCAGAATGGCACATGCGTCAGTTACGAGCAAACCGATGTTTAAAATAAACAGCGGCTACACAACCATCAGTACCGGTACTAGGATTACGTTCGACAAGGAAGTGTGAACTAGCTTCCATTTTTTCCTTCCATTGCATCAAGAATTTGGGAAGTAGCCCTGTGCGGCATTTATTATTTAAATGAAACATGTCATTTTGTAGCACCGGAACAGAAAAACAGTATGGTACCCGTGAAACCAATACAAAATATGGTAAAAAATATTATTATTATTATCATTATTACTGTATGGTACAATAGGTATATACGAGAAACACCTCAATTAAAACTCTATAGAAATAGTGTCCACCAGCAGTTTAAACCTAGGGCTCCATCTGCCACCTGCACTTGGGTTTTCCGAATTCCACAATCTACCTTCATGCCACCGTTACCAAAAACAAAATGGCTCAAAGTTGAAGACGAATTCATACGACCATCGAGCGGCACCTTGCGGTTGTTTTTAACATCAAGGCAGTCTTGTCACCAATTATAAATTATTTCAAATATGTACCGGTATGCCTATTCTTTCACAAATTGATAGCAACGAACTTTGACACCATAACTGCTTTGTGGACAACCATAACTAATTAATATTGATCAGAACCACAAACTACAAGATTATTTATTTATTTCTATTGGGTTCAACGACTCACTGCACTGATTGGCGACGGTGAATGATATACGAGATGATAAGGCGAAATTTTTTTTTATCAAGTGTTTTTGGATGGTGGAGAAGAGTCAGTCGTGGCCTGTAGTTAAGGAACCATCTCAGGATTGACCTGAACGACAGAGGGAAACCACAAAAAATCCCCGTCAGGATGGAAGACCATGGCGGGAATCGAGCCCTGATCTCCTGAATGACGGTTCAATATTCTGACCACTCGTCTCAGTAAACTACAAATGATCTGCAAAGTGCTATTACCTGAAGTGTAGACGGGAACGAGACCTTCATAGACCTTGAGAAAAGCTCGGCAGCCGCTAATGGAGTCTTCGGTCTCGAAGAACGGTGCTCCGAGGACCGTCACGTGGGTCAGGTAGAGCGGAGCAGAGTTGATACGTATACTGCCGGACAGAAGGCCGGAGAAGTACTCCACGTATCTGGAAACGATTTACAGAGTCGTTAAGTACCAACACATATAAACCGATAGAAGGCATCGGTAGGCTCTAAATGTATCGAGCTTACAAAGTGGTTTCACTCGGCTGTCAAACTCGTTCTATTTCATGAGTGCTTTCTTGAACCTACCGATCGCTGCTCTAATTATGGTATACAATAATTATGAAACTATGCGTCATGCCTTCTGCGACCCTCAAATATTGGCATTTCAGGTGATTGTTGCCTAGGTAAACCAAATATTGGATTAGAAATTCATCTTTCATTTTAAAATGAAATCAGTCTATTTTCATTCAATATAAAGGCTATTACATGGGTACTTTTATTTATTAGCTATCACTATCTTTACTAGTTCCATATAATATTCGGATCTCTATTGATCAGTCTACTTCTGACCATTTGTGTGATGCAGTATTTCTGAAAAGTTAGCACGCCACTTGCTTGCTACGTAACACTCGTATACACTGTAAAAAATCCAAAACATCAATAACTTCGAAAGAGACAGCCGTTACTTACAAGTTTGAGCTTCTGTTTATTCACTACAGGTACTTAAATTGACTCATTGATTTCATGTTTTCATAATTTTTACTCAGGACCTACTTTGGATATGATTATTTGAAACGCATCTTATTGGATTGAAATAATTCTCTTCTGCTTTTCATTATACGATGTTCTTATATGGTTCTATTTTATGGGTTTATCACATTCATTTGATAAGAGCATTATTATTCATCAGGGTCATGTTACAATACTCAAAGTGAAGCAAACAAGTGTCTTAATTCACTAAATATTACCTATACACACTAATAAATACATAACAAGGGTGAATAGCAAGACAATAGATTGGGTGTGTATAGATAAAAATAGTTTTTGACTGATGTGCAAACAGTGACCAGGGCAGTCAACGAAACGTCAACTTGAATATGTAATTTATTTATGTAGGGGCATACATATGATGAGATACATATGAAGGCCTATTCTGTCAACGGGCTCTCCACGATGAGTTTCTTTACTCGTCGCCATCGGTAAGCTGCTGTTATTTCTTTTCCTTTCACACAATTCATTTGAGATGATAGATTACACAAATATTTAAATATCATTTGAATGTTATTTTATCTTCAAAATCAAGCACGGTAAGTGATTCGAATTTTACCCCGTCAAAAAGTGATCAATGGAAGCAAAGATTGCCTCACCTCTTGTGCGATGGTTGTTCAAAGTCTCCGACCTTGTCGTCCAGGAAACGCTTCATGGCGAACCTGTCCAGAGCTTGTTCCGTGCTGCCGCAGATGCTCGAGTAGTGCATGTAGGCAGCAATCACTACACCGATGCGCTCCCGGCTGCCTCTGGAACATTCACAAGCACACATGTTATAGAACATATTATTATATGCAGCATATCATTATTTCTTCATTTTTACATTTCATCGATTTATATATATTACTCAATCTATTATTATCAATATTCTATTTAAAATATGCCACACATCATTATTGTCCATTTAACGGTGAAATTATTGTCACTTCAAAGTTCAAATATATTCCTGAAATCTTCAAAAGGTTCCAAAATCCTCCTCATTTATTTCATCAATATCTGTAACCAACTATTATTAATATTATCAAAGAATGCTTTTACTCAATGTGAAAATGGATTTTATGACGTGATGAATATATTATTATTGCCAATTCCTAATTATGCCTACTGATAATCAAATACAATACTGAAAAGGTAATATGCATTTATCAATATTTTCATCATTTTATTTGAAAAAAGCTAAAATATTAAAAATGAAATATTAACAAATCCGTTTGTGATTTGACTAATTTCATCTGTGACAACAATTAAAAAGTGTTGATTTTTCAAATTATTCAAAATACATCCTCAATTCTACACAGGAGTGAACAGACTTGGCATGAAATCGCATAGGAGACCATTATACATGCATCACACGTCCACAGAGAAATCATCAGCGTAAGTAAATGTAAGTGTTCCGTTGTGAATTGGCACTAAAAAACATAATCTCAATAATTTGCAATATCTGCATCTACGAAATAAGGGCGTCCATCGACTGGATAATTTCAATAACATCGGTAATTGACAATTACAATTACATGATCTCGCTGCAATTCCAAGTACATAAATTACAATTGTGAAAGGTATAGTTGCGTTACTTATCGACCGTGAATATCATCATACCGTGAAAATTCCACAGCTATAATTTGTATGTTCATGAATGGTGCTGTAATTAACACAAATTTTGTGAATACCAAATGTACCAGTGATAAATATTTTGATGATAGACCCTACTGTGTGAACAATCATATTTAACAATACATTATACTCACAAAAATCAACAAATTGTTTCTTTTTTCACATTCAAAGAATTGAACATACACATATTCAACATATTTACAAATTTAAATATTAATGGTGATATTTGTGTTTGTTACGTTGGAAGACAGCCCTCGTGTGGGACAGCTGTTCTACTGACCGTGCGTGAATAACGGCTATCCGATGGGAGTCTCCGCTCAGCCACGAGTCGATGTCCTTGCAGATGGCGCAGAGTCGCTCCAGTGGCGGTGCAAGATTCGGCGGCCAGCCCAGCTCTCGGATCCGGTCGCGGTGGTGGTTGTGAGCGGCGCGCCTTGGCTCCGACAAGTTGAACACCTGTTCGGCAATAAGACAACTGGTTTAGCGTGCGGCGGAACTATGTTCATCGGGTATTGGATTGCGTGGATATTTGCAAGTTTGATACGAGTTCAGCATGTATTCGAAATGGTTTTTGTAATACAATACTAGTACTGTATTTTGGAAATGTATACTTGGAACACATTTTGAAAATTAGACAATATTGAACACATATTCGAGCTGTGACACACATCGGTATCATACTTAGAACATATTAGTAAGTTATGCTTGGAAAACGTTTACAAATTTTGTTGTCTGTGTTGAGGACATATTTGAACCGTATGAATAGTGTACGTTAGTACACTTAGTAGGCCTTACTCTTTAGTATGTTTTTTAGGGGACCAGACTGAAAAAACTTACCAAAGTGAAAAAGTTACTAAAGAAATTATTAAAAATGTGGGAGCATATGGATGGGATCAAAAAATAAAACTTACCAAGGTGAAAAATGTACTGAAGAGAAACTTACCAAAGAGGTTCTACTGTATTTCTATTCAAAATATTTTCAGATATTGTACATGAATATTAAATAAATATGCTTGGCATATATTAGTACCATACTTGATACAATTTACACATTTTAGCTATGTAGTTGAAAAAAAGCTGTGTGTGCAAACTAGTTGAACCATGTTTAGAAGGTATTGAAATTTTGTACTATGCTCTGCATATTTGAAGAATATCAACTCTTCATATCAGTACAATGTTTGGCATAAATCAACAAATTCAAGCCGTACTAAACAGTATCGGAACGTATTTCGTCTGCGTTGGACATATAATCCTCTCACCATGTAATTGTTCCCGTGTTTGGTCCGCAACATGTTTGCCGCCTGCTGTTGCCCCTGGCGGTAGACAGCCGAGTTGACCTCGGTCGGGAACCACAGCGCGATGATGCGCTCCGTAACGTAGCTGAGGTCCATGGTGTCGTTGGTTCCGCGCGGTCGTGGAGACTTGGACGCTGGCCGTGGCTGTATGGTCAGCGGCATCTAGAGACACAGTCGAACGTTGTCAAGACTACAGCTCACGGTACCTGACGGTGAGGTTTGCCGGTGGATCAAGAAATTGAATATGCCATAACAAAAATCAATTGAAAATATTGAAAAATTCAAGATGTTTGTTCGATATTGAATCAAAATAATTATATCGAGTATCGATCGCATTTATCGACATATTAATAATTTTTTTTAACCAGCCATTTTAGCTCTTTTGTAATAATTTCGTGACACCGAGGATTTTACTTGGTCTCTGACAAACACTCCAAGCATTTGGCTTTTCCATTTTGAATCGTTTCATTTTTGGCATCGAAATAATCAAAATCTGAAGGATTAATTTTATCATCAATCAAAAGCTGATATTGAATATTGATCAAGAATATTGAAATTGAACAGCAACCCTGAAGATTGATTCACAACAGCTACAATTATTCTCTTTCGGATACAAGAGATAGATGCTGTGGACAGTTCACACCGCTTTAATTTAGGTTTCAGTGACTTGCTAGTCGTAAGAATGTAATTGAATCCATCTCGGTATAAGTACAACAGGGTGAGCTTTTGACGAACCAATCAGTTGCGTCAAATCAGGGTCAATACTAAAACAGTTCGGGCAGAAAGGCCATGGAGACATTGAAATTAATCTGTTAGAAGTTTTCAGCAGTTATAATACAACAACTGTCAAACAAAATGGTTCTACGGGAATTGGAACTCCGACTAAGGCTAAGATTCTTGTTTAAACTGTTGCAAATCTAACCTAAATCGAGGCCATGGCAAAACAAAAAAGAGAAAAGTTTAGAAAAAAATAGTATGGAATGGGAAGCAAAGGGGGAAAAACGTATGAAGAAGCTTTACTGAAAATGTTTTAAATTAGGCCCTATCAACATGAACTTACGTAGACCTACTGATTATTCATGACCAATTGAAACCGTTACTAAAATAACATGATAGTTTTCAAATACCGATGACTATTTTTCCAAAGACACGAAACATACAATATGTGGTTATAGTGATCTACATGTATGTTGAGTGTTTAATAAAATGTATTAATTATAAGATATAAATAAAAAATTACGGATACTCAATTTTAAAAAAAATATATAAATTAAATATCACTTAATTTTGGAATTCAGGGCTTCAATATTTGTTCATTCTAAAACCAAGTCATTTGGTCCCATTTACAAAAATGTTAAACAGACAATTATAAATAATCCTATAACTGGAGAATTGAAATTGCATCGGTGATCAATCACTTTGATCTAAGGTTAGCCTAACCAGCGAATAAAATAGTTCAATATGCTAATAATAATAACAAAATTTTTTTAAATGAATCCCAGATATTCATGTCTAGTTTATCTTACCTACAGCTCTTCGCTCTATCTACCAGCCAATGCCACCTAGACAGATAGCTACAACTGGGCACGAGAGACGAATTATGTGATGAGCTGTAATCTATCAGCTCGATTCAAGTAGTACTACTATCAGCTGAATGAACTTTAGGCACAATCATAACCTTGAATTATGTCAACAGCCATTCTTCTCCGGTTTATCTCGAGAGCGGCCGACTACTTCAATTCAAGATGGGAAACAATCGAACATCAGGTTGTCAACAAATCACGTGGATTGATTTAGAGAATGGCACCAAGAGCTGGGCATAATTATATGCTTTTATCTACGGAAGAAGGTGGTTTGACTATTGACCTCTCTGACCCTAGCCAGACCTCTCATTAGTCTATGGTCTGACATAGTCTATAGTACAACCAAATAATTGTAAATACTCAACTTGGGTAATCATTTAATCTCGATGTAACAGTAATGATTTAATGCTTTATAAAGATGTAGTTGCGTTTCTTATCGTACCTTCGTTCTGTTAAATTTGTATACCGGTATCGTATATTTATTACATTGGGATTAATGATTTAACCCGTACAAAATCTTCAAAATCTATAAATAAATTCAAAATCTACACAAGTATAAAGATTATTTTGTATTTAATGTTGGTAAGACAACCTCATCTCTTGGACACAATTACTAGCAGCATTGTTGAACTAGGAAAACGCCAAATTGATCGCGTTAATGGATGAATGACAACTGACAAGATGCAATGAGAAAATAAGTTCGAGATATTTCTCAAAAATGGGCAAACCAGATTGTAATAAAACAAATTGTATATGGCAGTTACTTCATTGTGTTTTTTTTTTGTCATCAACAATATAGGAAACTCGGCACAAAATCTATGTTCTTCAATAAAATAAGGCTATAAGGATGACATTGTCATTGGTAACCAATTGTCATTGAACATTAGTACTTATTGAGATTATCAACCAAACACACGAATGTAAATAACTTCCACTTTGAATCAAGTATCTTATACAATGTTATCAGTTTCCAATAACAGCAGATAGGTGTAAAGTTTTGCCATTCAAACTAGTTTTATCCGAAGGGTGAACAACTAAAAAAATCAGGTGTACATTTTAAAAAAAAAAAATCAGAAATAACACGAGAATAAAAAAAAAACACGCGAATCCTGAAAAAAAAATCAGATGAATAAAAAAAATCACATGAATGAAAAAAAATCACCCAAATCAAGCAAGAATCATGTTAATTAAAAAGAACCACAGAAATGAAAAAAATCACACGAATGATAAAAAATGAAATTAATAAAAAAAATCACCCGAATCAAGCAAGAATCACGCAAAAAAAAAATCACGAATCCAAAAAAATCGAGAAAAAAAACCGGAATGAAAAAAAGAATCAACTGTACAAAAAAATATTAGTTGTTCACCCCTTGGTTTTATCGTTCAAACTCGTGTTAGTATATTCACCTGCGGGCTCTTGGCTGCAATATGCGCTGTCGTGGGATCGTATCCATGCTGCAACAGAAGAAACACATGCGTTACTCTACAGCCACAGATCAGTGATGCAACAATAACAATAACAACAATAACAACATGAGCGCCATCTTGGAGAACAGGGTCCAGTCCAGGCGGTAGTCGACATTTCTCAATAAGAGTAAGCAAAGACTCACTTTTATCGTACTTGAAAAAGTGAAAATGTTCGTTTTGTTTGCGCTCCACAGGTCAAATGAGGGTGTACAAATTTTGATGAAACTTGGTGTGAACTCATGTCATCATTTAACTCGAAAGTGTATTGTTTTGACGAGGCGCAATCAGTGGAACAACTTTTGACAGAAACCATTTAGAAATTCTGAAAACACACATAAGAATAACACACAGACATAGGGCAAGATTTGGAAAAAAAAATTTCTCTTCGATTACAAAGTTTCATATGAATCGTAATAGCCGTGTTGAAGATGTATTTTTTATTTTTTACGTAAGTCTTAAATATAGTCAAAACCTTCTATTTATGATATATATATATATATATATATATATATATATATATATATATATATATATATATATATATATATATATATATATATATATATTTATTATGACCGCTTCCTTGCCCCCATCTTTCTCATTACCTAAGAAATATCTTCACCTAAAAAACTGGCACAAGTAGCTCAGATGCTAACTCGGTCGCTCTATATGATGCGGGAGGTGAAGCGCATAACGGACCTTGGTTCGATCCCCACCACCCTTTAACTTCCCGTATAGATTTTTCGTGGCTTCCCTCTGAAGCCTAAAGTTCATATCAAGGAGAGATGAGTCTGACGTGAGAGCTTTTTTCCCCGCCAAACTACCCCCACCACTCACTTCGTTGGGGTGAGAGCTACGATCTCTTCACCGAGGTTCGAACTTCTCACCCCAAAAAAGAGAGTAGTGGGGGTAGCTTGGAGGGGGAAAAAGCTCTCATGTCAGACTCATCTATCCTTGACATGGACTTTAGACTAATAACGGAATGGTTTCTACTTTCTACAAAATATGCCACGACCGCTTCATTGCCCCTATCTTTCTCATTACCTAAGAAATATCTTCACTTCATCATCCCATCAATCATTCATTCGATGCCAATAGATCATATAGTTATCATTAAAGTACGTCGTTAAACCCTGGAATATAAATAAAAACGGCAAGGTAAATATGCATCTAGTCTTGGTTATGTCGTAGCTCGTGGCGGGCGTTGTAGTTGTTGTTATTGTTGTTGTTGCGAGCAATCTAAATTGACAAAATATTATCTGATCTAATTAATCTAGAACCAAACACAACCTATAACCAGCCTAACCTAAAACTAACATAATTTGATCCGAATTGACCGAATTTGTTATTAGTACATAACAGTAACCAACACGGATGTTTGTAAATAGCCACTTCGGACTCTACGACTGTATGTCGGAAGGTTATCCGAGGTGAAGGTCGAGGTCAAGGTTCAAGGTAGGTCACCTGGTCCCGCTGCAGATACAGCGCCGTGTGCCAAAGAGTGAAAGCAATGCGATGAAGAACGACGCTCAGGTCCGTGTTAATATTCAAGTTGGTACTATTCGCACGACAGCCAAGGTACACACTGCTGGCCTTCGTCCTGCATTCCTCCAGGAACTTCGCCACACTTCCCGGAGTCTTCCTGGAGTTTGTGCGCACCACACTTCTTGGAGTCTCCGTTGTGGTCGTGTGCAAAGGCATTCCGCCCACCATTATAACTTTTGCTCGATATAGACGCACTATTACACTATTCTTTCCAAGACTGTTCGTGTTGGTCAATCAACTTATATTGATCTGTCTGTGACAGCCAATCAATCAAAGTCTATCAATCACCACGTGGTATACTTGTATCCACGAAAGAAGAAAAGGTCGTCAGTTAAAAATTAATTGGCAGCCGCTATTCATCTGTCTCACATGTAGACGCTGTTGTTGTTGTTGTGCGCAGCCCAAACTAACCTAAATAGCCCAATCTGATTAATTAAATGAACCCAACATATCCAAACTGACCTAAACGAACCAACCTAACCAAACAAAGATCCTGAACAAATTTGATCCAAATTAAAACCAATCTGAAATCTACTTCAGGTTCGACTGATAGACACTTCGAGAATAATAGTATTTTTTTTTTCAAGGGAAAAGCTAAGATATATTATCAAGAATAAAGGTGGCATTGAGCGGATGATGATGAAACAAAGAAGTGATAAAGATGAGAGGACGTTTACAAAATCACATGCCTCATAGGCCTACAGTCATGCGGCACTCGAACCCACGTCCGACTCCTAAAGGAGTGCCTCTAGATGAATTAAATAAGCCACAGGTGGTGGTTATAATTGTAAAAACTTCGGTAATTGTATATATAGAGAAACTGATTGCAATTTTGAATCCGTTCAATACTTTTGTAAGATGTAGTTGTTTTTTGAATAGTATTTTTCATTGCATTGACATTGAAACTCGATACAGAATCAATGTTCCCCAATTGAGGCTATGGATCAAAAAAGCATCCGATCGTTTGAACGGGGTACCACAAGGGCAATCTTACCACCATGCAATTTCAGTTATTTTAAATAAAAAGCAATGAACTTTGGCACCACAACTGCGCTGTCTATGACCAGCCTTTTTTGCCCAAGATCAAATTCTTACAGTTTCCAAAAGTCCACGGAAAAGATTTTAATTTATAAGTATATTCCTCGTACCGAAAAGTCATTGATTCTCAAAAAACCACAGCTATAGAAATATAACGGTAATATTTGTCTATGTTATGTTGGTAGACGAGATGTCGTCTCTCGTGAATACAAGTGTAGTGGATGACGACTTGATTGACTGTTCGTGTCGACCAATCAGCGTCGATTAATCAAGACGAGGTGACGAGCATGACGAGCAACGTGAGCTCGTCGAGGCGTGTCGACGTAAACAACAACAACAACACGGGCAGATGTGAACAGATCGATATGAGGGGAGGGCCGCGGGGGGTTTCACTGGCAACATATATCAGGTGGGCACAAGAACGACAAAATTGAATAATATCACACAAAAAATGTTTAAAATATAACCCCAAAAAAATCACAAGATAAGAAATTATGTCTACAAAAAGACAGCAGAGACTGAAAATCGAATAAAAGAATCAAGAAATATCGAATATTGAATAGAAATATTGAATACAAATTAGTCTTTTGGTCCTTCAGCAAACCATGTTGGTCGATTCATTCTCCTGTTCGCAAAATGAGAAAAAAAATGGAAAAGCCATAGGGGCCTATAATTATTCAAGAAAAACGTCAACAAAATCAAGTGTATAACTACGGAGATAATACCTTCGCGGGAAGTCAAGTTGATCAGTAAATGAGTTGATTTGTTCTCTACTCGATCGACAAAAAAAAAAAAATACAAAAAAATTGAAAAAAATCAAGAAATATTCAAAATGATCAGATGAAAAACAATAGATAAGAAAATAAGAAGAACACGAGTATATACACTCTGGAGTTGTTAAACACTCGGTAAGTTGATTAGTCGATTTGCTCTCTTGTTGAAATCGGCACTTTTGACTGATTAATCTGCATGACCACGCCGGTCCTGAGACCAACACTGACTGGAGTGACGTCACATGCTGCTGCCTGGGCAATACTGCATAGCACCATACCCGCCCGTGTTACCATGACTACCTCAGCGCGTCGCTCCGCCGTGCTCCTAGATGCGCGTGGCACGTGGCTCTAGACACACGTGGCGCTAGACGTCACATGCTGTTGCCTGGGCAATACTGCATAGCGCCATACCCGCCCGTGTTACTATGGCTACCTCAGCGCGTCGACCCGCCGTGCTCCTAGACGCGCGTGGCACGTGGCTCTAGACACACGTGGTGCTACACACACGTGGTGCTAGACGCAACCACTGATCTCTATCTGCAAGGATAGCGTATGCAGTGAGAACAGTGGAACCAAAAGAAGAAAGTACCACGTGCCTAATGTGTGTCTTCCGAATATGTCTACCAGTGATCTACTGGGCCATGGGATCAGCGTGGCCCGAGATGGCCGCCACTGTGATCTCTGAGCCTGGGTCTTGACCGCCATATTGACTACTGACACAGTGGTTATGAGCTTTGGTCAAAGAGATTATGTTTGGCTTTGGGCATAAACATCAGCGCGTAAGTCTGTTAGATGCAAAGATTACGGCAGAAAATGCTACAGGAAAATCTGTAATGGGGCGTACATAATTCTGCTGGTTATTTCTTGTATTCTAGTAATTATTTCTAGCCCCAGTAAACAATATCGGTTATATTCCCTGTTTCAACTGGAGTAGCTTGAAAAAAGTATCCGCTCATTGGTTGGTAAACGGATAACGTAATAGCAACAGGTTGGCTGCAGATACAAGATGGCCGACTGGCTAGCTTCAATTGATGGTTACTTTCAATTTTTTTCCATAGGCCACTGGCCACTGATCAGCGCCATGAACTTTCTTTCGGCTTCAATCACTTACGGGCAGTTCGCTACGATACGTTATCCATGTAAATAGAGATCAGTTGCTTGGAAATGTAACTGTCACTACTACCTTGAACGCCCAGATGGGCAGGCAGCCGACTTCCCCATGGAAGCCATTAGGCGTGGATAGGGCTACGTCATTTGAGATATAATTACTAGCCATAATCCCTTGCCATTTTCTTGGCAGTTTTCGATCGCAGAAGGCCGTGTCGACTATACTCAGGATCGAGGAGACTACATGGGAATTGGAGGACCGCATTGTTTGTTGAAAGATCGAAAGAACGACAGAACGCGTAGCTTCGATCACAGTTAGGAAACTGATGTATACAAGTCGACATCCTGATTCTTACAATCTTTGTATGTACAATACTATGTTGTCATAGGCCTACAAGTGAAGTGGTGTAAACGTGAAATGCTAATAAATACAAATACAAATATTTCACTACTGGAGTATGTATTGAGATTTTTAATTACAAATCAGATCATATGGTTGATTTCACGAAATTATACCGTTTTCCACAACCTTCCGGTTAAAATATATATTTTAATCTAATCTAATCTAAGTACAATATAATCCAAGTAGATTCTACAGAATCCTACAATATAGGCCACGGGCGCGTCCTTCCCACTATCCTTCCCATTACCCGAGAAAAAAATGTATCTCATCATCTCATCAATCATTCATCGAACGCCAAATGATCTTATACTCATCATTACAGTGCGTATAGTCAAACTCAGTATAAATGAATACGTATGTTGAAATGATGGGAATGAGCCGGTCGTAGAAAAGCATTATAGAACATGGTGTTTTCAGCGACTGCGGAAAGTCACGAGAAATCCCAGTCAGGACAACAACACGACTGCTGTGTGTGAAGCATACAATGCAATTGGCTGGTATGAAGTCGATCAACCTCTGACGTCACTCTACCCCACAGCTGATGTCACTCGATCAAAACTATTATGAGTAATGACAGCTTGCGATGATGTCAATTGTCAATGTTCACTCGAGGTCACACAAAATATGGACTTTTCCGAAATTCGAACTGAAATTAAAAGGCGTTGAACAAGATTTATTCAGCTGTTGTAAAATAAAAGTGGTGGTTACATTCAAATTCAAGTTCGATTTTTCTTTTCCTTTTCCGTGTTTTTTTTTTCGATGATGATGAGAAAAAAAACGGAATTCGAATGAAATCTATACATTTATTTTACCACTTATATATGAATGTGTTTTCTCTCACAGCATTAGTCTGATGCGTATGTGCATTGTCTGCTATACATCTTTATATACTGTGACATGTTGATACATTTTCTTCGAGATGAGATAGATCACTTTATGTGCCCTCTAGTGGTTTATCAGGACGAGATTTACGATGAGAAGAGCAACGGCATCTTTCAAAGTATTGAATGTGTTACGCTGCAGTGAGTTATAATTGCTCTTCAATCATCACAAACACTACAGTTATAGGATTTTCCAATTATTCAGTTCGTAAGCGAACTTCTCTCGTGGATTCAAGTATACCAACTTATAGATTCAATTCAAAAAGATGTGCAGAAGCTTCGATTAGGTCTCTTCATGCCGATAAACCACTATTATCGGTACGTTAGCTATCTATAATCCTAGGTACACTCACAGTCATATAAAGTGGTTCAATCTGAAATGCACATAAAATCTACGCATATTTGAGAGCTGGATTTTTGCATAGACTATGTGTGTGGAGTGCGTATAGACGCACACTGTCTTCTAGTTTTAATGCGATTATATCACAGTATGGGCCTATATTTGTCCAGGATGCATTTGAATGTGGCTCAATCGACCATTTCATGTACAGCCACAAGTGTACATCTTGTATCTTGAAAAAAAAAAAATTCACCGTCAACTTGATAAACACAAATATCGCTGTTATATTTCTACATTATGCGGTATTTTCAGGATATATTATGATTTTTCAGGACAAAGCTTACGGTGAGATCCACAATTGCATCTTTCAAAAGCGATCCTAGCTCAAAGTTGCAGCTAGATTGGGTATTTACCGAAGTTTTTTCAATGTTTTGGTTGGTAGATGATTCTTCTCCCATCATGGATATATAACTTTATTTAAATAATTGTATGCATATATATATATATATATATATATATATATATATATATATATATATATATATATATATATATAATTATATGTGTATATATATTTATATATTCATATATATTATATATACCAAGTTCAATTCATTTCAAAATGATGTGCATTAGCTTGGATTATAGCTATATATATATATATATATATATATATATATATATATATATATATATATATATATATATATATATATATATATATATATATATATGCCTATATATAACGATCGGTACGATATCTATTATATAATCCAAGGTAGAAGTGAGAAGCGACTATAAGCTTATGCAAGACAATAAAAGAGGTGTCATCAAGTGACATGTGAATTAATTCCGAAGTGCACTAGACGAGAAAAAATCAATACTATGTTTTATGGTAGGCCATATAATGCACTATGAAAACATATGTAATAAATATATCATCGAGCCTGAGGTCATTGCCAAGCCCTGAGAAAACTGTGATGATGACATTGTCATGTGGAATCACATCCAAATATATTAATAGTAATTAAAATAATTCTTTGAATCAATATAATATCAAAATTCTGTCATTCTTATAAATAATTCCATGTGGTCATGCATAATAGTACTTGTAACTAGCTCTATTTGTTGTGATGCTAGTTTTATCGAAGAATAAAGTTGTATGCAAGACGCATTGAGGGTTGCGTTTGTTTTCCGGTTGGAGATGGTGTCCTCACTTCCTATCCCTTCCTTGTTCAAAATATGTACCAATTCATGGGCCACGTTTGAAGAACTATTTCAGGAATATTACATGACATGTGAACACCAGATTTCAGGAGTTGTTAACCCCTCGACTTGTCATTCAATTATACACTGGTTCTTGTACATGAACGAATATAGTAAAGTTGAATTTCTCTATCATTATAAGCCTTGTGTATGAACCCCCTTAACAGTTCTAGCAAGCAGGGATGCCTCTTCTAATATTAGCACAGGTAAAAGGCATAGCTATATATTGATGATCGAGTCACGCCTTACGATCAATAAATAGCATGTGTTCCCTCTGACGTCACACCTTTAGATTAATGACACGTCTTCAGCTAGCTAGATGGATGGATGACCGACGGCTGGTCTTGCGAGGGGATGAAAGAGGGACGGGAGTGGGGGAGGGGGAGGAGGGATTTATCTGAAAGTATGTATATTTGAATGGAACGAAACATTCATCTATCGTTGTATAAACGAAAGAAGGTCGTTGAACAACTGAGTAATTGTAAAAATGTCGCTGATTGCCTATAATCTGTCGCATATTTGAGAACTTCTTATTTTTTAACGATGAAGTTTCGCTTTTTATCGTGAATTTTGTCTTGATGAATGATCCCTCACCTGATGAATCACCTGATGTCGAGTGGCTAGCACACTGAACCGTCATTCAGGAGACCGAGGTTCGAGTCCCGCCATGGTCGACCATCCTGAGAGGGTTTTTCGTAGTTTCCCTCTGTCATTCAGGTCAATACTGGGATGATTCCTTAACAACACGCCAAGACCAGCTCCTTCCCATTATCCAAAAACACCTAATAAAATAACCTTTCATCTCATCATCCCATCATCTCATATATCATTCACCGACGCGAATATATAGTCATCAGTACAGCGCGTCGTTGAACCCAATATTAAGAAAATCGTGATACCCTGAAAATATCACAGCTGTATAATAATGTAACGCTGATCGATATTTGATGATTATTGCTAGCTTAACGACCCCGCCAACAGCTAGGTCATACGGGTAATCCACCTGGCCAATTTCCACCCCAAACTCTTCAGTTGTAAGACAAAGATAACGAGATCACGTTTCAAGATCGGATGTGCCTGACGACCTGTGGAGTGCCCACAAAAAAACAAAAACAAACAAAGAACGTTCACATTTATACCGAAACATGCCAATTCTCTATCGCTGATATATTAAAACGTACATATAGATTGAAGATTTTCTATTTTTTAGAAGTATAAATTAGATCAATTGTTCATTTATGATAGGTTGATTAGAAGACATCACAAATCTGAAACTAGATTTTAATAAATAATGACGATATTTATCTCACCAATTTTAGAAAAAACTGAAAATCATAATTTCAATTTCAGAAATGATGATTTATTCATTTGTCCTCTATGAACCTGCAGCTCTTTGTTCGATTCCCGACGTATGACATTACTCTATACAGAATCGATAATGGCTTATACGTCATCATGGTCCCTGCAGCACAAAACAAATAATCATAATTTCTGAAATTCAGATGATAAATTCTAGTTTTTTATTTTAATCGGGAGAATAGATATCACCATGATAAATTCAAATCTAGTTGCAGGGTGGTGATGTCGTTTACAGATTATTTGGTTGGTTTGAATTATTGTCACCCCAGATTTTCCTAGCTGCATTGCGATCATTGTTTGCTTGAAGAGTCCATAGAGTTAATTTAGCGAAATATCAGTTTTTTTGGTGATAACTTTTGAAAGGTGTGATATATCAAAATTATAATACGCGAGAAACACAGATACCTGATAATAATAGCTTCAAGATGATATAAGTTATAACTATTCCAGTTATGTCGCATAACTGTCGAGCGTATATAGCTGAAAAATACAACATTTTTTTACTGTAGGCCTATATACAGTTGACAGTTATGCGACATGACTTGAATAGTTATAACTTATATCGTCTTGAAGCTATTGTAATTAGCTGTGTTTCTCGCTTATTAGAATTTCGATATTTCATACCGTTCAAAAGTTATCATCTAAAAAATGATATTTCGTTGAATCGACTCCCTTGAGACCTCACCAAGAGCTATACGGAGGTATCATAATTGTATGGCAGAAATGTTTTTTTTCATACAAAGGCCCATTTGAAAACCAATAATTCTAGTTGTCCGATTTTATAGCCCCTGGAGCCAGATGACAATAATGTATGGTTACAATACATGAATTGTCATGATGGTGAAATTCTACTCCGGATGATTAGCATAGCGGAAGTGCGTACAAACCTAATACCTGGCTATTTCACGCACTCGACGGAAGCTGACAGCTGTGGTGCGGAAAGAAGGGAGAAAACTCTCAGAAAAACCGCGTGCACCGATATCAAGTAGACCTACCAATAGCAGGGTAAAATGAAGACCGTTTGAAAGTGAAAAATGTGAACAAAAACAGAACGTATATTTCAATATACATGAGTCGAGAGTATACCCACAACAGGCCCACTAGTAGCCCTACTGATATTCTACCATGATGGATCGAGCTTGCATGGTCGTTTCACTTGGCTAATCTTGTTCTATTTCATGAATAGGCCTACTTTTCTTGGACAAACGATCGCTGCTCTACCTATAGTGTACAATATGAAACTACGCACCAAGTCTTCTGCGACCCTTAGATATTGGTATTTCAGGTGACTGCTGCTATAACAGCTATGCCAACGTAACGTAATTCCGTAAGCAAAGTTAGTTTCTTGTTTCACCCCTAGATTACTCACGATCGATAGGTTCAGAGATTTGGAAGGTGAATTGGTATACATATTTTCAACATGGATGAGATAGGGAGAGTCCATTTGAGCCGATTCATCGAAATATCAGTTTTTTGGTGATAACTTTTGAACGGTATGAGATATCGAAATTCTAATAAACGAGAAACACAGGTAATTATGATAGCTTCAAAACGATATAAGTTATAACTATTCAAGTCATGTCGCATAACTGTTAAGCGTATACAGTTAACAAAAACTCTTTTTACCTGTATACGCTCGACAGTTATGCGACATGACTTAAATAGTTATAACTTATATCATCTTGAAGCTATTATAAATACCTGTGTTTCTCGCTTATTAGAATTTCGATATCTCATACCATATCATACTAATGGACCAGCAAACCAACACAATCCTCAATACATCTTGGTACAGATAGAACGGTAATATTTGTGAGTTTATGTTGGTTCAACTCCTCCAATCATGACCGAAAGATATTCTCGAGAAATGTCACGCAATTAAATAATAAAAATGATTTCTATCTACCCTCCTTCCACTCCTTTCTAATCCCTCACCACGAGGCACCCTGTAGTACGCATGTGACACGCCTAGAGAGTGCTGCAAGCGTGATGGATTGTGTATTGTGATTGGCTATCAGCCAGCCCACGTGTCG